>OV743312.1:395000-995000 GCA_928268935.1 Lasiommata megera
TGCATGCTGAGTTAGCCTGTCAGTATTGTTGTTAAATGGAGTAAAAATGTTATTATTAAGGTATGATTCAAAGTGTTAAAACGAGACATGAATGTCGGACGCATTAGTTTGTCTGGTTTTAACTGTTTCATACTTTGTCTTAAGATCGCTCGGTCCGCGTCACTTACAAATAGTCGAGGTGCGTTGACACACGTAATACACGGTTAAAAGCCTATCTACGTCTGTCGCGTCCAAAATATAAATGGAGTAATCGGCGTCGCAATAGTGCCTCTTGAATATTTATAGGATTTTACTGTGAAGCAATTAGCGGGCGGGCGTGCGGCGCGGCTGATGTGTTCGCGCGCCGCACGCCAATAGCAAACGTAATGTTTTTGTTATTTCGGTAGGCGTTTCGAAAAACCATGTCCAACACCCGACACTTACTAACTAGAGCCGCTGAGGAGCGATCGGTAAAGAGAGTGCGTAGAAACTATTCGTACGAAACTTATGTTAAACTACATATATTCAAAACTACAAAAATAAAAAAAGATATGTTTAATATTTTTACACAATTTTACAATAACAAGCAATGTAAAGGTAGTATATAAAGACAGGTAATCCTACTAGGTAGGTTTGTTACGCTTTTACGCAAAACCACTCAATCGATCATCATGAATCTTTGTACACATTTTCTTGGACATATGATTTGATTGTCAAGGAAAAGCATCTAGATATTTTGACGATTTTTTATGACGTGTTAGTTGCAGAACGAAGGACGGACAGAAACCGCCAAATTCCTACCTCGGGGCAGTTACTCATAACTTTTAACAGAATAATCTTATACCTAACAATCCTACCTAACCGAACCTAGGACCTCCAAGATCCGTAACCACTATTTTCAAGCATCTCACCGTGTTTCACATTACACCACGAGCTTGAGGTTGCGTGCATTTTCGCCGGATTTTGTTTCCGTCAGATCTGGCCGCTTGAGTTCATGAAGTCCTATCGAGTTTTCTCATTTTTTATATCTCATTTTTTATATTTCACATTTTTTATATTTATTTGATAGGATTAAAATCTCGCATATCGTTCGGTTTCTAAACTCATACTTCATTTAAAATACATATATAAAAGTTTTGGAACTAGTGAGATTAAAACCCACGGCACGAAGGCAACCGCTTCCTGAATGTTTTGCCAATAAATTCCACTATTTCAATTCCACTACAAGTTAGTTTTACTGTAATTTTACCAAGTGGGAAGGGATGACGCTGTCAAAGCTGGTAGCGGGCTAACTATGCGGTTAGGGATATGGTGTCGACCGTCACACCAGACTGGAGCAAAGGAAAATAAGGAATATTATTATAAATATTCAAATTGCCCTATTTGGGGTTTGAACCCCGGACTTGCCTTTTATAAAACAGCGCTCATAAACTTCATTTCAATAATATATATATTTGATATTTCGTCTTAGTGAACCTCACATCACGCCTCTGCAGAACAATTCCTGTGACTACGCTACCGGCGTCTCCGCTGCCTCGCAAAGGAAATATTACTATATGTAATCATAGTTCCCACTGACCGACACTAAGGTAATAATCGTATTCCCAATAACGGGGAGGAAGACTACATAAGCCCCTTGTATTGAAGTTGGCAGTTATAGTTAGTAATCAGTAGACTTCAAAGAGCTTTGTCGAAACGCGAGTGTTGTCGGTGTTTGTGTTGGTTACAAAGTTGTGGACGGAATCTCGTTCATTATATTATTGTTTCGACTTCAGTGTGAGTAATACTGAATAGAGTAAAATGAGTAGATAATGTCTACTACAACTATAAGTAACAATATAACTGTATAATATAATTACGAGAAACAAAGTAACGGACATAGCCCAACGGATTATCAGGCTGAAGTGACAGTGGGTCACATCTGTCAGAGAACCGACGGCCGTTAAGGCAGACGTGTTCTGGAGTGGAAACCGCCGACCGAGAAGCGCAGCGTAGGACGACCCTGCCCGCTGTACCGACGACCTGAAAAGAGTCGCTGGTGGCGGGTGGAGGAGGGAGATGGCGGTGGCGCGCTCTCGGAAAGGGTAATGTCCAGTAGTGGGCGTTTATAGACTGATTGATCATAATAATAAAAATTGTTGTCCAATGCTTCGTTAATAATAAGACATACAATACACGGCCAAAAGTTTATGTCACAAATGCTGAGTAGAAACACAGAGAGAGGGAGATAAATTATAAAACTTACAGATTTTTTAATAGCAAATGATATTTAATAACTTATATAGCGCTCCGATATTGTTTAATGTTACAGCTTTGCACGTATCGCGACATCCGTCAATTCCCTAAATTGCACTTGCCGTAATCGAACCCGAGGCCGAGATATTCTTGCATATGACCGCGGCACACGGAGAGGTTACGGTTTCGGTGAGAGGCTCTGCATTAAATCCTCTTGATCACGTCTCAGCCCTACAAAAAGCTTTTCAATATCTGTCCGCCGTCCTCTCACCGTCACATGTTTGTCCAACTAAAAGCCACCGAGTCCGCAGTAGTACAATTTATTGTATGCTAAATCCTAACTAAACACCGAAGGCTTAGACCACGGGAAAAACTGTTTGACTTAGCAGTCCTTTGAACTTTTCATTCAAACAGACTTCCGTTAATTAAAAAGAAATAGAAACGTTTGAGTTTGCCACCCTTCAGGGATCAAGAGTCTAACGAGTTTATTGCACGACAACACTGAACCCTTGTGTCAACGCCTTTCGGGATAGATTTTCGAAAACTCACACGAATGTATGCAATAGGTATCTTATTTATAAACAATTCCGGCGCAAAAATTCAAATTCAAATTTAAAAATGTTTTATTCATCTGAACTATTTAAAATACCCCGATACAGATTACTATTGTTTTATTTATTTATATATAATACAATAAGTAATGAAAAACCTTAAAACTATATCTATTATTATAAACTATACTCAGTTAGGAAATGTTCTTTTCTTGCCTAATATGCTTACTCAGTTCCTTTAGCTTTAAGCTGTTATGTTACTGATTAGCACCGAGGACAAACCTCTTTGGTTTTTTCGGTGCCTTTATTATATAACTTATTTTATTCCTTGTACATTAATAATAAATAAATAAATAAATAAATAAATAACTATATTAATTTTAACATTTTTTTTAATATCACATTTGACGACCTCCGTGGCGCAGCGTGCGCGCTGTCGCATTACAAAGTTGGAGGTCCTGGGTTCGATTCCCGGCTAGAG
This sequence comes from Lasiommata megera, assembly GCA_928268935.1. Classification (NCBI taxonomy): domain Eukaryota; kingdom Metazoa; phylum Arthropoda; class Insecta; order Lepidoptera; family Nymphalidae; genus Lasiommata; species Lasiommata megera. The sequence continues at coordinate 398,247 of OV743312.1, forward strand.
TCTGGTCTGGTGGGAGGCTTTGGCCGTGGCTAGTTACCACCCTACCGACAAAGACGTGTCGCCAAGCGATTAAGCGTTCCGGCACGATGTCGCGTAGAAACCAATTAGGAGTGTGGGTTTACCATTCCACTAACAGGTTAGCCCGCTACCATCTTAGACTGCATCATCACTTAACATCAGGCGAGATTGCCGTCAAGGGCTATCTTGTGGTGGATAAAAAAAAAACATAGCGGGCAAACGGGGCACCTGATATTAAGTGTGACCGTGGCTCATGAACGTCGCAGCACCAGAATTGCGACGGAAACGGCGGAGACGAATAGGTATCATACCGGAAAGATAAATCACTTAGAGGCTTGTCTATGCCTTTAGAATGGTAACTAGCCTCGGCGACCCACCAAACCAGACTCGAGCCGGAAAATAAACCTAGGACCTCCTTTAACTTAAATTTACTTGTTTAGGTATACTTACCTGGTTCCTCGGACAGGTCTACCTCGAAGATCCTTTTAATCTGACCGTCCTGGCTGCTTAAAGGGACCTTCGATCATTAATGTGATAATAAACTTACAGCTCAACGCATTAAAAACGCCTGGAGTATTTTAAAGTTTAAACCGCTTGTAGCATGAAAATCACGACCTCGATGATTGCGTGAGGTTATCGTGGATCCTGCCACGTAATGTTGAACCAAGTTGTATCCAAAACTCGATCTCAAAGTCCTGGCCCCTGGCATCGTTAAACAGAATTTAGCGGTAAAACTCCCTCGTAAATATGTTTAACCAAAATGTTACCTTCACTGAATAACTAATCAGCCGTCGCAAGAGTAGGTACTAAGTGGACGGCCGCGGTCGGCTCAAAGAGATCTCGACTCGGTGAGGAAGTTTAATTTTAAAAGAATCCCATTTATTTTGTAAACATATCCGGCAAATAACAGATTTACATACCTTTCGCTTACGGTGACTTCTTTGTCCCTTAACCTAACCTTACCTAAGTATATAGGCAGCCCCTTTAATCTATGCAATCTAAACTGCGTTTAGGTAATTACGACGGTGATAATAGGATATCTTCCTAATAGGACAGGTACACTTTATCTCATGCCGACATACGAAACAACTGCTAAAAAACCATCGACATTAGTAACACAAAACAAAAACAATCACCATCATCATCCTCTCTCCATAACAAGCCAAACAGATAATCAGTAAAATAATGCCAATGATACATGAAAAAAGTAAACTTGTAGTACCGTTTAGTAGGCTGCACAAAATTAGTAACTCATTCAAAGGAAATTGTATTTTATTTTATAATAAATTACCTATTGATATCTTGGAGATGTCTATCAATAAGTTCAAAGTTTTTATAAAACGAAAGCTTGTAGAAAAATCATATTACGATATTAAGGATTATATAAACGATAAAAAAGCTTGGGTGTGAATTGCTCTATCTCCATAGGTATTATAATATTTTATCATTCATTATGTGAGATGGTGATAACGAAAAAAACCCCGGCTAAGTTTGTTGTGGACTTCTTCTTAGACCGGGGCGCGTTTGGAACCCTCATAGCTTTAGTTTTAAGTTTACGAATATAGTTATCACCATGAAATAACTACTATGTAAATTATTGACGCGTCAAAAGTGCCTTTTAAGGACTATTTGAATAAAGATTATTTTGAATTTGAATTTGATAACAGCTGATACCATTGATTTAACATTGCTTATTATCAAGAAGTTATTTAATATTATCGCTCGAAATAAAATCTAAAATAATCCAAAATAAGATCACTCAGTAACATCATCCAATTAACAAACTTCTCATCTAAAGTTGGCAGGTTGCCGCGCGATGTAAAACAACCCAAAGATGAATGACGGCTACGAACAACTTGACACACTTTTTAAGAGGCTTCCACGCCATTTTTTATGTAATGTGATATACTTAGCAATTCAAGCTTCCGTGTTTGTTTTTTAAGCATTTTATATTATTATAATCGGTGTTCCCTTTGCCTTATAGAGATCCCGGGATATTTACTTGGGGTCTATTTTTATTTATTTATTAGGAAGTCCACGTTGTATACAACATGACTGCTGACTAATATACTATGGTACAATTTGTAACACAATATTTTCCTAGAATTAATTAATGTTCCAATACAAAAGATGATCAAAACAAAGAAAGAAAATTCATCTATACTGTCACATACTCGTATCTGTTAGATTATTACTATTTAAAAAAAAATCGCCTTCAAGAATATATAATAGCAAAAAATATTGAAAATATAATAAACTATTTTAATATATCAACAATTCTTTTAAATTTCTTAATTTTTAGTGCCTTGTAAATTCGGTGCCTGCTAGCTATACGTAAAGAACTACCTAACTTTGGTAAGAGCTACGGAATCCATACGGTACTTAAAATTGTGAAATTGACATAAAAGTTAAATTGAGATAATAAGGATTCTACAAGAGTTCTTCGCACTTTCTCGGACAGATACTTTCTTTGGCCATAAATAATTTTTAATCTACAAAACTTTAATTCACCATCTAACTTTGTCATTCAAATTTTTTGAGCAACATTAGTACCAAGCTTTCTGCCTTATTACGTAATGCTTTATACTGCAACATGACCTTACTACCTTACGTTTAATATTATATGCATTGAGTATACGCTTTAACAAATGATAAACGTGTTAAAATACATTTATAATTGCGATTATAGTATAATGGAAAAGGCTAGCTCCTTTCATCTCTTTTCAGATATATTTATTGACAGAGTTGACGTCTTAAAAACGTGCAAAGTAATCGTAATTCAAACAAATCTTAATATATAAAATTCTCGTGTCACAGTTTTCGTTGCCATACTCCTCCGAAACGGCTTGACCGATTTTGATGAAATTTTTTGTGCTTATCCGGTATCTATGAGAATCGGCCAACATCTATTTTTCATCCCCCTAAATGTTAGGGGTAGTCCACCCCTAAATTTATTTTTTTATTTTTTAGACAAAATTTTTAATTTCTATTTTTTTATGATACAACATACAAAAATACATACAATCCTCAATTTTCACCCTTCTACGATCAACCCTTATTTTTTAATAGCCATTTTAGTAATTTAATCATTTTTCTTCATTCGATAACTGAACAATTATCGTCTTAATTGTGACTGTTTTGCACTCTAATTCGATTAAAATTTCCCTGAACTTATTGTAAAGCTATTTTTTTTAACATAAGCAATATTTATGTTATTTTTATATTCCCTCATCGTTCACAGCGCTCCATGCCTCTTTCACTCATATACCACATCCTTACACACAATGAGTTAGTTATTTTTAGCAAAACAACGTTTGCCGGGTCAGCTAGTTCATTTATATTTTCTTAAAATTGTACACACATATATTGATTGAAACAACATTGATATTTTAACATATTTCAAAGAAGAAAATTTCCCATCATCCTTTATACTAACACTGAGTAAATATTTTAACCTTTGACCATTTGTAACGAAGTACCTATAATTTAGTTTGTGGCGGATCTGGCCCACTGAAAATACACAGAAATATTGAGGAAATATCACAAATACCGAACAAATATATTTTATTGATAAGAAAAACATTCGGATCTAAAAGTTTTCGTTTCTATGGTTGATGTTTGCCGAATTTGGCTCAAATTATAGGACCCGCTCAAATAACATTTTCGGTTCCACCAAAAATACCTAAACATGAGAACTTTCCCAAGTTTTAGTATTTGCTTTATATTTTAAGCGATTCTCCACTATGGTGCAGCAGCGATGTGGACATACTAGTGGAGGAAAGAACCTGGATTTGATTTCCTGCTGGACCTTTTTACAAGTTCCTGAACCAAGATCAGGCAGCAGGCTTCGGCTCCGGCTACGGCTATTTAAAGCCTTACACTAAGTGATGGAGAATTTCAGTACGATGAAGATTAGAAACTGATATAAATGCGTAAATTATATTGGACGTAGGTATAAACTGTAATTTTAGTAAAGCCCTTTTACAACCAACTTTAAATTTAATAAACTATACATAAACCGATGCCCTTCATCCCGTTACATGGTATTATTATTGATTCCTTTAAAACCTTTTGACATCTTGTTATTTATTTTAAATTTGTATATAATAATCATATATCATAAATTTTACTAAATTATTGTACATAAATAATTCAAACTATATTTGACCAATCCTGAATTTTCATGACGTATTGTGTCTATTTTATTTGTAGATTTTTTACCATAAATACAGGTGCATCGTAGAGAGAACCAGAAAGCGCGCTAATTTTCAGTTGCTGCAATATGTGGTTTCCACATTACCATAATGGATGGCGCCACAAGTACTAATCCAAACCTTGCATCGCGCTATCAAGTTTTGTTACACAAACAGGATATATAATATAGATTTTAACGGTCCCCGGGCATATAATACTGGGTCAGAAGTTCTTCCTATTTATCCATCGCTTGCATCTAACGTATAGCTCCCGTACAAGCAGCGATTTCGATCAATCTAAACGAGCTAAACGCCAAAAATAATGCAAATCATCAGCAAATAATACAAAATTCTTCTAGATATGTAAAAATGTTAATGTTAATCAAGCTATGACTCTGCCAAACGTCAAATTCCATGCAGCAGACGGGCTGATGCTAATACTAGATAAGAAATAAACACACGAGTTTGGCATTATAATATTAGTTAAGAACTTTTGCAAAGTCTACTATTGCAATTGTGTCGATTGCAAATCTCAGTGTTTGATCAATGAGTTCATACTACAGATGAACAAAATATCAAAAAAATAAGAAACCGTTCATTAACATTTAAACGTTTTCCGCAATAAATACTAAATGTTGCTGTGCATAATATAGTGTAACGGCGTATTAGCAGTACAAACAAAAGCCCTTGAAACCCCGGATGAAAAGCAACGACTTATGTTTATTTTGTACTTGTATTTTAAAGTTGATTGAATAAAATACAAGCTGGTTTAGCTATAAGTAAATCAACACAATCAAATCAACGGAAATTGAATTCCTTGTAAAATTATTGAATTACCGTTTTTATATTGATCGACAATTGACATACAAAGCTCAGGGACCGGATCAAAGGACTGAATAATCTTAATATATATAAATCTCGTGTCACAATGTTTGTCCTCAATGGACTCCTAAACCACTTAACCGATTATAATAAAATTCGCACACCATGTGCAGTTCGATCCAACTTGAGAGATAGGATAGTTTAAATCTCAAATTATAGCCGCAATTTTAATTTATTGCTAATTATTTGTCTGTTATTATTTCACAGTCACAATTATCTGTTAACTCCAAATGATTCTAACAGATGTCGATACCTTTCGACTGGGTTGAGTAAGTAATCAATAGATGGCGCTGCTATGGTAAATCTACGAACGTGTCATATAAGCTACATTTTAACAGCATAATTACCACGTGTTGTTGACGCTATAAAATTAATTAAATTTATTTTGTAGTGAACGAAATACCGTATAATTCAATTATTTCCACTTTTTAAATTTTTGGTGTTAGCATAGCCGGCCACGTGTTACTTAGACTGAAGTGTAAATTGAATTCATATTATAATGAAGATAATACAGTGAAATTAATCCTGTTTTTTACTTATTTGTGCTTCATTGATCAAAACTTTATAATTTAATTTGAATATATGTATGTAAGTATTATCACATAATTATAAAATTTAATTAAAATGTCAATGCAAAAATGATACACAATTTCCTACACTTTTTCAATAGTTGTACAAATATTTTTTTTTATTGTTTTTATTTAACCTCTATTAAAAAATATTTAGCACTTATTATTTCAATGCGCTATGATAACAAGTTTTTCAGATTTTTTTTCTTATATTTAAACGATTAAATTAGTATTTCAATTGTTATTGAAATTATTATTTAAACTCTATAATTTAAATATGTACATGTCAGTGTTATCACATAATTATAAAAGTTAATTAGAATGATCTATAATATAAAAATGAATCGCAAAAGCTGTTGGTAAGCGCATAACTCAATAACGCCTGGACCAATTTGGCCAATTTTTTTTTTAAATATTCGTTGATGTTCAAGGATGGTTTTTACGGCGAGAAAAATCTGAATAATTGCCGGAAAACCCCTTAAAACAGCCGTTTTCTTTTTCCCATACAAACGTTTTCTATATAAACGTAGAGTCAATTTGAGTTTTATTGCTATTGCATAAACTACATATTAAATTACAAGCACTCACTGTTGTCTAAGCAATGTAGGTGTGTTCCTAACGTCAAAGAGTGCATAGTCAAACTGTAACAGGACGAAATCTGTACATTAAATAGATTTTGAACATTTTAATTGGAGGATGCTTTACTAGCGATTTTACTAGCGTCTGTCTGTATCACGCCGAAACCACTTGAAATGATGGACTTGAATAAAATTTGGTATAGGAGTAGCTGATACGCTGGTTCAACATATGAGATAGTTTTCATCCCGAAATTCAGCACGGTTCTCTTGGGAGATAGTCAAAATGTGTATTTAGTTGTAATTCATTAACGCGTACTCAGAATCCATTCATTCTTTTTTTGTAAGAAAGGAGATACTTTAATGTTTATGATGTAATTTTTTCAAGTTGATCGGTTCAGTAATCTATTGCTTCGTGATTGCAAGACAAGCAAACACTCAACGCAGACGAAGTCGCGGGAGTCAGCTAGACTAAACGGGCTAAAAACTAAACTAACTAAAACGAGCTTTATTGCTATTGTATTCGCTGGGTTCGTGACCCCAGCGCCACCTATCGATACAACTTACGGTGGCTTAAAACGATATCCACGGACATTAAGATCGGAAACAATTACTGGTAATGACGGTTATCCACTGTATCGTCGACGATCGACAGCAGACAATGGAAGATCAACAATTGTCAAATTAAATCAACAAGATATTGAAATAGATAATCGTTGGATTGTCCCATATTCACCCATTTTTTCAAAGACCTTCAAAGCACACATCAAATCTTATCTACATAATCGTAGAATCTTGCCATTCAGTGAAATCTATTAAATACATTTGCAAATATGTAACCAAAGGGAGTGATATGGCTGTGATTGGAATTGGTGGAGAGAATTCCAATGATGAAGTTACACAATACCAAATGGGCCGCTATGTTAGTAGTAATGAAGCAGTATGGCGAATATTTTCTTTTCCTATTCCTGAGAGACACCCTTCTGTTGTTCACTTCGCTGTGCATTTAGAAAATGGACAAAGAGTGTATTTTACAGCACAGAACGCAGTACAAAAAGCTGCTCAGCCACCATCTACTACATTAACCAGTTTTTTTGAGACATGCCAAAACGATGATTTTGCACAAACATTGCTATATTCTGAAATGCCAAAATATTATACTTGGAATCAATACTCAAGAAGATTTATAAGACTGAAACAAGGGAAACAAGTTCAAGGATACCCAGATGTGTATTCCACCGATGCCATTGGTCGAATTTATTCAGTACATCCAAGCAATGATGAATGTTTTTATTTACGACTGTTTGTCTATGCGCCAGATAATCAAACAAAAAACATCGTATATCACAAAGCACTACAATGAAAATAAAACTGATTTTTGTTAATAATTATGATTCATATGATTAACAATAAAGAGATTACTTATTTTTAAATGCTTTTATATGTTTTATTTAATTATATTTCTTATTCACAACGGCCTATCACCAGGGTGACGGTTCTGTTCAGGTGAATTTTTTGCCCCGACTATAAAATATGTAGGAACAAAAAAATTACACATTACAAATCATTTTGACAGGCTATATTTGGCAGTACGAAGTCTGCCGGGTCAGCTAGTTTCCTATAATTTTTAAATACCTTTTTTGTTTGACGACCTCCGTGGCGCAGCGCGCGCGCTTTCAGATAATAAAAAAGTTGGAGGTCCTGGGTTCGATTCCTGGCTCGAGTCTGGTCTGGTGGGAGGCTTCGGCAGTGGCTAGTTACCACCCTACCGACAAAGACGTGTCGCCAAGCGATTTAGCGTTCCGGCACGATGTCGCGTAGAAACCCGAAAGGAGTATGGGTTTACCATACCCCTTACAGGTTAGCCCGCTACCATCCTTAGACTGTATCATCACTTACCATCAGGTGAGATTGCCGTCAAGGGCTAACTTGTAGTGGATTAAAAAAAAATAAAAAAAAACCTTTTTTGCAATCTGGACTAAATTATCATAAATCCTTTCTTAGCAGACGCTACGGGTTAGGGATACAACCTTTCTTTGGTGTTCTATTTTTATAACGCGAATAGATTATATTGCAGTTTCTCTTTAGAATCGTGATTAAAGTGAAAAGGTAGTCCCGAGCGATTAAATAAACAAGCCACAAAGAATTAGTACTTACTTAACCGACGAATTTTTTGAAGTAGATTTAAAACGCTGGAGATCGCACCAAAAAGCTTCTGTGCCATTTACAAGAGGATAACGTTGCGGTCACCGTGCGCCGCTGGAGGGAGGGAACAGGACAGGATGTGGGACAATAATAAGCTGAATATCATTAATGGCTGCGGAGAAATAGCCGACGGCACGGCGTAATATGATTTCAGCATGGGAAATACGATGACGTGCCGAGCCTTTAAGGGATTGGAAGTGGGACGTTACCTAGTTATCTAGGCTTCAGTACTTGCAGCACTCATAATAGAACGTGTAATCATTTTATTAACGATATTATAGATGGTTAACTACTTAATACTAGCTGAATGCAGTATGCTAATTCATTTCCTGTCATTTTATATTAACTATAAAGAAGATAAAGAGTTATAGACTAAAACCATATACCGACAGGCTAGACAAAACAAGCGGCGGTGCCGATTGTCTCACAATTAAAGTATATTTTTTTACCTCATAACCCCTTCGCTTATAGTTGAAAATAATATCTTAATTTTAATTCAAATGAGAATTAAAGATCTAATATAAATGGTCAAGACTCATCATGATGTAACTGATATCTGGTTTTAGGCAATGACCTGCAGTTTGATTTTTGGTCTTGCCGTAAAAATAAACGGAGCCTATGGGCTTGTAGTTGCGAACCAGACACGAGGTGTTAATACCACTGAGAATTCCTGAATAGATAAATTCCAATGGCACATACATTTTATCCTTGTATTCAAGCAACATCCTGTGCCATCCTATCCTATAAACCTAATCTCTGATCAAGTTGGGAATCTAGGCGCTAAAAAAACTCATTAAAAGTGGGTTGTTACCTGTCTCAGGTCTTATCTAAGTCTTGAGTGTAAGGTTAAATCGTGTTTCGAACCAAAATTGGTCTAAAAACTCAGTGCTTTTTATCAGTGTCTCGTCCAATGAGTGACTCTTTAGATAAAACAAATTAATACATGATAACACAGAATTAATACACAATTAGCGATGCTATATTTTTAACCGTCACAATTATTTTACTAATTATCTGATTATTATATCTGAGCGGATATTTTTCAAACGGATAACTTATTTATTAATGATGTCAGTTAATAAATTTTCCACAGTGTCATCTAGTATTTAACAACAGTACTTCTACAGTAATGGTTCAGGTACAAACACATACAAAGTGGTTCCATTGATCTATAATAGATGTCGCTTTTAACCAACCTGAAATTTTTCGAGTCAATACAATAGATGGCACTTTTTGCACTTAAAATTATTTCAGCAAATATTATTTGCTCAATAATAGTTTATATGTTGTTTATTGAATTGTTTTTTTTATATATTTTAAGAATAATGAATTTATAAATTTAATAAAGGTAAAACAAAATTGTCTATGGCTGATAGAACTTGGAAGTACGGAAAAAAGTGAAAGTGTCTATGGTTTTATATTTGTGTCGGATAGAAATACGTCGAGAGATACGCCGGCGAACAATTTATTTCAATTATCATGAGTAAGCTCGCTGGACTCGTTGCGTTCTATCGCCTTGTGTAGATAAATCTTTAATCTTTCTATTTCAAGGAGTACAGTCTTTCTATATAGTGCCGTGCAACGAATAATGGTTTGGGATGAAACGTTAGTGACACCTAGTCTTGCAACCTTGGTTATGGTTACAAGAAAAAGTGTATTTTGAAATTATTTCCTAGTGTTTTCTCTGGTGAAAACATCTGTGAAGTATAAGTTGACTGTGAGGTGTTGATTTGTTTGTTTGGTGTTGGTTAATTCGGTGCGATGTCGGGTGGCAGAAGTATCGACAAAGAGCGCAAGTCTCCCAGAGAAAGTGGGGAGGATTCAGAGGACGAGAGTGAGATTCTGGAGGAGAGTCCCTGCGGTCGATGGCTCAAACGTCGAGAAGAGGTATGTACTTGGCTTAATTGTTTGATGCCTTACATTTATCGTCTGTAATACCAAACAAAGGTGTCATCAGCTGATTTACAAGGTTAGCTGATGTTTTAACAAAAATAAGACGTAGTTCAATATTAGTAAGCTGATATATGTGTTATATTGGATTGTTTTGGTTTAAAAAAATAGAACTTGAGGTATTCCTGAAATTTCAATTTTGTAAACATTTAAACACTTGTTTACATGTTGATGAAAAAAATATGTAATAAATTAATTTATATTCAACATTTGCATCCTTTAGCTAGTATTGTGGATTCTGCATTTGCTTCATGTCTTTTGTAGCTATATACTCAATAGGTACACGCTATGCGATAGAAATGAGCATCTTCACAATATATGCTTGAAATACTATTTTTTTTATTATAGAAATGTATTTATGTGTTTAACACTAAAGAATCTTGGGACTCTAACATTGCTATACTAAGCATCTTGTTTTCGAATTTCTGTTTAATTATAACTAATTGATATGATAAATTCTCAAAGAGACAGGCTACCATAGCCTTAAAGTCCTTCCTTCAAGGCTATGTGCCAAAGGGAAATTTAAAAGTCTATTTAGATTGGCTTATTGAAGGTACGTTGTGTACTTACAAATTTGTACATTGTAGTGAGAGATGGTGATAACTACCAAATTTTGTAAACACAATGGCCTAAAATAAATTTTGCAGCAAAGTCATAACTCGGTTCATCATATGACCAATGTGTTATGATCCGTTCTAATAGAATAACAAAAAATGTTTTCTCAGGAAATGGTTGTACAAAATGTTATGAGCAAGCAACATAACAAACAAACTGATAGGCACTTTCACACTCGTGAATACTATTATAACTTTGACTGAGTGACATTGTTGCTTTGCTTGTCTAAGCATGGGCAGTTTATAGTTTTAATATTGAACAATATTCTAAGTAGTAATAATATAAATAATTGGTTTTTGTATGAAAAAACCTGTACTTAAAATGGGATGTCATAGAGCTGTTTGTTTTACTTCGTCAAATTGGCTTGCTCATAAAATAGAAGTAGAACATATTATACTAGCAATTGTTTATTATGAACTTACTGACGGTATTCAGTAATGTAGTAGTAGAGCTTACTGTAACAAAAGTAAGAGATTCTGGGCCTCTTTTTAGTAAACAATAAACAGCAAGTATAATTTGCTATATTCCGCCGACAACTGGGAGATTTGTATAATATAACACCACACAAAATCTTCCACTAGAACCTCTACGCTTGTGAAGTTAACATCTCCTGAGGATGATCCGGTGTCGGGTCGAAACGTGCGTAGAGGTTCTAGTGGAAGATTTTGTGTGGTGTTATACAAATCTCCTGGTTGTTGGCGGAATATAGCAAATTATACTTGCTGTTTGTTGTTTATCATGGACTTCCGCAAGGTAACGCCTGCTTCTATTCATTATTTGAAACCTCTTCTTATTATAGCTGTCTTTGACTATGTTTGGGAAAGTTAAATTTATGGAATTCATGTATAAAATGAAAGACAATATTGATTCATTATTGTAAAATTCGTCCTTGTAAAGAATGTCTATTTATGTGCATGATCTTATGAGTATAATTGTTATTGAAGATTATGAGAGATTAAGATGTGTGTGACATTTTACACAACCTTATTAGAAACTAATTTATAACTATGCCTGCATAATTATTTATTCAAATTTGAAGAGGATGTATAAAAACAGTCGAATAATTTTACATCCCAATAAGTAGTATTATTGGGATGTAAAATTAATCAGATGAAATGATAAGAGAATTATTTAAATGGACCACACATCAGCATAGTTGGCATAATTTAACTGAGAATAATTTGAAAGAAGAGAAACAGAAGGTTTGATTCTGTTTTCTTTACCAATTGTAATGATGAGATGTCAGCTTATTTGGAAATTTCACCCTAAGGGGGTAAAATAGGGGTTGGAAGTTTGTATGAAAATTCTGTGTTTTTGGTGTTGGAGACACAAAAATTTGCATTAAGATTGATAATAATAAATAAAAAACATGTACATAAAAAAAAAAAAATTGTCTGTGTCGTCACAGATAGTTTTAAGTAGGCCAGAATCTGCGATATGTGAATAAGGATTAGCAGCTATACTTGCTCATAGACTTGAGTAGATATTTAATGCTTGTTCATTGGCTTTGATTTAAAGAAAGCGTTAATTAATTAATTGGAAATTAATCTTTCAACAAATTTTTGTGCCAGCCTAGAGTAAAGAAATTTAAGTTTATTCAAGAGCAATTTATTTGATGATGAGTGAGACTGATGACTACCAGTCGCGTCAATTCCTAAAGCCAGCGGCACCCAAGGGTGGCCATAGTGGGCCCACCGCTGAGCACGTGTACGGCTCGCTAGCTACTCGCCCGCGACTTTCCCCTCGCCGCCCGCGCCGGTCACTGACCGTACGTCGATTCGGCGCTTGCGCAATCGTAATCACTGTCGCTTTCTAGGCTCGGGGTCATTTTTCACGCCGCAGCCACCGGAGCCTATAAGTGACGTGTAATCGATCCCCGTCTCTTCTTAAGTTCACTTTTACGCCTGTCTAGAGCTTTGGTATTCGAAGTCGGGTGTTAAAGCCAATTGCGCATTTATTGGCACAAGCCGTTTTTTTTCATGTTTGAACTTTGTATATGACTATATTCAAATTCAAATTCAAAATAATCTTTATTCAAATAGTCCTTAAAAAGGCACTTTTGACGCGTCAATAATTTACACAGTAGTTATTTCATGGTGATAACTATATTCGTAAACTTAAAACTAAAGCTATGAGGGTTCCAAACGCGCCCCGGTCTAAGAAGAATCCCACAACAAACTTAGCCGGGGTTTTTCTTTTTTTTCGTTATCACCATCTCACATAATGAATAATATTAATAATAAACTATAGTACCTATGGAGATAGAGCAATTTACACCCAAGCTTTTTTATCGTTTATATAATCCTTAATATCGTAATATGATTTTCCAAGACATCTCCAAGATATGAATAGGTAATTTATTATAGAATAAAATACAATTTCCTTTGAATGAGTTACTAATTTTGTGCAGCCTACTAAACGGTACTACAAGTTTACTTTTATTTCTGATTCTATTGATTCTATTGTTTCATACAGTATTAGTATTCAGGTGGCCCCATTTTTTAATACTTTGATTTGTAAACCACTAAGTCTAAGGGCATCATAAGAATGATAAAAAAGCAGGGTAATACAGGCTGCCCTACCGCTTAGTTCCCATTGTCGCCAAATTATGATGTGATGAGAGAATGGATAAACGAATGAACACTTGAATAGTACAAGCACACAAAATTACAGAAAATGGAAATACCAATATAATATGGAAAAAAATTGCGACCTTATCGCAACATACCGATCACTTTCAGAAAACCAAAGGCGTACAAGACACTGCTACAAGAAAGAGGTAGGTAGTAGTGGTGCATAATATGTAATCCAACATCAATATATTTCACTATATCGTGTATAATTTTGTTTACTGCAACTTATATCGTAACAAAGTTTTAAAGTTAGAAACAGATATATAGGTTTAGGTTCCTAGCTTGGCGGTAATTAAATAAAGTTTTGGTGATACCTGACGAGACGGCATTATGAGGTTTACGAGGCAAGAATAGTACAAATTCGTCCACCTATCCGGTTGTCGACTTTAATCAAAGTTGCTTATCAAAGCGATCGAGTGGTTTACGCTGTTGCAACTAGGCCACACCGCCACAATGATGTGATAATTTCAAGAGTGATGGCAGCTTAATGTGCAACTGACATCATCAGCACACATCACACGTTTTTGATACTTGGCTTGTTGGCACGTGGTTATGCTTTTTAGATATCCAACCCGGTTATAATGATATGATAGTTAGAATCATTCGCAGTGTTTATGTACTCTGAGAAATTCCAGTGCGTTTCATCGGAATGATGTTTTGACGTGCGTTCCACGATTTGTAACCATCGTGTCTTGAATCTTATCTTCTGCGAAAAATTAAACTTGTCAACTCCCATGCTGTGTGTAGTTCCAGTGAGTTTGCTTAAGCGACGTACCAATGGTGTCTTCTCGGAAAGCAGTTCTCTAAATCTCTGCGTCTTGATTTATGAAGACGAACGCGCAAAACTGTGGGCATACCTACTAAAATACATATTTCTCAAACTTTTTCTGCGACTTGATTGTTTCGACATACAGTTTAAAGATAACTTGAATGCACTGCAAAAATCTAGTATTTCTTAACTACTACATTTTATACGTTTCTGCTAGATTATCTTTCTTAATTCTTAGCACAGATTTCTTCTTAGGTTTGATTGCTGTCTAATTAAACCTGCATTTTGTGTTAAAGTAAGTAGGAAGTGGCATGGCCTACCTTTTTAATACTGTGTTTTAATGTATGCCCTGCTCCACTAAAATTATGGAAACCTCTCTTCTTACTATAGAGTATGTCGGTTCCCAGATTTATAACACGAATATAGTACACAAATGGAAGCAGCGTACGACAAATTCTATTTTTTTTAATACACTACAAGTTACCCTTTCACGTCACCTGGTGGTAAGTGATGATGCTGTCTAGGATGGAAGCGGGCTGACCTGTTAGGAGTATGGTAAACCCGCGCTCCTAATTGGAACCCTTAACGTGACATCGTGCCGGAATGCTAAATTGCTTGGTGACACGTCTTTGTCGGTAGGGTGGTGACTAGCCACGGCTGAAGTCTTCCACCAGACTAGACTCGAGCCGGGAATAGAATCCAAGACCTCCATCTTTATAATGCGACACGCACTGCGCCACGGAGGTCGTCAAATACAGACATAACTTTTGCGAAGTCTATATGCATTCAAGGTGCAAGTAGACAGAACAATCCAATTCAATTATAATGTAAATATGGATGAATTCATCCGTCTACCCAGGAACTGAAGACGCGGAAAATCTATTAGCGGCAGTCGTAATTGTCTATCAACAAGACGTCAGTTCCTAACGATTGAATTCTCTGTTCCCACTGCGACCTCGCCGGAACCCAGCGCTCAGTGCTCGTCAATTGTAGGATTTGTGACCTACACTCAATGTCGTATCTATTATTTTGCGACGAAGTGTTTTGAAGTGGCCACCGCTGATGGGAATTGATATATGAGGACCGGGTGACCTTTCGGCTGCAAATTAGCAATGGTAATTTTGAAGAAAGCTTACAAACACATTATATTATTGTTGTTTCATAATTTGGCGCATCACACTTAATGCTCGTCTTACATATATAACACAGTAACGGTTCATCGAAATCTCAACTCGCAGCTGAGTTTGAAACGACAACCCTGTCTTAGTTGCGCAATATTGCCTAATTAAAGCAGGACTTACATATTTAAATGGGCTGGGTGAGCTCAAGGATTACATGTAATCTGGCCGATGGAAAAAAGTGACTTTCAATTGAGGAGATATTGTTAAGCCACCTGCTATTGCAATTTATTGTAAATTGAAACATTACTGTTGCTGCTTACTACAAGTATAACATAATATATTTTTTCTTTTTATTTAACAGATAATTTTTCTACAGTATGCATACAGTACCACTGCACAGGCTTCTGATAAATCAATAAAATCGAGACTTAACTTATTGTGTTTCTATCAATTTCTAGAATCATAGACTACGTCACAGATTGTTCGTATTGTTCAATCTCAATACGTATTGATTGTGCTAGTTCCTATGTTTATTGATGAGCAGTGTCAACCTTTGTTGGAATATCGATTCGACTTGGTTCACTAAGAGCTGAGATACTACGTTCACCTACTGCATTTCAATTTTCTCTGCTAGGCTTCAATTTGCGTTTTAATTATATTTCAAAAAAACCGTTTTGTCATTAAAATGGTCTTGGTGGGCATAGTTGTCATTTATTATAAATTTTGATATATAGAATCCAAACAGTATTGCAAGTATCACCACATTTTGGGTAATATAGTTTTTTCGGTTGTTTAAAAGGCACTTGACCGAATCTTTTGGGCGATTGCCTGTTTGTATTTTGATGTGTTGACCTTGATCTATTACCCGTTCTTGAAATTTCGGATTCAATAAGTTTTTAAAAATATTTGTCTATGCTTGTCTCTTAAAATAAAATGTACGGTCAAAATAATAATGGAAACCTATTATTTTGATAGAACATTTTGAGTTATTAATATACCATACTATTGTATAGTATATTACAATCAGTTAAAGCAGTTGTCATTGACAAAAGAGAAGCTTCCAATTATTACTAGTTAGGAATGTCTAATTCATAACTCAGATACGCATCTGCGTTGTACTCTCTAATATATAAAGTTGCTTCAGTTCATAACACAACTTTAATTGGGTGCCTTTCTACTGTCACGGCGTTTTTTTTTCAACGCACATCAAGAGTTGTACAAAAAAAAATCAATTCATAATGATTCGTCCCGTTTTTGACACCGTTTCGATAAAAAGCAATCTGTAAAATCATCATTATCAACCTGTATTCGCTCACCATAAGACTCACTTTTGTACGTATTCAGTTGTGCTCAATATTAATGGCTACGGTCAATGTTACAGCTATTATTACATTTGACGTGTACTTTTTGTATGAAAGTGAAATTAATTTCTATTTATAACTCTAGTGCAGATGTGCGGAAGAAAGTCTGGAAATTTGCATTACCTTTTTTTTTATTGACGTCAATGGGTTTAAGTTGGCTCAGTGAAAGCTGTTATATCTGTGTACGGCTTAATCACCGCTTTAGTGCTTACTATACGTTAACAGAACGCTAGTTTCATCTGAACCTAATTTTAATGAACCTTTTTTACATCGGTTTCGTTTAGCTAGGATTCTTACCGCTATTCGTTATCGATCTTGGACTCTGATTTTAAGTTAATTGTTTTTACGATCAGATTCGCCATAACACTATTGTAAGTATATCAAGTTTGTGTTTTTTACAGGATAGTTATGTATAATTATTGGTACCAACATCCTAACTATGTATCCTAACTATTATATACGAATGTGAGTTTGTTTGTTATGCTTTTACGCCTTAACCACTAAACAAATTTTAAGAATTATTTCACTAATAGAAAGATACATATCCAGCGAGTAACATAGGGTATCTGTTATCCATTTCTCTTTTTTTTCTTCTCCTTTTAAGCTTATCCAGCGTTATAAAGTATTATCCAATAATTTAATTATGATTTTCAAATTCTTCCGTCATGTTGTATAGCGTCCTGAGTATTACTTAAGAGGTTCCGACAAGCTTGACGCTACAAAAATGTCGTGAATGAAAGGCCAAAATTCTTTCCAAGATCCACCGACGTTCCAAAGAAGTCTGGAATGGTCACCATTAACCTAATTTGAACGGAATTCAAGTTTACTTATAGCTCATAATTTAAATCTTTACTGCTGCAATCATACTTTACCGATACAATCTTGCAGTGAAATTTTTACATCGGGTAGTGACTAACAAAAAATAACAAGATTTTATCGTTGATCAGAAAGTAACTTAAACACTTCAATGTCGAATGGGTATCTTATCTTGTTCAATTATAAAATATATCATTACATAAACAGGTTAAAAGCCTTACTCTTAATACATAACGTATAAACCGTCATCGATATAATTACTTGAAAGTTTATCGTTTTAATATACATTTTAAAAGTCATTATATATTATTCAAATTCAAATCTATTAGTTAAATAATATGTATTACAGCTAGCAGAATATTCTACTTTATAGTAAGCAATGATACTGTATAAGGGTGCCACAGTTTTTATGTCTAATGTTCAACGGTAAAGCTATGATGTTCACTAAATTTTAAAGTCAATATTGTAAAACTTATGGCCAGAGCTATGGTTGAGACTGTGACTTCTTAATATACGATTAAGTTCCATTTTGCTTAAATGCGCAAATCTTATATTAAGGCTAAAAATGAACACATTTCCCCCAAGGGCACCTGATACCGATTATAACGTTTGGGCCCATGCGTCTGTTTCTACCGCTCTGCCATGGCGTGCATGGTGTTTCGAAGACGGCGGTGGAAATTGTCGCGATTTGCACAAAAACAATGGCGTTTCCGCACGCGACGCCGAACTCGGATGCTACAATCGCTATGCTTCAATGTGACCCTGAATACTGTGACACTGACGAACTGAGCCACTGGCAACTCTGTCAACAGACTTGTTTGTTATCCAGTGTCACGGATGTATTTGCAAAGGGGGTCATACATTTCAGTCTTGAACGAAGACTTGAGCGAATGTTTTTATTATCTCGTTTGTATAATTATGGAGGTGACGATGGCAATAGCCGGCACAATGAGCTAAGAAAACTAGTTTCGTTTATGATAGTAACGTAGACTTGACAATATTTTGTATTTGGTTCCTCATTGCTATCAACTAGTTGTCAGCTGCTGTTATTTACAAATCCATTTAAGCTGGGGATCATGATTGGCCCGCTATTTATTTTATTAAAGACCATCATGTTATTTATTTAAATTATATCAGGAATATGATAATAATAATAAAGGCGAATGTTTGTTTGTAAGTGTGTATGTTTGTTAAAGCTTTAAGCAGTAAATACTGAAACTTGTAAATAATTGAGATGGACATATAGGGATTTTTATGAATATCCACTATGCGTAATGGCGTACTATTCAGGATATTAAGGTTTAGATGAGCAATTGCTAATGGTGAGCACTCCGCCTCACAATGAGCATTTATTGGTCGTGGGCCGCTTATTTAATGAAGCGGCTCCATCTAGATCGTATCGTATATCGGTTTCAAAGAGAAGTATTTAATTGCGCCCTACTTACGCCCCGGGCGTACTTCATCATTAGCGGTTAAACCGCGACCACAGACGAGACAATATCATGAAAACTGCTCTTGACGTTGTTACTTCTTGCATAATGCCGACCATTATATTATGAACCAGCCAAAATGATTGCTTATATGATGTAGACGAACAAGCACTACGTACAGTTTGTGACTCAGCTCTATGAAAGTATAAAATACAGACGCGGTGCAAGCCGTTGTCTGTGAGTGCCGCTATTTCGTCTACTTGCTCCGCACGAACCGCTTATATTCCGTCTCCTGTCTGCTGACAGCAGCATGTGAATAATTATAAAATGGTAAGATAATGGTAGAAATAATAATCTGTTCGCATCTTAAATCGGACGGGACGTAAGCTACTCTTTGCATAATTTTGTCAGGATCCCTTTTACTGCTAGGCCGATTAAAAAAGTTTTTTTTATAAGCTGAGGGAAAAGTCCTCTCGTCATCAAGGATAAAAATAATCCGATAACCGACTCCGTGATACAAGCTATCGTCGCGCCAAACTCCGTCAGGACGGTGCTGCGGCTAAGCCGAACACAAACACATACACAACAGACACATTTATAATATGGATCGAAATATGGCAAAAAAAAACTAAACCGAATGTTGCCAACCGTCACCAAACTGTCATTTCACATAACGTTGACGATGAGTATACATACAACTGTCGCGCATGAATTACTTATACATGTAGTGTAAAGTCGGAGTCAAAACTGTGTTTACAATTTTGTTAAAACGTTCTCACATTTACCTTTTGTATAAACTGGGAAAACACCCATTTGGTAACTTTCTGAAAATATATATGAAAGCACTGATTCCCATATATTCATTCAACCCCTTTGAAAAAAAAAACGAAAATACAGTTATGGAATAAGTCGCCTAAGTGTTTCTCATTAAAATCCAACGGCTAAGATGTATTTAGCCTACTTCCCCCTCCCACAGGTTCGCCCGGGACCCACCTGCACTTTTGCATCGGTTAATACGCCTTTTTGTGCCGCATACCTAATACGTACCAGTTACGTAGATTTTCAAACCATTTTTAATATCACGAACTCTTGTGCTGAAAGTACATCAATACGCGCACATCTCGCCGCACGCAACACATTTATTTACCCGCGGCGCTTACAGTGGGTTGTAGCGAGAGTTGTGTTCACTTTGTCAATATGTTGAAGTTGTTTATAATTCGTGTATTACGTAAGCTTGAATCTTTTGTAGGTATACCTACCCATTTTCATTATTTTGAACCCCTAAGACTGAAGTTTTAAAATTCGAAACACAATAACAGCTATCTTATTCCTGACCATCTCTAATATTCGCACAAAAGAGTTTGCCCAATTTTCCCTACGCCTTTCTTAGCAAGTTCACGGTAATTCTAAAAAGGGCACTGCAATCGTGTTTTTGATTGGTCATAATCTAATTTTTAATTTTACTACGTAATGTTGTATTTTCACACATGAATAATGAGCAATTCCTCCAGTACAGAGTTACAGATATTTCGAAGTCTTTCTTGATTTTCGTCGATTTAGATAATATATCGGACTATATAGACTTGCCCATTACACAGTTTTTTAAGTTTTCACAGATTGTAGATGAAGATATACATTTTAAAAGAAATGGGAGTCTTGCGTGCGGTGCATTCGATAAGAATAAATGTGCGATCAACTGTACGACGTAACAGGCTATTAGGAGCATTTAATGATTATGACTAATCTCGGCCATGATCCGCGTCCGGCCATCAGCCTTCCACGATGAGATTCGGTTTGAACTTGTCTAGACAAGTCTGCGGAGGTCCCATACATTCCTTACTCAAGATTATGTTATTCACTATGTATGTTCCCAGATGATCCCTTACTATTAGGAAAAAAACATATACCTACCTTTTAGTTGAGCTAGTTGACTAAAGTTTAACCCACAATGTGTGTCGTTTTAAAATCGCTGATCTTTACAAGATAAACGCAACGGTATTTTCTATGCAGAGGTCTGTGCCCAGCTGTGGGTGTGACTAGGCTATTGATGATTGTTATATTACAGTTGGAATTAAACAAATGTTTGTACCAGCTTAAAACCACAGAAACAGTGTTGAAAATGTTATATATTGATTCGACTAACTAAAATAGATTTCGCGTGGCTGCCTGCTGCCGTTGGCGCCAAAATTACTTCAAGCAAAAACTGCAAAACATATTGATTGATTGATGCTATTTCGACACGTGGGTGTAGTGAAATTATCAATGAGTTTTAAAATTGTGAAAATATGTTTGTCTATATTATATTTTAAAGAGTTGTCTGGAAGAGCAGTAGGTATAGGCAATGAGTTCAATATACATATTATGTCAACTCAAATTATCGGTCGAGCCATTTTGGAGTTTCAGCGAGGCATGCGCGGAAATTGAATTTTAATTATTTATGTATTTGTTCGTATCGCGATAACCATAACATTACGCGTGCGTTCACCTCGGGGTGTGTTTATTAATTATAACGATTTACTATATCGAGTCGTTGCCGCCACCGGCTCGTTAATGTCGATGCGATGCCTGAGCGCTTAGAGCTGTTAGCGAGAACTTGAGTCGCTACTCAACATTAATCGACTGTATATAAAAGGAAATGGTGACTAACTAATGATTTTATCGAGTGCGTGAAGTGATCGAGTCGAAGTTGTAGGTAGGTCGATATTAGAAATCACGAGGATGAGAATTTTTGCAAAATCATCTCCTCAGCGAACAAAAGAGTGAGTCAGTCAAAAGACTAACATGACTGAGCGAAACCGCGGGTGTAGACTAGTTTATAGAGCAACCTACAAAATCTCAAAAAACGTTTTAAAATATCGGAGTAATTGATATGATGGTTTCCATATTAAAGATTACCAATAGTGGCATTAATTACCATAACGTACCCTTAAGAGAGCAGTGCACTCACTGAACATGAGCCGCAACCGCTCACGCCTCACGCCGCAAAGAATGCCTCTGTTCTAATAATAGTCCAAGTGGAGCCGATCGCTCGTTTTTGAATGCCACAACAGTAAATACAATGGCGATGTGAAAGTGTTACCGCATCCGCGGGGCTCGCCGCGCCAGACGGCCCGCAGACGGCGAGAGGCGGCGGAGAGGGCGACGCCCGCCACCTCCCGGCTTAGAGAATGTGCCCGATTACACGGATCGAATCACTGCTGCTTATTTATCTTAGGACGGCGATAGCCTAGTGGTTCCCACGTCTACCTCGGCCTGACCGAATTCGATCCCCGGCACGCACCTCTAACTTTTCGGAAGTTATGTGCGTTTTAATTTAAATAAAGATGTACTATAATCGTTATGTTTGACCGTGCTTAAAAGGTTACGATCACGAAAAGCAAAAACATCCTGCATGTGTAAGTTTTTAAGCCGCATGCAGTTGGAATCCTAGCCTTCAGAATTAATTATAAATAAAAAGCTTCGAGCTATGTGCAACTGCCACTGCTCATTCTGGTTCTTCTAATATGCATCTTCTTGATTATGATACTGCCTGAACACTTTCTATACCCATGGTTGCGTTTATAAGCCATAAGTTATTATATATAGCTGGTAACAAGTACTGGGCGTGACGATTGTCTAGACGGTCAAGTAATAAACTGATAAAAACCGTTGCAAATTTGGTAGAAACTATAGACGGAAATACTCACAATACAGACTGGCAGGCATTCCCAAAAAGATCTTTGACGTAAACAGTCAATCATTACACAGGAGGTTTCTGGAAATTCCCAGTTTCAAATTTGTTCCCAGGAACAGACTGTGTGCATATCGCTCACTCACATTATTTACCACCAATTCTACCTTTATCTCCTCATGTTTTCGTAAAAAGCTATCTAAAATATATTTGAATCGTTAAATTGTTGTTGCATAATTCCTATTCACTTATTCTGGTAAATGTTTCGTGAAAGTACAAGTTATACCTGCATTTTATTCAAATTACCTATAGCAGTCACGAAAATATTTCAAGTGAAGTTTAAATTTATGTAAACTAAATTGTTACAGTATAGAAAATTTTAAGTTAGGCCTATACAAATAGCCTCGGCCTTAAAGTATGTACCAATGTAATGGCATATAGCTAAACCGAAAAACGGAACGTGTGTAATACATTTTAAGAGGTCAAAGCCGAAGCATATACTATTATTACCAATAAAGAATAGACCACGAAATAAAGGTAGACTCTATAAAAATGTACCCTACTTCCCGCTACTTTGGACACGGATTTAACAAACATCCACAAAAGTACAAGTAGATGCAGGCCTTATTCGACTGAATATGTCATTAAATTGCTTAATAAAAAAGGGGAAGTGTAAAATTAACTCCAAAAGCTAATTTTTATAAATAAAAAATGCAGGAAAAGAACTGGTAACAAAGTCGCTAGAAAATCAATAATTTGAAACTACCAATAGCTTTACTTGTTAGGTTCCTAGTTAAATAGTGCCTACTATTTAACTAACTGCGAGTAAAATAAAATGTTTGCCCAAGAACCAACTAAAAGTGATTAGACGATTGAGATTCGTAGAAAAATACAAAGTTTGCACAATATATATAGTAACATACAAATTTCTTGCAATTCCAATATTTCGCACTTAAGCTAAATATTGGGATTTAACTTTAAAATCTCGTTCATGATGTTTAAATTGCGCGATCTACCTAGGAAAGTCTTATGTTAGATTATCTTCAATCGTACAAATACGTATACGAATTTTCCTGTAGTTCTGTTCTTCATTCATATTGTTTATTAATAAAATTAAATAGTTTTCGATTTCATTCTCGCCGATCTCCTTTATTATGTATCATGCTTGATTTAAAGTGAAAAAAGCATTCCTTTTTGTGGATGAGGTCTTTCAGAATAAAAAAAAATCCAAGAATAAGTCTTGAAAGTAACAGTACTTTAGAAATTGACTGCTTATCTAGTTAGACGACAGTATTGCACTTAAATTTTGAATTCACTTACAATATTCTCATTTCAACGAGGTAGTGCCGTAAAATAGCTTTCGCTAAATGTAAGAGAAAGGTACCAACTTCCCCATTACAAATGGACAAATGTGGACTGGCACAGGCATTGATTGACGATGATTAATTGATTTCTATTTAAGTAGTTACTTCTGCGCTCATACTCGTAGAGGTAGCTACTCAATTGTGCTCTTATCTTTTCGAAAGTCGAAAGCGAAACTTTGGCAGCTGTACTTTTATTTTCATAAGTGAAACAAAGCTTCAAGTTAATCATGATTGAATTGTTCTATAGGGAAGCTTATTTGTACTTTATTTACTTCTCGACAAAGCTCGATGGGGGACAAGAGGCACAAAAAGTAGAACAAAGAAACAGTTCGATCAAAAACAACATTATTTTTTTTAAATCCCTGAAACAGATCGAGTTTTCTATGAAACCTTACTATTTATTTTAGAAAATGGAATGGACTTAAATTTTTAATCAAAATTTGTTGATTTAATTTGCCTTATTTTTAGCTGATTTTGCTAATCTCTTGTGCTTAACAAAGACACGATTTTCTATTTCAAGAATGCGCTGTAGAAATGTGTCTGTTTAACTTTTCTTCTGTCAAAAGAGAATATCTTAGTTAATATCTGCATTGGAATTCGACGCAAGCAATGAGCCGTGCCACGGATGGAATCGTGTCCCGGATCTGTGTGTTGTACCTTGTCTGTGTTCGCCGACACTTTGTGAGCTGGTGTAACTACGCCGCCTTCTTAATAGCTAGTGTCCGGCTGTTAGCATTCCAGAGCCAGCCAGTTTTATAACAGTTTTCTAATCAACCGAACTGTGAAAATTGTTTTTAATACCATAATTGTTGCCTGACAGTCCGTCAACACTGATTCAAGTGTCTTTTTGTTTCGTGATACATCAAAGCATTTCGTTATCAAGTCGGGCTTGATAAGGAAATCATAGCTTTAGTTTTAAGTTTACGAATGTAGTTATCACCATGAAATAACTACTATGTAAATTATTGACGCGTTAAAAGTGCCTTAAGGACTATTGGAATAAAGATTATTTTGAATTTGAATTTGATTCGAAAGAAAAAATAAGTCATTACAAAATTTCAGTTTCTTGAACCACTTCTCTTTAATATATTTAAATTTCCATACGAAAACACATATGACATTTATAGACGTAAATCAGAGATTTAATGACTGATAAATACCTATATACGATTGTTTAACGTCTGTGACAGCTCAAGGCTAAATGGTCAACGACGACAATTGCTACTTTATTGCTTTGTCATCAAAACAACAAAACGTGTGTAAAATCCTACCATATTATGACAGGAAGTAACTATCGAGACGATGAAAGTTAAATAGAGAGATAGATTTTTTTAGTTCTCGGTACAACCTCTTTACCAGTGTTTGCGTGACGGTCTGGAATTGTATGCAAAGTAGGCTCGCTTAAAAACTATTTTGTATTTATTCACCATCGACAGCTTCCACTGCTGAACTGCTGATCTGCTGCCTTTACGAAATCGCCATCATACACGGTCCCTCGTCGGTCTTGTACATGCGTCTATCTTCTTAACACCGCAGTTCCATAGCGTTGGCGGTCATACCATTTTGCGCTAACTAACGATTCATGAAAATAAGTTAAGCTGAAGTGATAACCTGCCTTACTGCAACGTCAAATTGTTAAGTTTTTGGTCAAGAAACTTATCTAAGTTTCTATAGATATAAAAAATGAGTTCAAAACTATAGCACCTAGTTAATAATAGTAGTAAATGTTTTTTGTCTGTATATAATATAAGCCCATTAATTTCAATACAGACTAATTGATATTAAAAACGGACAAGTTTGCTTTAAGTATTCAGTTTGATTAGAACCTAAGTTTTTTTTTCTTGACGCTGTAAAGCTTCATTGTGATGTTAACGAGTTGCGTCTGTGTACTTTCTAATTCTAATAATAGAACCTTAACATTTCCTTTATAAATAATTGACTCGTCAAAACAATGCTCTCACACATAGGCTTGTCGAGGAACAATAGATATGCTCGCTACGCCCGGACTGCTGTGCTAAAGTAACGATCCCCTCATAGCTTATGAATGCATTTATTAAGTTTGATTTAACTTTTTCTTCACTATCAGCAAGATTAAAGACCCACTGCTGGCCACGAGCCTCTTCCACAGGAGAGTGTTAAATATATATTAAGTTACATTAAGAACTCTTTACAAAGGTTTACTATTAGGTGTCTGTGACCATAGGAGCGCAAGCGACCTGTTGGTTGTGCTGTTTATGGCACCGAACAGGTAAAGGAGGCCATTTATCAGGTTACTGACTTAAGTCAACATTGCTTAAGACATCTTTTAAAAAGGTAATAGTAAAAGTTAAAAAGGTAAGGTAAATTTATCAAAATTAACGCTGCTTTTTAAGATGACATCATGCAAATTTGACACAGACGACACATACACAAACAAACAAAAAAATAACACACTTCCCATTTGATACCTTCCATCGTTTGTAATTAAAAAATTGCAATGTTTTCTTATCTCCTGCACTGCAACTACTCACCTGGCCACGATTAATGCAGCGACTTTCCAAACGTGCTCCACAACAGGCTCGCGGCTACATCACAGATCAAGTTGAAGGCGGCTATAAATCTGCCGCCGCCGCCCGCCGCGCAAATTGTCGCGTAGGCGTCGCATCCAGGAGAGAACAACTTGCTGGATATATTGCTGCAACTATTTGCACGAAGCTCATAGTTCCGGAAATGTTTAAAACTCGATATTGAAGGGGTACACCTTTTTTGTATCTTACCTGGTGGTGTTCATCTTGTGACGTTCCGTACATAGACCGGTCATACGATACGTAACATAAATAATATAACATTATTAATAATAATAAGGATAAGTTATGTGACGACCAATCATGTTGCTACGGAAAACTCAAGCAAAGACATGACCATGAAGGGGTAGATTCCGTTACATACACACGTACCACGCGAATAAAAGCGTGTTAAAAATAAAAACTAATTGTAATCTATTCAAAATACTTTCACATGGTATAAATGTTTTCCTTTCGTTCACAATAGCAGTGAATAGCTTTCAATAAATGATATATCTTCTAGATTCCGACTATGTTGTTATTATTTACTTACATTTGCATGAACAGTAACCGACATAAAGACTTGTATAGGCCGCATTTATTCAATTTCATTTATAGTGTATGTGAATGTTATTAATATTAATTATAAGGCCATGTTATTTTTAAGGCAATACTCAAAATATGAAAAGAAATATAATATGCCAATAGAAATGGGTAGAACAGAGACCATTAGAAAAAAGGAAACGAATATAATATGACACAGCAAAAAATAACGAAACACAAATAAGCCCTATCTTCGACATAATGTTACTATTTGATATGTAGAAATGGTGGCTGATGGTGTAGTTATTCAAAAAGGATATCCCATATTGTACAAGCTAAGTAATATTCGGTTGGAATTACGGTTTTAGCTGTGTTACATCCTTCATATCCAGGATCTGACCGTAAGTGTGACTTTATTAGCCACTACTAATTCTATTTTGATGTTTTTCTGTATTCGGTCCAATAAAATAGACCTTTCATAACTAAGTCCAATTAATTACCTTCTTGAACCAATACAGAGACTGGGTAGACTCTTATAAATATGCTAAGTAAATCAATATCTTTATTTCTCTCTACAAATATAACTTCATTTTCCGCTCTAGATAAAAACAAATTAACTTGATTGTCACGTTATTAATAAAATGAATGTCACCTCCGTTGTAGGCTTTTATCTCGGCCGGCTGGGCCGTTAGCCGCCCTAATTCCGTTTTACCTCATTAACGATGAGGATAATGTCCAATGTAAAGGCCCTAAACCTCCGCAGCGATCCGAGAACTGTTTGTTGTTTAGATTGATTGATACAAATTTAATTATTTACTTTACTTCTTACTTATTATTTCTACTTGCTGATCGAAGTTTTCGTATCAGTGTATGCTTATCAAGTTTTGGTGCAAGCTACATTATTGGTATCACAGGCTGTTTTGCAGCGGTCAAGTGAAATTTTTCCCTTGTCTTGACTTAATTCTTACTGCACGGTTATAATTTTAAAGGTACACCAGAGGGGTCGTCAAATTACCTTTGGTAACTATTATACAAAAGTTTACTCACGATCGAAAATCCTGTTATGAATATCCTATTTGATTAAATTATTGTTCATGTATGTTTAGGAGGATAATGGAAGTTTAGGCAACGACATTAGCATGCAAGGCAAATATTTGATATTCAACATCAGATCAGCATGTCATGTCGCCTCCGCGTTTAATGTCACGTTTTTTGACAGGCTTTTTGTTTTTAAATATAAAACGTGTGTTTAGTGAGCACATTTTCATTGGCTATGTTGACTTTCTTGTTGAATACGATGCTACCTCTTGGTCAAAGAGTACGGCTTGACCGTTTTATGACCGTTGCACGGACACTCCGGTATATTTATGGTAAGAAATTATCTCTTTGTGACATATCGTCTTTAATGTAACATGCAACGGCTAAGCCATACTTTTTAAACAAGATTTGTAAAGATAGTTCTTAATCCTCCGATTTGATTATGACGTATGAGCCCGTGAGTTCTTAGCAATCAATTTTACCTGAAATGTTTTGTGAGATGAGATCAATAGAGATCCCTCACCAGATATATGCATCAGAAAAAAAGGTCAGATCATGAAGCTTTTTTTTTTTTCAATTTTATATAGCCTTTCTATTCATATTTATTTGCATTCGATTAGTTTAACTGATGCGATTTACTACACCATGTCACCCTAATAAAAGTCTGTCTGTCAGCAGGTTTATATCTTAAATTTTAATACTTAGGTAGGTGACCATTTAGATAATAAAAAATAACTCGAAAATTAAAGTAATCTCTCAATACAAAAAACACTTCTATTGGGGTTTTTGTTAAATAAAATACTGAATGATGTTTTCGGACCAAGGTTCAATATTAACCACTATGCGTAACCAATAGTGACATTCAGACAGAAAATCTTTCGGCAACTTTTTGTTCCACTATAACTTCATAAATCCCATACTCTGCTATCTGTGTCGAAAAAGCTTCAGGTACCAGCACAGTGTTGGCGACTTTCTCGTCGCTGCTCAGTACAGGCCAGCAGATTTACGGCGTTAGTATCGAGCTGGTGTACCGCCACGCCCACGCGGCTATTGTCCCGCCCGTGCTGTCGGGGCCTTATTGTAATTTATCGCTACCAGCTACATGGAGCATGATATCTCGCAAGTTTTTCTTGCCATTGTAGTTGATAAGGTCTCATGATTTGATAAATAGCACAACTATTTCGGAGTTTGCTCTATTTGTCAAGTAAGTGGACCTATTTATATTGTACCTAAGCTTTCCGTGTAAGCAAGTTTAGTAAATCTCTGGCTGCCTTTCGAAGGAACTAAGTTCGATTCCCAGCACGCATCTAACTTCTAAGAGTAGTGCGTGTTAATTAAATATTTAATTGCATTAAAGACATTCCTTTTTTTTTTTAATATCTTTATTTATTATTAAGGACTTTTATATTATAAATATATATGACAGTCCTATCGTACCTTACTATAACTATATCTACGACAATTTTTTCTTCTACCTCTGTATTAAATCTAACTATATATACATGTAAATCGACTGCTTTTCATAATATACCTATCTATTTTTTACACTTTCGATATAAAAATTAAATAGTATTTTAGCCGACAACGAATTCGGTTCGGCTAAAATACTGTTTAAAAAGCCAACTTCGTTTTGTTTAAAATGAATTACCGACAAAACATGTACCCTCAAATTTTTGTTCTGGACACATTCCATTAATAAATGTTGCATATCGTCTAATTTCCCACAAGTCAAACAATAGGGTGAGTCCACTTTTTTCATCAAGTATGCAAACTTTCTTAATGGAACATGTCCAGACCGCAATCTGAAAGCAGCCACTGTATATGGACGGCTCAAATGTGTATTTATAAACCAGGGGATACTAGCAGGCTTATTTTGGATGGTTTTATACCATACTCCTTTATCGATGGATATTTTATCAAAATGATTTTTCCACGATATGAAACAAGCTTTTTTAAATTTAGGTAGTATTTCCGAGATTGATAGTGCTATCTCTACATCTATACCTTCAATTGTGGCTGACTTGGCCAAATTATCCACTTCTTCATTTCCAACAAGACCAATATGAGACGGGATCCATTGGATCTTTATGTGTGTGTGTCTACATTGAAATTCATACAGCATTTTGAGTATACAAAAAGCTATCACTGCACCTCTGTGGCCAGAGGCACATCGAGCTAAATGCTGTATGGCACTTCGACTGTCGGTAAAAATAACTATTTTATTTTGACCTATTGTGTTAGCATATTTCAAAGCCTCTAGTATTCCCAACAGCTCCAAAGTCATTATTGAAACATTAGAATTTGTCTTAACCTTACCAGATGTCTTATTTTTTGAATCAAAATAAGCAGCTCCGTTACCCTGAATAGTTTTTGAACCATCCGTATACAGCCTGTGCCAATCATTATACACTAAATTCAGTTCTTCTATAACATTAGCCTTAGTTATATGTAACTCATACTCTTTTTTCGATACCTTAACACTCAAAAGACTATCTTCTAAAACATTATTTATCTTGATTCTAGTGGTCCAGACATTAAGAGAAAAAATTTCGATGGGATCTGGTGTTGAGATAGATTCATTTTTCAATTCATTATAAATTGTTACAAGCAATGGTTTTTTTTTATTTTTCCAATATGAACCTTTACAAAAGTTACCCAGTTCATTCAATAATGTGCATATTTCATTATTATTAGAAGATTTAGTTTTTAAGCAATATTTAATACCCAGATATTTTCTTCTTAAGAATAAAGGAGGAATACCAGTTTCGCATTCCATCACATGAATTGGTGTGCTCTTTATAAAACTACCCACGATTCTTAAAGCTTGATTTTGGATTTTATCCATTTTGGAAATATTAGCATTAGCACTATTATCAAACAAATATCCTCCGAAATCAAATCTACTCCTTATGATGGAGATATATAAGCGTCGCAAATGTTTTGGATGGATGCCCCAAGATTGACCGGCTAACACCTTAAGTAGATTTAAAAATTTGGCACTTTTATTGCAAATTTCATTTATGTGTTTACCCCATCGTAAGGAATAGTCAAGCCAAAATCCTAAATACCTTACACATTCGGTCTTGGTTAACTCTATATCTCTAATAGTCAATACAATTTGCTGTCTTCGTAAACCTCTACTAAAAATGACATACCTAGATTTAATTGCTGACAAACTCAAACCAATGTTTTCTAATAAAGTCACCATTATATTGAGTGATTCTTGTATATTACTAGCACAGTCAAGGATATTATTACTACTATCGTATATAACAAAGTCGTCGGCGTACTGTGAGATATAAGCGGATTGAATATGTTTGCATACACTGGATGTCACAATATTAAACAATAGAGGAGATATAGGATCTCCTTGTGCCAAGCCTCTATTTGTCCATCTACAGATCTTTTTAGAGTAAGCGTCGACTTCAATTTTTAAATGTCTCTCCTTGAGAAACATCCAAAAGTACATACAAATACGTTTTCCAACTCCAATCCTATCTAGAGTTGTGACAATACTTTCGATGGTAACGTTGTTATACGCATTTTCTATGTCCAAAAAACAAGCTAAAGTGGGATGATTATTTGATAATCCGATCTGTACTTTCGACACAAGACGGGTTATATTATCTAAACATGATTGAGACCTTCTAAAACCAGTAGTGTTAGGAGATAATATTTTATTGCTTTCAACAAACCATTCTATGCGTCTAGATAACATAGTGTGAAAAATTTTGCAAACACACGAGATTAATGATATAGGTCTAAGTTTAGAACTATCAGCTTTGGGTATTGGTATTATTTTAATATTTCGCCATTGACTGGGAACGTAACCAGAAGTATAAATACAGTTAAAAATTTTAAGAAGATATAATTTACCAACTCGAGGAATATTTGTAATCATAGAATATGTTATGTTGTCATCACCTGGGGCGGTATCTTTTGTTTTGGTTAAGCAGTTATATAGTTCGTCAATAGTGAATACAGATTCCATTAAAGAATTTGATGATTCAAATAAAGGACAGTTAGAAGTAACAGAGTCAGGAGCAAGGCTACAAAGAAGTTGTTCATGCTTTTCTGATGATAAATATATTTTAGATCGTTTGAAGCCCTTGATCCACCTCATGCGTTGATACATTTCCGAGGCTGATGTCGTGTCATTAATAGAATTACAGAACTTATACCAACTATTCGTACTAGCTTGTTTAATACATTTTTTAGCGTCCACAATCTTTTCCTCTAGCTTAGTAAGATTATCTGGAGTTGGATTTTGTCTAAAAAGTTTTAAAGCTAATCTACGTTGAGCAACAGCTTTAGAAATATTTGGATTCCAGTAAGGTTTTGGGCGGAAGTTAGCTGTAGGGTTATTACAAATTTTAATATAAGGGATATTTTCATCAGCGGCATTATTAATACATTCCAATATTATATTGTAACTTTGTTGTACATCAACAATACTATCGGTTAATTCCTGGGTCAAGTAATTTAATTTTTCTATAAAATAATTATGATATCCTATCCAATTAGCCTTTCTAAAATCGCGGAATTTTGAACATCTATAATTATCACTAAAATTCATAGAATATTTAACAATTAAGTGATCACTACCCAAGTTTTCATTGGTTACCTTCCATTTAAAATTAATGGCAATATCTGAAGATACAAATGTGATGTCAGGTGATGTCTGCTGAAGGTGATTGTTAACTAACTTTACCCTAGTTGGACTACCATCATTAATTGACATGAAGCCGTTATCTAGACTAGAATCAAATAATTGTGTACCTCTAATGTCAATTTTACATGACCAGTTGGAATGATGGGCATTAAAATCGCCAGCTATCAAAGTTTTGTTAGGAAATCTAGAAAATAACTCATCCCAGTCTGCTTGAGAAGTACGAACGCTTGTTGGACAATAGAGTGATATAATATTTATTAAATCTTTAACATTTAAAACTTTAATATGCACTATCTCTATACCTGAGTTTGATATAGCTATTGGACAAACTTCTATTTTAATAGATTTGTGACTAATTATACAAACTCCACCATAACTATCAAACCTGTCGTTTCTGCAAATATTGTAGTCTTTAATACAAAACGTTGAATCCTGCTCAAGCCATGTTTCGCTCAAAATGGCCAAGTGCACCTTTTCCTGATACAAAAAACACTCAAACTCAGCCTTTTTAGGCCTTACACTTTGTGAATTCCACTGAACTATATTCAAAACAAAATCCTTTAAATTACACACTTTTAAAAAACGAAACTACTTTTTTCAAAACATCTACTTTTTCGAAATAATTTATACAAAACGTAGATAAAATTTCAAAAAAATATTCAGCTACGGACACCAATTTTTCTTCAAATTTACTGCTGGACATTAAAATTTCTTTCATTTTCCTAAAAAATAATATAAGATTTATTTTTCCATCATAATTTTTAGACCTTTTAGGTATTTGATCGACCGTTTGTTTGATACTTGATTCTTCTGTATGACATTGTGCACTCTGATCCAACCAATCTTCATTCAAGCGTGATATCTTCGGCCTTTTTGTTTTCTTAGATTTAGTTTGTGAATTCGTTGAGCGAACTACTAAATCGTCTTCATAATTTATTTCATCTGTATCAGATTCTTATACACGTGAAACCGCTTCCGTCAATAATATATCCCTGTAAGTTTTTTTTTAAAGGATCTGTTATTATAACTGTATCATAATTTTTATTAGTGGTTTCGCTATCTTTTTCACCCTTATCTTTTGCCTTTTTCGTATTCTTAGTATCCCAATAAATCTCGAGAGCTCGTCGATAAGTACAATTTTCCGAATACATTAAATTTCTTAAGAATTTCTCTTTCAGAAATACTGGACAAGACTTGTCCAATGCCATGTGATCATTCTTACAGTTTACGCATTTAAAGTCTCTTGTTTCACAATTTTCGTGACCTAAGCCACATTTAGGACAAACATACTTTTTATTAGGGCATATCCGAGTTTGGTGTCCAAACTTCCAGCATTTAGCACATTGTGTTACGGGAAACATATAAGGTTTTACCTCAAACCTGCATCCAAAACCATACACGTATGAAGGTAATACAGAACCTTTGAACGATATTCTAACCGTCTCGCTATTAATCCATTTTCCTTCTGCCAAACGTTTCAATCTTTTAACTGATATAATTTCCTGATCGCTTTTAAAATTTTCAAACAGCTCCTTTTCCTCTTCCTCTAAATCTATCTCTTTGATAATTCCATACGATACGCTAGTTTCATCTGTTAATTGCATTCTGTAACCCATATCGTTTATTTTTTTATTCTTTATTAACTTTTCCGCATCCTCCTTATTTCCGAATTCTACAAGTACTTTAAACAAACTCCTAAATTTAATTCTTAGTATATTAGAAATTTCTTCAGATCTCAATAACTTAGCAAAAGCAATTTGTTTCGGCAAAACTTCTTTAGATGAAACACTCACTTGATATATTTCTTCAGATACACTATTTTTTATCGCTGACTTGCGGATATCACTAATGTTTGAGTTACTTCTAGCTAATCGCTTCGAACGCCTTTGCACAGTAATAAATCCGTCATCCGCATCATTCTCCTCCACAATTTCACTATCCGGCCGCCTCCTTTTTTCTGGGCCTTTTGACAATATATCACCTTCCCCACTGATTTCACATTCCATATTTCCAACGTCTTGTATACTAGAAACCATATTTAACCCGACATCTTCCAAATTATTACATGATAAAACTTGTTTATCACAACCTATAATCTCCCCATTAAGCGACATCAACTTGTCACTCACTTGAAGGTAGTTAAATAAAAAGTTTTGTGAACGTTGCAAATGCTAACAAAACGAGCGCTCTTATCAGCGAACGGCGCGCAACTGTCTAAAGACATTCCTAAAAAAGCCTTTTAGAACGTATTGTAACCAATCCGCTCTTGGACTTTTTGGACACGCTCCGCGCCGGGGACTACGGCCTAAGCCCTACTTATTCTGAAAGGAGACCTTCGCCCGTAGTCAGTAGCCCGGTTCGCCTTATAGTGGGCCGGTAATGGGTTGGTAATAATGAGAAGCAACATTTCTCACTCATGAAATCAATGAACCCTCGAGTTATCCGTATAGATGTATAGCAAAGATTTAATTAATAAGATATGTAAACAGCAGGAAATAAACTCTCAGTCAGTGCAAACTCATAAACAAGAGCATATTACTTTACATTATATTGAGTATTGGTACGCAATCGAGTCTACAACCATAACCGGAATCTACAACCATATCTAATAAAAGGATGTACGATACCTACATTGAATTTCTTTCAAAAATGAAATTTGAAAAGCAGTTATATCGATTTAGAACACAACTCTGATATTTATTAAAGTTTGTTGGTTTGTCTGACTAATCACGTATAACACAAAATCTAGTGAACACAGAATGAAATTGAATTCTTATCACAGAATAGTTAACATGGTAATCATATCTGAGGGTCAAGTTCATAAGCAGTTATTAATTAGAGATGAACATTGAAATGTAAATTAATCATTTAATTATTTGTAATCTGCTGTGTGTGTGAACCACGCCGATGCCAGCAGTAGGTGTATTCAATGGCCGGCAGCCGGCGCCGGGCTTGGTTTATCTGCGTTCGACCGTGACGCAGCCAGCCAGCAGCCAGCAGCTTATCGACTCAACTCAAACATTGTTACTAGTTGCTACGTAATGCTACAAACAAAACATTTATAGCTGTGGTGCACGTGATGCTCAGTGACGGTAGGCCGCTTTACACACGGGGGCCGGAAATTTTTGAACGGAACTCATGTTCACGGATACCGCCGCAGGATGCGTCATGCACGTCAGGACTAAGTCGGAGTCGATAGTGCCTCGGATCAGACATCAACTCCCATTGGAGGAGCTGCTGCTGCTACGCTGTGCAACCCTGCCTACTGACTAACATCGACCTTCGCAGACAACGACGCACAGAATAATCTGTTTGTGTGGAAATAAGAAAACTTGGTATAATCAGTTAATAAAAATAGATGGTTCTCAAACTTATATGTCTGGGCCAGAAAGAATGCTAGATAAACAATGAAACCTTGATAAATCCAATTATATTATGCTATTGTTATTTATTTATTAACTTTACTAGTACTTAATTACACAGGTCTAGTGGCGTGTCTACGATTTTAACTCAAGGTGGCCAAAGGTTAACAAACCCTACTTCAAGTTAACTGCAGCATAACCTGCCACAAAAACTTACTTAGTAAAAAGTAAACTTTATAACTAAATGTTTAATTGAAAAGTGATTGGACATAGCAATTATAGAATTTAAAAAATCTAAATCGACTTTAGCGGCAGAAAACTCAAGCAATAGAGCATTAAACACTCAAGGTAAATACCAATAGGAAGCGATGTTGACATGTAGTTAGTATAAAATGGGCAATTTGAGCGAGAGTTCCAACTCGGCCACTGCCGATCACCAATTTCGCAACCGACACCCAACATAATTAATATTATTCATATAATAGCTATGTATTACCAAGATTATATTCACTTATTGATAAGCTGTTGTATGTCGAGCTGTCTGTATACAGCTCTGAACCACATAAACTTTCAATGTGACCAACTAGACCAAATCATATTCCAAATGAATTAAATAAATCATCAAAATCGGTTCTGCTTTAAACGACATTTGTGGTAAGTATTCATAGTATAGCCAAAAAAAAGACATTGTAGAAATCTTTCATCATAATCATCTTGTCTCTTTTAATAGTATATAGTACATAGTGCGTCTACACCATTTTTTGTGCAACAAATCAACAAAAACTTGACGCCATCCGCGTCAAATCGATTCTAAACCTTCCGCCGCGTTAGCTGAGTCGGTTATCGCTTGGCACCCCCTTGAGCCCCCCTATTAAGGCGCCGTGATTCATGCCCCGCGGCTGATTCATGTGTTTTAATTTATGCGTTACCCACTTACAGCACGTGCTACTCGTTTTAAGTGCTACCATTGAATGTATGGGTGACGCCGTGGAATACTGATGACCAATGGGTACAGGCAATAGGCGAAAACGATTATAAAGCGGAGATTCTCAAGAGGCGGCCGCAACTTACGAACACTCTCCCTTAATTACCCAACTGAACTACAAGTATAACCCTATATTAAAATTCTGAATTCCCTTTTTTGACTCTTGGAAAAAAAGCTAGTCTTGGAGAAATTGATTCTTTTATTCTTATTTACTCGTAATTATTTGTTATATAAAATTTTAATGAAACCGTTTTATTTTACTTTTAGCGCTATGTAAAATCATCAATTATTGATTATGTGAGATGAGCCCTCTTAGCTTTAGTTGTAAGTTGGCTAGTGTAGTTATCACCATTCACCTTCACGAATATAAAAAATTAAAAATATAAAAGAACGATTCATAGATTTCTGTAATAGATTTATATGAATAAAGCTATTTTGATTTGATATGAAGTCTTGTGAAATGAAGGGGTGATCTATCAAAATTTTTGGAGTTAAAACATCCAATGGTGTTCAGTGGGCAATATTTTAATCGTCATTTTGATAATTTTTTAAGATTTTTGGTGCAGGATTCCTATATGTTCCTGTATAAGTTGAGTCACATTATTGAATAGTGAAATACAAGACATCGATACCCACTTAACGTCCCCCCAATCGTTACTCGTAGGATGTGAGCCATTGTAGGTCGCTGGGGGCGTTTGGAGGACTACGATCCTTATTTAGCCTGATGGGGCGAGGGCCTACAGTGAGTTACGACTCGCTTTTCTAGTTTAATTGTGGACGGCTTTGGGACTAGACTACCTAACCGTCTGTAATTAAATGTTGTATTATTTTATTTACTTAGCAATCTATTTGCTGAAGACGAGGGGAATTGCTTTAGAAATGAAAATTTTTTACTTTATCAAACTCTAATTAAGTAAGTTACAATGAGTCTTTGAGAAGATCTAATTAAGAGATTCTTAAAAAGATACTTGTGTAATATAACATCAGCAAAATCAACCTGGAAGTGTTTTTGGAAAATGGTGAAAACATGATGCAGCCTTAACTGATTTTCTAAAAGATACCTTTCACTCTTGATGTGAAAGCCCCCATGTAAAATTCTAGACATTAACGTGATTAATTAAAATTTTGAAACAAAAAGCAAACTCTTTCTGTGAATCCATAGAATATCCGATGCTGTATGGCGGGGGAACTCGGTGGTAATATTCTTCAACATTTATCTTAGATATGTATATTTTGTGGCGATTTTCCAAACTATTAAAATTCTATTTCGCGCTTCAATTAATTTAACACTGGATAAGCAACCCAAGCTTAACTGGCTGATAGAGACTAATGACGTGTCGCGGGCCACCTCCGGGCCGCGGGGTACGTGACTCGACGCACGCATGCCCCTCGCCTGCACCCATTCAGCACCCATACACCATTCATAAGCACAAAGAGAGCTGGGTCACATGCCACAAACGAGCGGCCCGGCCATACAAAAAATGACACAAAAACTTGTCTATGACAGCTTTGCATCAAATTTCGAGCGCGCATTGTAAATGAGTATTTTTTTTTCTTTATCCACTACAAGTTAGCCCTTGACGGCAATCTCACCTGATGGTTAGTGATGATGCAGTCTAGGACGGTAGCGGGCTAACCTGTTAGGGGCATGGTAAACCCACACTCCTAATTGGTTTCTACGCGACATCGTGCCGGAACGCTAAATCGCTTGGCGACACGTCTTTGTCGGTAGGGTGGTAACTAGCCACGGCCGAAGCCTCCCACCAGACCAGACTCGAGCCGGGAATCGAACCCAGGACCTCCAACTTTAAAATGCAACAGCGCACGCGCTGCGCCACGGAAGTCGTCAAAAAGTATTCACAGATCTAACACACATTGATCACCTTGTTTGCTCCCCTACGGCTGCATCGAGTTTAGGAGTGTGACGTATTACATCCTTCTGGGAGTGTGGTGTTTATGAGTTTATATTATCTAGATCTATTCGATTTCCATTATTGGCCTATCAACCCTTTTAATGGGTTCACTCGACTCTCCGCCGTGATATTCGGAATGTACTTCCAGTTTCCCTTTTTCTCGCCGTTTACAATAGACATATACTTACTTAGGTGTTTGATTTGTTAAAACGTAATATTAAAAATAAGTGTAACTTTCATTCTATTTAAAGTTTAGTCATTATATACTTTTTACAGTCATTTGTCAGGTGGGTCACTCGTGCATCGCAAACTCGATATTACCTACATAATACAAGGTATGCAAACTTGCGCGGCCTACGTCAACAGGTTTGCGGTTAACTTAGAAGTACCTTGTTTCACAAGCTTGGTTTGGCGATTCAATGAGCAAAGCTCAAATCAGTTGGTGGGTCATGAACCAAGATGAAAATCGACGAAACCTGATTACCCAATCAACCAATCATTTTCTGGGTACAAATCCCAAACGTTTGAGTAAAAGTTTCTATTATATTATTATATATAATTTTATGGCAAATCAGGCTCGAAGTTTCTGATATTACGTTCAGAGTTCTCAAAACTCTTTACACAGTCGTACAATCTCCACTAAACTACATCCCATTGGGTGGCCATCCTCAACATATAGCTGAGTGACGAAAGAATCCAAAACAGCGCGGCGCAGATAAACGAAGCGGCGTGCAAATTTCACTATCGGCGCTTACGCAACAAACTGTTACAATGGTGAATAGAATTATATAGTTTATCAGTTACATAAATAGCGTAACAACCGCTCGCAAAGGTTAGCGGCTATCGCGGGGTGAACGACCACCGCCGGCGCGCGCGCCGCCCGAGGCCCGCGCCGCCGGCTGTTGCAGAATACGCTCAGCAACGACCGTCATACAAGGCCCAGATCCCTGGAACGAGAAATAATCGAGGCGAGAAGTCGAATGCTGGTATCCAAATATGATAACACTTTAAGAAGAGTCTCTATATCCGCCTCTCATTCTGTACTGCTGATTTTCATTT
This sequence comes from Lasiommata megera, assembly GCA_928268935.1. NCBI lineage: Eukaryota > Metazoa > Arthropoda > Insecta > Lepidoptera > Nymphalidae > Lasiommata > Lasiommata megera. Next base: position 438,533 of record OV743312.1, read on the forward strand.
CACGAACATTCCGATAATAGCGCGCTGGTTGCAGAAGTGCGCATTATGTCGGCCTCAAAACGAGGTATATAAGATCAATTCCGCTGTTACGTCACAGTATTCCGGTACTCAAAAACGACTATGATTGCTAGCGTATAAATGTTATGCTACGTGTATTGGTCATTTCGGCTGTTAAGGAAATTTTTATGTGTCCCTTGCTGCCATACGGGTTTCCGTCTAAAAGACGCTGTTGTAATTCCTTTATGACTGTTTCAGAGTTGATAAACGAAATGAATTATAAATAGTCTTGGAAAGCCTACTGACACCGCTAATGCTTGTAGAAGGCAGCAAGTAATAGTCAATAAATACGCGAAATGAGAAATTGCAGATCGTGTTAACTTATTTTGTCCAAGGTCTGCATGTGGGTTTATAGCTTGAATCTTGAGATAATAAATGATACTTAATTACACATCTAAACGTTTATTTTTTCATGGGTCTAATAGACTCATTAAAAACAGTCTGAAATCTTATAAATTTCGATTTATGAAAAGTTTTTTGACGTCACGTTATTCGCGGAACGTTCCAGTGTGCTGCGGCACGTGTTCGACAGAGGAAACGTCAGTTTAACGCGGGTTTGGGGAATCATAATAACGGTCGTGAAGTCAATCGCTTCAATTGCCTCAATCATAAACTGAAACAACTCTTGCTAAGGAAATGACGAGAAACTCGTGTCTTCATTTTAATTATTTACTATGAAAATATCTTCATTTTTGTTATATTATCGTCTTTTTATTAAACAACAAAACAATTTTAACAAAACGAAGAAAACAATTTTACGCAGTCGAAGATGCAGGCGGTAATCATTGTGACTGTCAAGTGATAAGAATTTATACAATGCGTAAGTCCAATAAATGGTCATAGAATGCCAATAAAAAGTTACTCTTCCACGATATGCATTTTCCTGTTTTGTCTGTATGGGTCTGGACAATTGCACGATAAGCATCGAGGAAAACGAGCTAACAATATTGGTGCGTTAAATATAGCGTAATGTTATGCTTCTAAGAAATGACCTGCCACAACACACTCGATACAGTGATGCGTTGTTTAATTTAATTATGTTCTTATCATTTTCATTGTCAACGGTCAACTAATACTAACTGTATACAGGTATTAACTTTTACATTTATGCTTTGTTGAGTTTTTTGAGTAACTGATTATTTACCGAGCTAAAAAATAGCAACGGTTCCCTTTTCAGTGTACAACTTACTATCTCTGTACTAAAGATTACAAATATTTTATAAGTATATACATGCTGTATTGTCTACTAAACACCAGGCAAATCAGCCAAGAATCTTAAACGTAAACTCCCGCCGTTCATGAAGAAGCACTGCGCATTTCATAGACAAATAATTTATTATATTGTTATCTGTTGGGGGGGGGGGGGGGGGGTAACGGTGGGCCCTATTACTATGCTATTCCTCCGTTTTCCGTCGATCGATCTATATATAATATTTCACGTTATTGGAAATCTTGCCGCTATAACAACAGACAAAAACTGACCATAGTTGACGATTCAAGGTGGCACTCACCATCCATTCCAGTGTCGTGATTCCTCCCGATTTGAATAATGCCAATAATATACAGCGTTTCACACTGCACCGCACAAAACCTGTACTGTACGAGCTCTATTCACACACTGTTCTTTTCTTTACACCTTTATATAATACTAGCTGACGCCCGCGACTTCGTCTGCGTTGAGTTAGTGTGTTTTTTGTCTTCAATCACAAAGCAATAGATTACTTGAACATTGCAACATTACTTTATTTTTCTAAAATAAAAGTAGCCTAAGTTACTCCTTATTACATCAGCTACCTGCCAATAAAAGTCCCGTAAAAACAGACAGACAAAAATGGTAAAAAATGTTATTTTGGTGTATGTACCGTATACATATTCATATGCATGTAGTAAAAAACATTTCATTATTACAAACAGACACTCCAATTTTATTTTATTGTATAGATTAATCTAAGGCTACTGATCATAGCTGGCATCAATCAAACCAAGCTACACTTGGTCCAAATTCCAGATGATGAAAGATGCATAACTACTAAAATTTTTACTAGTCCGGAGTCATCCACTCCCAAACTTCCCAATGTTTGTAGAGCCGTGGGTTATAGTAAATCCACATTTGTAAGCAGTGGTTAAAGCTCAATAACTGGCATTATAGTAATGTGAAAGATCGAGCCCTAACTCCTGAGAGAGGAGGCCCACGTCGAGTTTTGGACTATTATGATTTACATGTTTGCTTTGATCTGAAATTTGGTATACGTACTCATGTAGCTGCTAAGTCGATATAATCACTTGTTACTATAGTCTGATATTGTGGAATAGGTTGTATTAACGGCTATGTCGGTTCGCTGATTGAACTGGAATGTGCACGGTTGTCAGATGGTTTTGCAGCTGCGATTGAGAAGTATTTCGTGTGTCCGGTCGCTGCTGAGGTCGAGGTATTGACGCGTAGATAACATATTCTCGATGACAATGAAGATGTGTTACGAAGCGGGTAACACAATACTGTAACACGATCCGCTAATGCGTCCTTGATCAAATCGCATGGCCTACCTGTGGTATTACCTGGCAATAGGTATTATGGTTTCGATCAATATTATGCTAAGCTGTGATAAGAAAATAAGATTTCACTCACGAATTGGGAAACTATTTATTTTAGTTTCTACTAGGGAAACACCCGAAAAGGCAACGAAATATCATACTTTAACTAAGAGCACAATATACCCATTATGCATATATTAAATATCCGTTATAGACTGCTACAATTGATCAGATTGTGATGAGACCTGGATAGGGTGTTATAGAGAAGCTGGCGAGGGTTGCCTTTCTCAAATTATTTTATTTTTTTATGAAGCTTTCTAATATTTATGTCGGGTACAGCGATGAATATATGTTTAATATTATAAAAAACTCAAAAGACAACCATGTTCTTCTAAACTCTGTAATGCAAAATCAGATTGAGTAACTGCCCGTGGCTCTAGTTTTCCACAATTTCTGAGCCAGTTTAGAAGTTATGAATTGCCAGGATGGGTCCCCGTGAGCAATCTAACCCGGGACACTCGTAAAACCGCTCACCGCTTCCCGAAAAAGGCCGTCCAGTCAAATTTTAAACACAAACTAAACAAACTGATCTAGAGTCCAATCTACCGTATGTGAATTTCATAATAGGCTGAACGTATAGGAATTTCATACAAAGGATATGCTCGGCTAGTTTCAAACCTGTTCAGAATTATTTATTCACGAATAAAAGGATCGTTAAAATATCACAAATCTTGATAGGATTCGATTTAGAGTATAATTTTTAGTACCGTGAATGTTCGTTTTCCAAGTACCGTAAAAACTTAACTAGACAAGCAGTGAATCTTTTATGTTTTAACATTATCTTAGATATTTATTTTCTTAATGTCGCCGTAGTAGTGCATATGACTTTATATGTTATGGATGTCAGCACGTACTTAATTTGTAAAAGTATGAGAAAGACATAGATACAGAAGGCTAAGCACCATTGCCACACAGTAGGTATATCCTAGGTAGGTAGGTTTCATCCAGGTAGCAGAGCTTACCGCTTGTGGCGAAAGTATTGATCCCTGTGTATTGTTAGGACTGCCGCCGCGCCGCCCGATCTCCCACTCGGTGACATATGACATATCTCCGAACACAAAAGCTCTATTACAATATGTTAGAGATCCGCCGGATAATGCGCCGGGACCACGTCATGTACTTCCACCGGCGTATGTAAATATACAGAAATGTGTATGAGTACAGTACAACAACAACCATTCGAATACTAGGCAATAGTAGTAGTAGTAGTAGTATAATAAGTGAGATGAGAAGTAGTGGAGAGTATGCAGTCTTGCTAATGACAAGTTTATTTGCATTAAGCTGAATGTCGAATGGTGATAAAAAAAAAATAATAGTCACTAACTGCATCATCCCTGAACGAATCTAGTACCAAATCCATAAAAATACTATTAAGTTATATTATCCTTTCGTTATATATCGAATTATCTTAATGTTTATCAAAATCGTATAGCGATGCTGCGCGGCGGCTCATTGTTACCATTATCATTATACACATCCCGTGTACTACTTGTGTTGTTTGTTACTTAGTGTTTTATATATTTTGGAAAAATTGTTAGTCATTTGTCGTTCATTAATTAATTTCAGTCTGAATAATTAATCTCCAATTAACCGACGCGGCAGGGAACAACAATTTTCATAAGGCGATTATCTCGCTAATGTTATTTTCATAATGGATAGGCATCTATCTACCTATATTATCGTTAGGAACACTTCATTAAATAGGCTCCAGCTAGTATACATTTGTTCACTGTTCACGTTTTTTAGTTCAATAGGCGCATATCATATTGTCATTTAATATCATTTTTTTATTTAATAAATACATAATCCCGCCAACCCGTATCGGAGCAGCGTGGAGATTGTTCTGTATTTGTCTGCTTAAGGCGCTCTGTATAGACAAACTTTAGGTATTTGAGGGGGTGAAGCAGCGGCAGTAGCGGACGGTTAGCCCCACCCACCTCGCGCAATACTTAGTGCAGCTCGCCATAACAGTTGCAATAAACGGCTCGCGACAAGGCTTATCAACTATAGGTATAGATACGTTACCTTAATTTCGTCACTTGTTTGAACGGTCGTCTGGACTAATACAACGTGAATTCGAATTTTTCGCATCTTAAACAAAATATGCTTTTTTTTTTTTTTAAATCTTGTTTATGTTTTTATATTGTTTACAATAATTTTCGTACATAAAACTGAAATTTTCGCTGATAAACATCGGATTTCAAATTCAATCAAAATTTCAAATTTGGAAAATTGGTATTTCTTCCTACTACCTAGTTGTATGATTGGGAGTAAACGATCCATGTTTTTATATAAATAAAAAATGTTGTTGATATGCTTGTCCTTTGCTGTGTTCCTAGAATATGTGATGAAAGTTTAGTGAGGTGTTTTGGGGAGGGTACCTGGTCAAAAAATCAGCTTTTTTTTATGTGGGCATTTCGACTCATGCCCATTACACTTATTCTATATATTTATCCATGGCAATAGAAAGCGATGGCCACCAAGCGAAAAGAAAATTATGTAGCTATTTTATTTTTTATTTATTTTAACCAACTTAATTGCATAATATAAGGACAAAAAGAAAAGTGGAAAAAATACATAACATAAAAGTATAAGGGTATATTAATGTCCTAATGGACATTCCTTAAAATATGTGATTGTAGAAGCTGAGGATGATACAAATAAAACTAGCATTGAATCGCTCTCTCCTACTAAAGCCCGTAGATATTCTCTATGAAAGGAATTATAAATATTACTCGACCTGCTGTTTCTACCTCTCCTATTGAAGATTGTAATACTTACATTTGTAATACTATTCGCACCAAATATGGAATTAGCAAATGCAGATGAATCTGACATTCATAAGATAATTGGATCAGGACTTCCAGCTATATCTACCTCTTAAGTGTGTCGCACCGAAGGAGATTCGAAGGGCAGTCACAACACTCAAAGACAAGAAAGCTCCAGGATTTGACCTAATAGACAAAAGAGTAATGAAAGAACCTCCAAAAAAAGGCCTTATGTATCGTACTGTCCATTCCAACAGCATAATTAGAATTGGTTATTTCCCACTGTTGTGGAAATCCCTCAAATCTCTGATCTGCTAACCTGGTAAATCTTCTTTTTTTTTTTTTTTTTTTTTCTAATGTTTCTGCTTCATGGCAATCTGTTATTTAAACAATAAGCCACTTCTTTGTTTGATTGCTCAAGTTATGTTTTCGTTGAGAGCCCTGTTTGTGTGAAGCCCCTCACACGGCTCTCCCGATGTCAAGACGTGGCAAATCTTTTCTGTAGGCTTGGGACGTCACTCCTCTTTAGCCTGCTATGCTGAATCGCGCCTTCTCCACTTAGAGCGTGTGCCAGCTTATTTATATGGACGGTCAGCTTCTCCTGGTATTTCAGGCTGCTTTGAAAAATTTCCTGCCGAACCGTTTTTAGGCCGAGGTCGAGGTATAGGTATCTGTTACTAATGCAATGAGGGATGCCAAACATTGTTCTCAGAGCTTTGGTCTGGAACCTCTCTAGAATGTCTATGTTGCTGTTGCTGGCCGTTCCCCACAGTTGTATGCCGTAAGTCCAGATTGGTTTTATGGTGGTTTTGTACACTAACATCTTGCTGTTAGGATTCAGTTGTGAATGGCGTCCCAATAACCAGTTTAGTGACCGCAGTTTTCCATCTAGTTGTTTGCGCTTTGTCCAAATATGTTTTTGCCATGTGAGTTTCCTGTCTAGGTGCATGCCCAAGTATTTTGCGTTATTTTCTTGAGGGATGACTTTTCCGTTTAGAGTTACCGGTGGACATGTTTCTCTCCTAAGTGTAAACGTTACATGTACCGATTTACTCTCATTGGCTTTAATCCTCCAATGCTTCAGCCACACCTCAACTTCTCTCAGGTGGTTTTGCAAGTGTGATGATGCCGTTTCTGGGTTGCTATGAGCCGACAGTAACGCCGTATCATCAGCGTATGTCGCAGTCGTGGTGAAGTTAGTTGTTGGAATATCTGCTGTAAAAATTAGGTAAAGTATAGGGCCCAAGATACTGCCCTGAGGGACACCTGATTTTAATTCGTGTACTTCTGAAAGTTCATCGCCGTACTTCACTTGGTAGCATCTTTTATCTAAATAAGATTTCAGTATTAGAAATAGACAATGCGGAAGATGCTTCTTTAGCTTGAACAGGAGGCCGTCATGCCATACCTTATCAAATGCTTGGCTGATATCCAAAAAGACTGCAGAGCAGTATAATTTGTTTTCAAGGCATCTGCTAATGGTGTCCACTATACGGTGTACCTGTTCAATTGTTCCGTGTTTTTCCCGGAATCCAAATTGATGGTTCGGTAATACTGTACTTAAGTGTTCTTTCATCCTGTTAAGCAATATCCTCTCAAACAGTTTGCCAATAACCGGTAGCAGGCTGATGGGTCTGTATGAAGTAGCTTCATGTGGAGGTTTACCGGGTTTCGGCACCATGACTACATGTGCAATTTTCCATTGTCCAGGGAAATGTTCAAGTCTTAAGCTGGCATTAAAGATGTTAACTAATTTCATTATACCTTTATGAGGCAGATTTTTAAGTAATGTGGCATCAATAAGGTCATAGCCGGGTGCTTTACCATCCTTAAGGTTACTTATTTCTTTCACAATTTCTTTTGGGCTGGTACTTTTTAGTGGTAAACACATTTGATTTGCTGATTCGAGGTATTTCTTGACTTCCATAGTAAGTTCGGGATTGTTTTCAGAGAAAGGTTGGAAAACTGTTTTGAGATGTTCCGCAAAGATTGTTGCCTTTTCTTTATCTGATCTAGCCCATCCTCCTTTATAATCATTAATAGGTGATATATGGATTTTCGGTCGCTTTAGATTCTTGGTAGCCTTCCATAGCGAGTAATTTGTGTCACTCGTTGGATCTAGATTTGCGAGATAGTATTGAATATTATCATTTTCTAAGGTGCTGATAATAGCTTTGAGTTCGTTTGAATAACTATTGAATGCAGTTTTATCACTTGGATATCTCGTAGTATGCCATATTTTTCTCAAACGTCGGCGCTCTTGTATTTTCTCTTTAATATCCTTGGGATATGAGTTATGTTTCAGAGGTTGTCCTTGGCCTGCCCTTTTTGGAGTTGCAAAATTGGCAGCAATGTGGATTGTCATATTAAGTTGTTCTAGTTGTCTTTCAAGTTCCTCTATTTTATTAATTTTGGTCTTTAATTCTGTCTCTTTTGTGATTATATTTTTATAAATTGTCCAGTCCGTAGTGTTCGAGTTGTATATCCTTAAAGGCGCTGCTACCAGATTAACTGTTGTAGTAACGTTCAGTAAAACTGGTGTGTGATCAGATGTGAGATCTATTCGTGGTTCTATGTTTAAGTAGTTACTATCTATGTTTTTAACAATAAAAAAGTCCAATAAGTCTGGGATTCTTTGTCTGTCGGTGGGCCAATAGGTAGGTTCTCCGCCGGAGTGGCATTCTAATTTCATCTCTACTGTGGCTTTACAAAGTTGTCTTCCTCTAGTATTGGTCAGCCTAGATCCCCAATTTAAATGCTTAGAATTCCAGTCGCCAGCACATATGAATCTATTACCTAGTGTAGAAAAATATTTTGCGAAGTCGTTGGCAGATATAGTATGTTTTGGAGGACAATACACAGCGGAGAATGCAGTCTCTAGTTTGCTGTCTGCAAGTTTAATAGATGTTGCTTGTATTTTTTCTGTTCGATATTCCTCTATAGGATAGTGTTTAATGTTACTTTTAATAATTATCGCTGTTCCTCCATGGCTGTTCCCAGTAGGGTGATTGGTTGTGTACACTTTATAATTGTTAAAGTTTATGTGTGTCTTCGGTGTGAATCTTGTTTCAGAGATTAGTGCTATGTCAATCATCTCTGTTCTGAGAAAAGTTTCTAATTCTTGACGCCTTTCCGTCAAGCCGTTGGCATTCCAAGTAACTACTCGGAGGTTTCGGGTCATTTTTTTACCAGGCTGCTGACTAGCTGGACCATGCGGTCCATCATTATGTCCATCATTTTCTCCATCATTGTCACCATTGAATGTTGAAGTTTTTCAAACATTATGTCCATTAAATCAGAAAGGTCGTTCTTTGTGTCTTGCTGGGTATATTGTTGTTTGGTTTTCGTTGCTTCTGAATAGGTTTTAATTAAGTTTGGATTATCTGGGCGGTTAAACTTAAAACCCAGGTGGTGATTCGGGGTTTTGGTCTCTATATTGCTAGGCTTTGGTTTTTCTTTTGACTTAGGGTCTAATTTAAGAATTCTTTCTCTATACTGTTTGTACACTTTGCATCCTTTGTAGCTAGCGGGGTGTTTCTCGTCACAGTTCGCGCAAGTAGCCTCAGTGTCTGGTTTTTTACTACACGTTGTTGTAGGGTGAGTGCTACCGCATTTAACACAGCGATAGGGTCTGAAACATTGGTTCTTGGAATGCCCAAATCTCTGACATCTTTTGCACTGAATAATTTCCTTTTTCTTATATGGGGCTTCAAAAGTAATCTTCATGTTATTCAAGTATTTCACATCGAAAATGGCTTTGTTGTTTGGCTTTGGTTCTAAATCGACATAAAATATAGGCAACGGTTCTTTTGTAGCTCGATGTCTGATATTGACTATTTGTCTCACTTCATGTCCAATTTCATATAATTCTTTTGTAATTTCAGTGGTATTTTCTGATGCATGGAGTCCGCGTAGTACTACTCTGTATGCTCTCTCACTTTTAAGCTGGTAAGTATAATGTGAGATATTATTGGCAATGAAGTTTTCTCGAATCGTTTTGTATGTCTGGATGTCTTTAGGCATAATTTTTATAACATGTCCTGATCTGAGTGTACTCATGATGTAAAGTTCACTCTTTAAGAATTTGTTGAGTACCTCCTTAAGAGAGTTTACATTAATTACGCCAGTAACAAAGATGGGTTCTGGCTTTGGTACATATGCTTTATCTGTATTGTTAGTTTTATTCGTTGGCTCCGTAACAAGTAGTTCAAAACTATTGCGTGTAGGGATCACAAAGTCTGGGGAATTTTTCTGTTTTTTATGCCCATCGTTGTGTATTGGACTTGTTTCTTTCCTTTTCTTTCTTCTGGAGGGAATTTCATCCCTTTGCCATTCTTCGTGATCTGAGGTTATGTTGTCACTGTCAAATTGGGTCTCGGTCTGTGAAATCAGATTGTCTTTCTCCCTGTTTTGTTGGTTGGTGTTAAAGTCACTAGGCTTTGCTGGCAGTGACGATGTCGAGTTGCTTCTATTCCGAATAAACAGGCTTTCATGCAAAGTTTGTTGGATCAAGCTGTCAGGATTGGTCGGTTTTTTTGAATTTGGTAAGGTTTGTTGTTTATTTGTATTGAGTTGGTTCATTTTAGTCCCACGAGTAAGGCCGATATAACAGGTCACTAGGAAGGTGACGCCTATTCTCCCTAGAAGGCTAATACAACGACGTTTGCCAGGTCCGTCGAAGTGGATCGTTTGCGACTGGTCTCCCACCAGCCATGCAGTCTCTTGGCACGAATCTCACCGTAGACTTGGGGTGATTTTTTATAGAAGTTATCTTCTTCATAGTCCGGGCACTTAAGCCAAGACTACCGATCCTGCGAGCAGCGTTCACAGGGTTGCGGTTTGTGGGAGTCATTTCCTACTCTCACTGTTTGACCAAGCTGGTTAGGCTGGTTTGGTCGGGTTAATTTAGCCGCCGCCCGAGACCCGGCGTTGTTATTCATTTAGCACCACCCGGGAGGCACGTGTAGGGTTGTGGTTAGGTAGTTCCTACGGACGCGAATAACTCTACCCCCCGGTAAATCTTCTAGTAAAGTTACGTCTTATAGACATACCTATAAGTTTGCTGCCACCGTTATCCAAACCACTTGAAAAGATAATGCTAAATAGCCTACTGCATGTAATCTCTGACAGAAAAATACTGCCTGACCACCAATTCGGTTTTAGAAGAGACCTATTGACAAACTGCAACTATTGAACAAGTTCACCGAGTATGTCAAGTCATAAGAAAAGCACATGAACGAAAACTGTATGTTTTCTTTGATATACAACAAGCCTGAAAAAGTTTGGCAACAAGGCTTGTTTCGGAAAATCAAAATGCTTCTACCACACACCTACTTTGCTTTACTAGTTTAAATTTTTAAGGTGACAGAAGGTGAATGTACCTCTAGATTCTACTATATTAAAGCTGGAGTACCTCATGGCTCAGTGTTAGGTCCAATCCTATACACATTATTTATAGTCGACCTACCAAAAACTTGTAGAGTATCTGTAGAAACCTTCGCTGATGATACTTGCTTCTTACGAGAAACCTGCAAAAGCATCTGAAATGCTACAAAAAAGCCTCCAAGAAACTCAGACATTTGTCCATCCATGATAAATAGAAAGTTCTAGCTATTGCTTTGAAATCACAGCACAAAACGTTCACTCTGAGATCAGGTGACTGCCCTCCAGTTAGGCTTAGCACCAAACAACTACCCCACAATCGTCTTCCATAGAAAGATGTCTCTTTGCATCGTCATTCTCATTACTCAGGGTCGCGATCCTTAGCATGGATCATCTTCTTCCGTATGATGTTTCTCCAGATGGTTCTGTTTCCGGCTTTATGTGGTGTGGCGTGGAATGATGTACCGAGTGCAGTGCTGATCTGATCGGACCAACGCATGGGGCTACGTCCTCTTGGCCTTCTTCCCTCCACTTTGCCCGTTACGAGTAGTTTCCTAAATTCCCAGGGCTGTGTCCGAAGTATTTCAAGGTGCGCTTGATACATATAGTTTTCAGCTTTGCTGTAATTTTCAACCCTTTCAGGATAGATGCGTTGGTCCTGAATGCAGTATCTTTAGTATCTTCCTCCAGCACCACATCTCGAAAGCATCAGTGCGTTTGCGATCTGTAGCCCGAAGAGTCCATGTTTTAGAACCGTATAGAAATATGGAAAATAACCAGAGCATTTACTAGTCTTTGCTTGGTGCGAATTGATATGCTCTTGCTATTTCAGATCTTGGATAGCTGGTACATGGTATTCTTTGCCATACCAATTCGCCTGCGCACTTCCTGTTCACAAGATCCATTGTTTGTTATACATGAGCCTAAATAAATAAAGTTATCCACAACTTCTAACTTGAGTGCACCCGTGAGATTAAGTTTGCCACTTCGATCCACAACCATGATCTTTGATTTAGATGGATTAATGGAAAGACCAAGTTCCTTGCTTACATTTTCCAACTTACTAAGGAGAGTCACCATTTCTGCTTCATTGGATGCCAAATGTGTAGTGTCATCAGCGTACCGCAAGTTAGTAATTGTGGTGCCTCCAATGTTTATGCCCCCATCCTAAGATTCACAAGTGCGACGGATTATGAACTAAACATAAACATTAAAAAGTATGGGTGACAAAATGCATCCCTGACGCACAATTTTTTTTGAAGTAAAATGAGCTTGTCATGGTCTTATCTAATCTGACGGAACCTTGGCTGTTATTGTATCAGGTTTGTAGTAGTGCCACAAGATGCTGAGGTACGCCCAGTTCTAAGAGAACCTTCCACATGCAGGTCCAGTCAAAAGCTTTGCTATAGTCTACGAAGCAGATGATGACAGGATTGTCAAATTCGTAGCTTTTCTCTATAATTAGTCTGATGTTGACTATCTGTTCGCGGGTACCCCTTAACAAAGCCTGCCTGTTCTTCAGAGATTTGCCGTTTGATTTTTGATTAAAGTGGCGATTTGCTAGCGTGGGAGATTAAAGCCAAAGTCCGGTGGTTGTCACACTTTCTTGTGGAACCTTTCTTGTGGATAGAGCGATGACTTGTCGAAAAAATATTGTAGCAAAGAAGGTCGAACTGAAACTTAAGTACACTGGTTTGTATTGGTTACTCTCAAGAAACGCAAAGCTCACAACTGACAACAAACTTCTCATCTACAAGGCTTTACTCAGACCAATCTGGCAATTTGGAATCCCGCTCTGGGGCTCCGCATGCGACTCTGATATCAAAGTGATACAACGGGCAGAGGATTACATACTCAAACAAAAAGCCAACGCATTATGGTTTTTAAGAAATAGCGAGATCCATGAACGCAGGTGTATCACTATACTGTGAAGCAGGAAATCCAACATTCTGTATAAACTACAAATTGCGGCTAAAACATCATCCAAATCCGTTAGCAGTTCATTTAACTGTACCAGACTGCCCAAAGTGAAAAAAGACAAGAGTAATCTTGGAGCTTGACCATTCTAACAAAAATATTAATATATCCAATGGGAAATATTTATAAATGAGATAACTTATAATGAAAAAGTCATGTATAATTAGAGTGTATACAAGTATATTTAGACAAGTGGCATATGCGTGAAATTACTATTTTATAAAGAATTATGGCCGGATATCATCTGCAACTGCTGGATAAAAAAAAAGGAGAGGAGCATGCTGGGTATCAAACTATCTGACAAGGTGAGCAACATAAATATTCGGAAAAAAAACCAAGGTCAAAGATGTCATCAGCCAAATACGATTGCTTAAATTTAAATGGGCTGGTCACATCTGCAGGATGACAGATACAAAATGAACAAAAATTGCCACAGAATGGATTCCGCGTAGTAGCAAAAGAAAAAGAGGAAGGCCAAGAAGACGGTGGGCGGTCTTGTTCCTTCACGTCAGTGGCCCGTTATGGACCAGAGAAGCTAAGGAAAGGAAGACTTGGAAAGAGCTGGGGGAGGCCTACGCCAGAGAGGCGACTTCTACCAAACACTTGTGATATTACAATATAAAATTTGACTGAAACTTGTAAGAAAAAAAAAACATTGACATAATTTATTATTTTTACTGACTTGGTAGTAGAATAAATGGCTTTTTTTATTTTATTTTATTTTATTTTATTATTGAAACAATCTCAAAAACTAACCACGGGAAACTCTAATGAACCCACAAAAATACTACTACGCATGCTGACTGATAAAAATAGACAGCAAACCTCTAAAGTAGTCGGCGTACCTCCAATGAAGTCGGCGTATTTAAATCTAAAGTAGGCAGCATACGCCGAATTGATAGCGGCGGTATTTTTGATTATTACTCAGGTCAAGCAAATAATTATCCTCACTCTTGTAAAACAATGACGGTTGACGGTTCATCAGAATCAATCTTCAAAAAACTTTATCTGTTCAAAATTAATATATTAAAATAAAAAAATATTCAAAAATACAAAATACGAAAATAATAAAAAATATAAAAATATTTACGGAAAAAAAAGTTATTGAAACCTTTCAGGATCCGAACTCCCGCTTATCTAATGCACCACATGTGAGCGTGATTCAACTGAGCCACAGTTCTTATTAAAGTTAGGGTGAAATTAAGGTACATTATTCATTACCTTAAGCAATTTGATTTTACTGTGATAATATGATTAGATTACCAGAACTATTTATAAACACACGTATTTACACCTTTTATTACAGACACTATGTTTAAATGAATTAATATAAACGAAATAAATTCCTGTAACAATTTTTTAATTAATGTAATCGAAAATAATGTTTGAATGACGGGCGATCGCAGCTGGTCACAGGTCCACCTAGCAACGCGCCTCAGCGATCACTGTCGGTTTGCGTACGAGTAACAAGGACGCCGATACTGGGATGCAAAGGACCTAAGTGCCAAATCGTAATAAAAATTATTAAAATTATAATATACGTTTTATGCAAAATGTAAATCGGCCAATTACTTTATTAATATATCACAAATAATTGTACTTAATTTCACCCTAATCAATTTAGGCATAACTGAGAAAAATTAGTATTTAAGTATTTTCAGAGGTGCGATTGCAATTTTTTTTTATCTAGTAAACTTTGTTAAATCGTGTTTCTAAATCGGCCATCACGTCAGAAATACGATCAAGTGTAACCATATTTTTTTTCATAATGTTATGAGCTATAGATTTTGCAGAAAACGATACTCATTCGACTCAATTTCACTATACACAGCGCCTTAATCCACTGGGTTTATGGAATAGATCGCTATAGAGTATTAATAGCAATAAGGCCACGTAGTTGTATACTCTGTAAGGTTTTATTCATTTTATTCATATAAAATATAAATATATATATATATATTTTTCTGTGATTTTGAATGATACCTAACCTACAGTTAAAATTTTCAGTGATTCATCGCTTTATCCTGCAAGAGGCATGTACCCAGCAATGGGATACTAAAAGACAGCTATTGTTAGAGTCCTGAGCACGATACTACGTACTACAACAAATCCACTGTACTATAAACATCCTAAATTTATTAAAAAAAAAAAAATTTAGGACGTACTTATTTACTGCCTAAATTTTATATCATGATTTGTAACTGTATGATGATTTATTAAATCATTGGAATGTATGCGTCATGTTAAGTGACATAAAGACAACTTTTATGTATATTTTTAAGCCAGTAGTATATGACGAGTGGACAGCGAGTGGACACGTCATTGCCCACGCGTCACACAGAAACAACACTTGACACATGGTAATTTAAAAGTCTCATTTCGATTTGACTTGAGATTGTGTCGAGTTGTTGCGGCGTGCGAAGGCCATTATATTATTGAAATTAAATATTGAAATGAAACTGAAAGATCCAAGCGTCTCGGCGACGTCACAAGCATACGTTAATACTACGTCACACACACACACCGCAATCGGTCACTAGGGTTGGCAAGCAGAATTTAGCTGCAAAACATATTTTATTATTTTGTTTGGTTCTCATTTCATTCCGTTGATAAAGCACTTTGACTAAGCTCAAGCTAAGTAAACTGTGCAACTTGCACCACTAGTGTGCAATCGAACTGTATAATAAAAGTAATTCAATGAAATGCGGTTAAAGCTGTATTGAATTAAATTCAGTGGTTTGTATTTAAAATTAAATATAGCACTTAACAGTTTTATAACATACCAGTCGACATGCTTCATACGTCGTACACACACCTACATAATCCGCATTCAGTACTCTAGGTGAAGACGAATTGTCTGGTGGGAGGCTTCGGCCGTAGCTAGTTACCACCCTACCGACAAAGACGTGTCGCAAAGCTATTTAGCGTTCCGGCATGATGTCGTGTAGAAACCAATTAGGAGTATTGGGCTTACCATACCCCTTACAGGTTAAACCGCTACCACCTTAGGCTGCATTATCACTTACCATCAGGTGAGATTGCCGTTAAGGGCTAACTTGTAGTGGATAAAAAAAATAAAAATGAAGAATTTAGCGAAATTTTATTGAAATTCTTAAACATCCGACAACGTCACCTATTCTGTGGATACAACGTGTACCTACAGTCACGCGCACGCTATAATTGCGTCACGCGTTATACACGTTACGTAGGGGTGACGTCCACATTAACATAATTGATTATTTGCATCACATTATTTTCCATTACCTTTTACAAAAGTGGCAAATTTAATAAATAAGGTTAATAAAATTAAAGTTTAAAAACCGACGCTTAACAAGATCTTATTCGGTGCATTTTAGTAAGTGCAATTTCGCCTTAGTTTCATGGCAGATTAGTGGTTCAAAATGAAACCGGACACATTGAAATCTAAATAAAATAATGTGAAAAAATCGAACTTTTTAGTAATTTGATTAATTTTTTATTCGGTAACGTCCTTGCGCTTAACGCGATCTCAACTGGTGGGTAAGTGACAAATGCAGTATGTCAGTCAGTCAGCGACAATAGAAACGCGGTACTTGGTAGGCGTTATAGAAATATATGAATCTACTCTTTGTCCTTAACGGTTTCAAGGTAAGCTGGTAACCAGTCACATCGGAAACTTCACTCTTAACAAAATTGGCAATGCATTTGAAATCAATTGATGAGGTGAGTTTAGGTAGGTGAATATCACAATCTCCAAATAGTACCGAGAGACATAATATGCCTGTGCCTACTCCAAAATATTACATATAAATTTCTCAAAAAAACACCTTTGATTGATTACCCTAAAGACTTCGCGTTACATAAAGAAGTATTTAGTTCTGAGAATTATCTACTAAGATATCTAGCATGTCAACTGAACTATTAACAACTGAATGAAAAGGCAGCGTGCAGCACGCTTGGATTCTTGTAGAAATTGTTGAATTCAAAACTTTCAACTAGATTGAAATGACGTGAAAACACTTATTAAATGTAATGATTCAACTATGATTGCCCCTAAAAACTTAGTACTTTTCGCAAGATAACTAAAAATTATGACATAACTTCTAATGTAAATAATTCGTTAAAGATACAGTGTTGCACTGAACTAAGATCTGGCGTTTTAGGAAAACCTTTGAATCAAATGATATTAACATGATAAGCGTTAGCATCTTGTTCTTAAAAAGATACGAGGGATGAACATATATTTCAGAAATAATGTTGATATAGTTAATTCTTACTTGAGACAGATAAGACTGCCATAAATGACAGCCTGAAGCATTGAGTTATTTAAAAAAAAAAAAAAAGACAAAATACCTTATTCTTAGAGAGCCCACTCATAGTCAATTATCAAGGTATATTAAAAAAAATCCATAAGGTAACCCGAACCCAGAATTAGTCTATCCGCTGAGATAATCTAAGCGATGTGGCAGCCCTATGAAACGCTACTTTCGGCCAAAGAATGTCAAACAGTTTTAATTTCGCTCATAAATTGTGCTACCTTGGCGCCACGGTTTCTGACGCTCGATGTGTATTACTTGAGATTTACTACTGATACCAGCCTAGGTATAGAATGGGGTCAGAAAGCTGTTTGTGTTTTACTATAATTCCTTTATAAATTGTAATGCTAAGCACTTTTTGTTTCAGGTATGATAAAAAGTCCTAGAACACGGAAAACCTAAGTCCCGTGCACGAAGAGGGCGGGGTGATATGTACTTTGTTGTGCCGTAAAAGGTATCGAATTCTAATTCGCTTTAAGGTATCGATCAAACGGTTCACTACAATGCGATCCGGTCAGTTAAATCCGTCAACCGTCACTAAGTACCAAAGCGTTGTATTTTTTTTATTTTCTTACTAAAGGTCGTATATTGTGATTGCGTTACCGATTTTCTGATTTCGTAGAAGATTTGTGTGCTATATAAAGATTGAAGAAATTATAAATTGCAATGTGGGGATTTGCCTTTTCTCGCTTATACAAAAATTAAGCTTAGTGTTCATTGTATTTTTTTCTGACTGTTTTATAGTCCACTACCCATTACCTGATTATGGATACTAGTGGTCCAGGTCCAGGTATGTTCTGGTAACAAACATCAATCTATGCAAACTTTAGCATTTGCTATTTACATGTCTACATCCTGGACATTTCTAATGCTCCCACGGGTCCCTCGTCCGGATTGAGTTGAGGTGATTTTAAGTTTATAATAAATATATATTTTAAATAACACGTTGTCCGCAATCGACGTTTTTCGTGCTTTCTGAGGCTCAGAATAAAAATGTGAAAATACCTACTAAGTCGTCTACTAGCTGTCTAGGACCATGTTGTACCTGCGCCATCGTGTAGCAATAAAACCACATCATTATCAATTTAATAATTATCAACTTCGGATACCACAGTCATACAGATAGACATGCTAACTGTTTTTGTCGGTGGTTCATAATAAAACGTTGCTTGAGTTGAGTTGGCCTTCGTTGATTGAATGAGCTTTCTCAGATCGCAGATACGCAGCGCTGAGCTTTGCAAATACTATTGCGTAATATGTCAAACATACTCTTATATTATCTAAGTATGTTGCATATGTGCAATGCTGTTGAAACCTCAAAATTCACAACTTTCGCAAGCCAAACAAATACGTGATGAACGTTTGTTTTTTTTAACCGACGAGTTTTGGGTTGATTATGTTGGGATTTCGTTATCTAAATCTGAGTTCCCATTAACAGTCATCAGATCAGCTCTTTGACACTGTATTGTAGTAGTGTCAATAAATAAGCAGCGTGTACGCGAGTGCACCATATGCCTATTTCAGCTTATTTTGGGATAATAGAAATTAGCTGCCTGTAAAAATATATATGACAGTATACTGCATGTAATGTCATTCGTCACCATTATAATTAATATGTTGTTTTCGGAGACGGCGACTAATCATTTGGTTATAAAGTAAATTAGAATTGTCACTGACCTAAAACCAACACATTAGGCGTTGCATTCCTTAGAACAAATATATATATAGCCATTACAATATAAAGATATTTTTATCTGTCTAGGTAATTAACAAAACGTATACTCTCTTGGCATAACTCAATCTATAAAAAAGCATTTTAATAATCCACAAAATTTTAAATATAAATAATATACTAATATGTATATATATATATATTTTTTGAAGTGAAAACTTCTTTAGCGGCGTTGAGCACTTTTTCTGTAATGGGTATAAAATCTTAAACTCGCGTCAGGACACGTGACCTGATCGAAAAAGCGTAAGACGGATGGAGAGTAGACAGCTATCCCCTCTCTACGGCGCGGCGAAAATGTATGCCTGGGCCTACTGTTTCGTTTAGGCAGCGCAGGGCGCTTGCGCGAATGTTCGTGTATGTTACAGCGTGCCACGCGCATCCATGGATGGTGACAGCTGATGGCTCGACCGTCTGTGTAGTGATCACATTGTTGTGTATTCGTAAAATTCGTGAATGTAAAGTGCTTAAAATATGGAAATTGATATAGATAAACTTTTTAATGTAAAATAATTGTAATAGTTTTAAAGTGTTAAATTTTTAATGTAATATAAATTGTCATGTTTATGTACGATAGCGCAATAAATGAATATTGTATTCTACCACATAAATGATAGTACTTTTATACTGATAAAGCAATTGGTGCAAAATTATTCCCTAACCATTCCAAAATATCAAACATGCTCAACGTTAATAATCAAGTTTTCACTTCTGCCGGCACTCCCGGAGTGCAACCCGCCTTTTTTTATATACTACAAGTTAGCCCTTGACGGCTATCTCACCTGGTGGTAAGTTATGATGCAGTCTAGGATGGTAGCGGGCTAACCTGTTAGGGGTATGGAAAACACACTCCTAATTGGTTTCTACACGACATCGTGCCGGAACGCTAAATCGCTTGGCGACACGTCTTTGTCGGTAGGGTGGTAACTAGCCGCGGCCGAAGCCTCCCACCAGACCAGACTCGAGCCGGGAATCGAACCCAGGACCTCCACAATTATAATGCGACAGCATACGCACTGCGCCACGGAGGTCGTCTTTTATTTATTTATTTATTCATAAGGCATGCCAGCGACAAGTTGTATGTTACATTTTAAATCAGTCTTAATAAGCTAGTGCTGGTGCTGTTACAACTTGTCCATTACAGGCACACTCAGCATTGCCAACAATCTCCGAATACAATTTAATTAATATTTTATAAAAATTTACAATTTAATTATGACATTGGATAATTATTAAGTATTTAAAATGTCAGGCGAAAAAAGGTTACAAAATGAATAAAATTAAAATTGGGTAAATTAAATTAAAATAAAAAATAAAAACAATTAAACAAATCAAAAATTAAAAAAAATATCGTCGTCGAAACTAATAATACTATTTTAAATAGAAATAAGATGCTTAGTAATAGAATACTTGCGAATATGTTTTCATAGCTCGGAGTAAACATTGATATAAATTGAATGCATATTTTACATTAAAATTTTTTGGCGTCCAACTATTTCTACTATAGATAAAAAAATAACGTTTGTCGCGAAGATGAAAATAATATTCCAATAAAAACAAAAGCTATTCCCGCTCGATCCGTTCGCATGGCCTTTGATATTTCAGGCTCGTCATGGCTTCCATTATTTTCGACACAACAAAGTGAGCTTTGACATCGCCACAATGCTGAATTTGATATCCTCGTTGTGTCGGTGTATCGCGCCGCGTCAATGATATTTATTCGAGTGAGTGAATACGCATTGATGATATCGCTTTAACATTGTATCAAATCGTATATATCGGCGCGAAGAAGTTATTAACTTTATTAAGCGGCGCCAAAAACCTCAAGAATTCAATAATTACCCACATTTTAACTATTGATGATTTTGCTAACACAATTTAGCCAGTAACAATCAATTTTGTACAAGCATGCTTTGTGCTATAAATACGGGCGGTCGATGCCTTTCGAGGATTCTCTCGCTCGAGACGTCGGACTGTTCGGACCTCTTAGTTATTATCGCAATAAAAGTCTAAACCGGCAAGTTGTGGTTTTAATTACTATGAGCGAAAGTAAACAAAATCGTGACGTCAGCAATGCTGACGTCACCCTTACAAAAAACACCTCGGACGCCCTTGACTAGACATATATATTATATTTCGCTTTTGAATATCATATACATTATATTCAGTTCATATTAAGATAATAGTGAAAATATTTAAAAAAAAAAGTGTTACCACTGTTGTTATGACCATTACGCTGGAGTAGTTAGTAATTTTTTCTGTTTTAGTATAATTTAAGTACTAGAGAGCAATCTATCTATACACCAGCGCAGCCTGGCAGCCGAGCTACTACTGTTTTTTAATAGTGTTCTCAGTTGGTTTTATATTACTCGTGTTTAGAGCACACATCAATGATTTTTGATGTCATTCATAAAAATGGTACCTAACAACTACGATTAAATACATGTAGCCATATAACAGTGAGGAATATGGAAGTGAAAAGCGTTATGGTTTATGAAAGAAAATGAAGACACAGCGTCTTCTGTCTGTCTTCTTTGTAAGATGCCGGTTTTTCGCGGAGCACCTTAACTAAGTGGTTGAGTTTTAACAGTAAAGTCAACTGAATTAGAGGACCATAGTTTTTTTATAAGGTACTCTTTACGCAGTTGTACCGCCGTTGTAAAGGCATCCGATATGTTATGTGTTTGTATAGCTTCTGTGTCGCCCGAAACATATGCCCTGATATTATATAGTGCCTATTTGTATTTATTATATGTGTCGCAATACTAGCTAATAAATAATATGTTTTCATCAAAAGAAAACTTACGGTGCGGAAGGTTTTTTTGTCATGATATCATACCTACTTATTTGTTGTTTGGAATTTTATCTGATCGTTTGGATAATAAACACATTATCTTGCCCAATTTATTCCAACATCTTGTTTGAAAATTGATGGGTGCAGATAAGACGAGTGATATGACATGATAATGATTATTTTTCGAAAATCCCTTGTTCGATTAGAGGACAAGATAACGACACAACCTCATCAGAAAGTTATGGGCAATCAAAATTATTTTCTGTAACGAGGCACTTAAATTTAAACGCACTTAGTTTTAAATGGCCGTGTGAGTTGTTGCAAAAACAAAAACGTGGCTAAGTTTGATGTGCGCTATGATGCACGCCACGAGATAATTAAGACTATCTATATTCACGTCTTAACACATACAGATAAGACGAGGGAATGCTTAACATAAGCGCCACAATATGATTATATCTGGTGCGTATGTTAGCCCTCGAGTTCGCGTATGAAAACGGCTTGTTGGTTTTTTTCTTTACGTATTCAATAATCACAATCACCTCATAGCAATGTATCTTACACTATGTTAAATTAACTTTTTTGTTTAATTTCATGGGTGAAACATCTAAAGGCGCAGCAAAATCGAGCCGTACGGCGCAAGGTTTCATCTGCCCGGCGTCCAATAGACGAACATTTTTTTAACGCTGTGAAACTATATAATTATTTAATCTGATTACCTACCCCGAAGCCAAAATACAGCATATGATATTAGCTGTCTGGATAGGTATTAAAAATGTTAACGTCTCTTTGCTGCTCACTGTAGTAAAAGTAAAAGTAAAAAAGTTTAAATCTATACGGCTATATTTAGTTGATCATTGGGGCAATTTTCATTCAGTAGCTCTATAATCGCTTTCTACAGTTATTTTCAAGTTATAAGCTCGAAGCTATGTAAGGGCAGGTGTTCATCAAAAAATGCCACAGCCCGGATTCATTGTGCAGCGAGATTGAATATACTATGATATGCTACAGTAAGTATTTGGTCAATCCCATAGATTTCACGAAACCTCCACGTGATGGTACCACGCCACGCGGAGACTTACAAAACAAACGGCAAATTAAATTTCCAAATAAATAAATCAAATTAATATTTTCATAGCTTTTTTACATTTCATTTTACGTTAGTTTATCACAGGCACCTTTTAATTTTAACTTTATTAAGCGTGCACAGATATTTCATTCTATTATTCTGAAGAGACAACTACACTTGATAACTTATAACTAGCAGAGCTACAAGGGTTACAACTTGGCAAATGATGGCGAAATCTCTAAGCGTTCTTGACCTATTCCACATAGTGAAGTAAATTTTCGACATCGCTCCGGGACTACATTACTAATTCCGAAAGCCGAGAAGACCAATAAATAATTGAGTCATGCTCAAATGACCCACCTCTGCTCATAAATCAGTTTATTAAACAATCCATTTAAGTTTACACTGTAATTAATTAGGAACATAAATTTTACTAAATTACTCTTTCTGTCGACAAATGTTAATATTCACTATAATTGTAGTGATAATGCTTTGACCGAGGTGTCTTGTAAACCGAATTTAATCAAACTTGGAGCTTTTGTCTATGTACTTGTATTTTTTGAAGAGGTCCGATGGTCCGGCTAGCCTTACCCACATACGGTTACGCCGTCGAAATGTACGGGTTAGATTTACACGGGCAAATAAATAGAAAGAAGGCATTCATATTAAACAACGTCCGGCATGCGTGACTTCTGAAACGAATAGGGTTTGCGTCTGGCTGGGCAGTGGGGCTAGTCGTGTCGCTGGTTTAGCGTGGTTCCTTGCGGCTAATGTATTCTGCCATGTAAACCGTCCACAGGTAGATAGGTGATGGTTTGTTTACTTTTAAGATTCACGTCTGTTGTTGATGAGTTAGAAACACAAAACAACACAACACATGAATATACAGAAAAAGAAGCCTAAGAATAAGCCTACATGGAAATGCAAATATACTCTGCATTCATAGGTACTTATGATACTATAGATTATAGATAGATAGATTGTTAAAATAGAAGTATTAAAGGCAATCCAGATCTTTATTACAGCTGACGGTGCGGATATCTGGGTAGTAGTTTAGTGATAAGTTAATTTTAGCTCGGCCCTACAAAGGTACCTAATACGATAGATAAACATGAACACGAGAACTCGAATTGTATTTCCTACACAAACATGTTTATAGCATGAATGTTAATTTATAAAAACAGTCGGATGGTTGAGACGTAATGCGTGTTGATAATGTTTACATCAAACATAGCAGTGTTCTAATTTTCAAGGTCAGTAGTCTAAACATATCAAGAACTAAGATATGACAAAGGGAATCTGTTTATTTCAAAAATTATCACAAAATTTATGCAAAACACTAACGTACGTCATTAACGTCAAGTCAAACATAACATCACTTCCCTGATACTTTCTACATCTTGGGCAATTGTTTCTGAAATCTGTATACTCGTATACAGATTTCAAGCGGTCACTTAAGCTTGTGCTTACAGAAACATTATTATCCATCACCATATCTGTATTTTCTTTAACAAATACATTTTTACTGAAATGAGAGAGTAAATACTCACGTCGGAAACTTTAGTGTTTTTCATGTTGGCTTCTGAGATTATCGCACGTTTTTGTTTTGTTTATTATTTAGACTTTAAAATTGTTTGATTACTATTGCGTTAAGTTGAAACCGAGGCTTTATTTCCCCCTTGAAGCCCCCTATCATATGTCCGCAAGACACATCCAGCAGTGAAGGTGACCTACGTCTATCAGTCGATACGATACTGTTAATAACGTGTCGGATATCGTAAACATGTATAAAAAATTATCAAGCAACCTGGTGGAACTGTCCCTCTTAACTAATTTACTTTCCTGAATCTATCAACATTACATAATGATTCCGCCATCAATCTTAGCTGACTCGACACTCAAACACCGTTCGCTGACGGAATGAAAAACGTATCGCGTGACGCACTAGAACTAATTTAGACTGTGACAGACCCAACTATCGATGCTGGGAAACTGCGCATTTTCGATGCCTCTTCTATCGTTGATTAGTTGAACCGGAAATCCTTCTGGACCTCGTGTTAATGGATCATTCAAACTAAGAACACTAGACCAACCAGGCCAGTAACCGTGTGTGAGATTTTGGCTTAGCTCACCCTTTCGCTGCTGTGTTCACAAAATGAGCTGTCATAGAGCTGTTGAAAGCTGTATCTAGCCAGTTTTGCGGAGATGCTAATAGCAATGTTCCTTTCAGACGACGTAAAGGCCCAGTTGGTCCAAAGGGATTTATTTTTTCACTATCAGTATAAAAAGCTTCACAGGAATAGCAAGTTTCCAAAAGAACCATCATGATCAACAAATTGAAAAGCAACAGCGCAGACAACGTCAAGTGATGTTATGTTCCAATTATGTTACAAGAGTGACTCAACTCATGTTACCCCTTTTAGCTACTGTGATAACAAAACGAACAAGAGATGTCTTTTATCCACTAAACGCTGCTCCTCTTTAAGGGAGATGCCATACGCATCGTTTTCCTTTGTCACTTTAGTCGACCAATCGGTCTATATGTCTTTGACTTGTGTGTGATTTGTTAATGTTTTGTAGCATTATAATTTAATTAATACCAATGAGACACTGTTAGTTAATGAATTCGATATTCATTAACTAACTATTCATCGAAAGAAATTAAAACATTGTTTAGACACAATGTGTTTGGTCAAGAAAAATTAACGATGGCTACCTACTTAATTAAACCTACTGTAAGAATGAGTTAAATAAGAATTTATTCATTTTCTTAGAGCCCAAAGGTCTTCTATGTCTACTCCTAGCCAAGAGGGGCCTGCGGGTAAGCACCGCTATTTATAGCGCATCGCATCCGCCATAGCAACTAATAAGGGATGATCTCCATATACGATGGGCTGAGAGTTGCAATCGAAGCGTTGTATTGCATTAAGATCTTTACGTCTTACGCCTTAAAGAATCCCACTTCTGATGGTTGAACTAAATACGGCTCACTGTAGATCGAATTAAATCGAGGATGAGTCAACAAAGAATAGTATTTCTTTGTGTGGACAAAGACTAAGGTCACGCTAAGAGGATAAGTGGTTTATACATTTACTTAGCCAGCACAGAATAAATACATAGCGCCTACTTATGATATTAACTACGCTTTCAAGTATTTATCTACTACTAATGCTCTAGTTAACAAGGTAGGCAGGCATATAGTAATGATATAGGTGAGATAAACTTTACAACTGTTTTACAAAACATTTGTTATACTAGCAACATGCGGTTTGCTTACTCAATCGAAGTCCCGTTAACACACAAAACATACAAAAAATGACATTCTATTGGTTCATATGATTATTTTAAAGATAGTTTTCTGGTATAACTATAGGATAAACTATAGGAACAAAATTTACATACAGCCCGACTGTCCTATGGGAGATCTCTGCTATAGTTAATGTAGAGATGGTTTTGAGGGTCTTAAGGTGTCTTACCTAAGAATATAATAGGAACAATGATAATTAAGACTACTATATTGTCAATTTTTACTTATGTTCAAATATTTCTGGTTTTATATAGTCGATCAGAATAGTTTGTGCAACGTCCTCATATTATATAAATAAAAAAGATGTACTGAACTAGGTCCAGCCTTTCCGGCACCAAAGGGCAGTTATTTGGATTACGCAGAATAATATTTTAAGCAAAACAAGCGTTACAACGCAATCGAAAAAAAAAAATGTATGAAATTAATAAAAAGGTGAAATTTGTAGTGTTATGGTTATACAGTAAGATATTGTTCTAGACTCGCGTGAATACTTAAACGCTCCCGAAATAGCATCAATGCCTAGTTGCACCGGCGACTCTCACTAGTGGCCATGTAGGGGCATGTGCATCCTCACCAGATATATCGAACGCACGACCAATCGCCGCGCGCGCTGCTCTTTGTACGCTTTCGTTTTATTACTGCGTATTTATACGCACTGCTCTGCGTAACGATGCCTACTCGTAACTGCAATTCTTATTTCACTTTCGTACTAATAATGTCTTACTAGTGGGCACTGGCCTTCCACGTTTGTTCAATTGCTTTAACGTTTGTTATAACGTCTGTCTGTCTTTGTCAAGCACAAAGTTTTTTGTGTAAATTCAATGTAAATGAAAAAGATCTAGCCGACATAAATATGAAGGCAAGCAATTTAAATATATTTTGTAAATTATTATGATTTGTTATAGTAACATCAAATTTAAAGGGCAAATTTTATATTTCAAAGCCTTTGGGAGAACGGGATCCTGAACGGGGGATGTGTACTCGTGTCAGAGATACGACAAGAGTGTACATCGATCCCAATAATTTGATAAATTATGTAAAATGGCTTAGTTATTCATAAATGGTTATCTGTCGTCAAGAATCATATAGGAATGTTTGTTATGTAAAACATGTTTAAACATAGTTCGGCCCCATTCCGAAGTATATGTTAAAAATAACCTTTGTCGAATTTATGTAATAATTATCACATGATGTGATCACCTCCTAATGGTATTTTCCATTCCTAGGTTCTTTAGGCGATATTTAATGTAACAATTATTATGAACACAAGTCTCTGTTTTACCTCGGACAGTTTATAAAAACATTTACCTATAGTATATATAGTCGATATCGTCATTAGTCAACAATCATCCACTGTTGTACGTGGGTCTCAAAACCTATTGTCGTCATCCCTTCTTATTCAGTAGAATCTGTTCATTCTAACTTCGTAGCTCCAGCTAGTTGGAAACGCGTCACTCGAAACACTTATTAAATATCCGATTCCAAGAACCATCGATCCTCCGGTAAATATGATCAGCCTATCGCGATTTGCGTGCTAGTCTTGAATTTGTTCGTGTAAACGTTTTTTTTTGTTTCACGGTGATTTTACCGCTCAAAGATATTCTCAATCGACATCTCTCTCATTATGTGCTTAACTTATCTCTTGTAGATGCAACTTTTCCATACGCTTTGACTCCATAAAACTGTACAATCAATTCTTTATAAAGATTACACAGCCTTTTTAAGCCATGAGTTCATCAGTCCATCATTTTACTCAAAACTAAATGTAAAATGTAAATGTATTACAGTAGCTACAAATAGCAGCTAGTTAATATTTTAATGACGTAGAATGGAGAAAGTCATTAATTACTTTATCTCAACCAAACATGACATAGTTAGAGATAACTGCCTACGAATAGCTCTAGAAACTGGGCGTTAGTCATAGCGCTTATCACTTTATGTGGAATGTGGGTGTTCATAATCTGTATATATTATTATTTTTTGTATTAATTTAGTATTTAAGTGCAATTTTACCATACCTCGATTTTATATTTATACCAAAACACTGAATCGTATAGGCAGTATAGCTTAGCAGCTTATAAGACGCGACTAAGAACTGATTACTCTAGTTCTTCTTTTTCTTAACTTCCTTAAATTTTTATCTGTGTAATGAACTTTATGTGACGGTAATATAGGTATATTCCGAAATATCCTTCTTAAACTGTATCAGTTTCAATTTACAGGGGTTGGGTTCTTAAATGTAATGAATGTCATATATTAAGATATTTTTAATAATTTTTATTCCTTAGGTGATGGTGATAACTACATTCATTAACTTAAAACTAAAGTTTTGTGGTTTCCAAACACCCTAAGAAGAGGGCCACAACGAACATGGCCGGCCTATTGTTTTAGTATCAACCGCAATGTAACCGTAGTATTGCTATCTACTTTAATTTACTTACTACTTTAATCAACATTTTTAGCTGTTCATGGGTCCACGTTGGAAGACACGGGTCCAACGAACACTTAAAAAAAAAATACCGAATTAAACGAATCAAATCAATTCATTGTAAAGAACATATATGAGAATGCACAAGCAAAAGGTGCCCGTAAAACGTATTAAGTATTACGCATTCTAGAATCAAATGTTATCCTGGTAATTTTCTCCTTCTAAACATATTCATTTTGTTCTAAGCCTATTTGGCAGGCTACAATCGTATTCGGCGTGATCCCACTTCTGATTGGAAGTGTAAAGATTGTATCGTGAGTATGATTAATTATCGAACAAGTGTTGTAGACGTTGCATTGCATTGGCTAGACGTGTAAATCGCTTCAAATTTCCTGTTCTAAAAGTTTCCACATGCGTTGGTATATAATATCGTAGAGATGCAAGATAAACTCTTAATTTATGCGATACAGGGTGTCGTAAAACTTTATAGCGCAGGAGCTCGTGGAAATTTCGGTACAAGTAAATACGATGACAGTCTATTAAGGCTTGTGATGAAATGTTGTTAATAAATATAAGCGGTCGTAATACTTAAAAATTAGGATCCAAAATATATATTTTCCCTAGAATATAATTTAATAGTTTTTGACATATTTCGTCCTTTAAAATAATGGGTATTCTGTCAGAGCAAGAATGATTTGTTCAACTGCTGCCAACCTGCATTCTGGAGACGGACGTTCTTAACTTTATGTTCCGGGAATCACCTGTCGATTGGGTTTACAAAACCATAACAACACTAACACTAAACATGCTACAATCCGTGACGAACAGACAAATCTGTGACTATAACATCGCTTGGAATTGCCTGGTTGTCGTTGATTAATGGAAATTAAGCTTAATGGTTATTTACGTTGTATGTTTAGATGTTTTCGTAAACCTACTTGATTCAAGACTACTTGATTTCTTTGCAAGAATATGTATATTAATGTATATATATACATATTATTTACATCACTTTAAGGACACGGAAAACGGAGAAACCATAAAATGATACCCACAGGTCGCACTTGAAACTCATGCCCATGTCATCAATATTTTTGTGTTTTTTTTTCTGTAATGGCACCGCTCTTTACGTTGTGCATCACAAATCGTGATCAAGGGAGTTACGATTGATGTAATAGGGAACCAGCTAGAGAGAAGTCTTAAGCCTAGTGCTTGGCGCTTGGAGCGGTGCCAGGCGCGGGGAACAGTGCGCCGGCGCCGGGTCGTCGACACCGGACGCCTCTCCGTGATACGAACAACTAAACTGCACTCTGGGCTTGTACACACACAAATGTCTATGCCTTTAACATATCTATGAGTTCTGATGCGAAGCTGCTTAGAGCATATTCATTACCGTCGTCGGAGCCTTCCAACACTACTCGAGCGAGCGAATCAAAGAGTTGAACACAGAGCATAGCAATAACACGTGGTCTCAAAGTAGAAAAAGAGGTCTGTTGTATAATCCGCAAAACCATTGTTACTTCCACGATGTATGTT
Source organism: Lasiommata megera (assembly GCA_928268935.1). Lineage (NCBI taxonomy): Eukaryota > Metazoa > Arthropoda > Insecta > Lepidoptera > Nymphalidae > Lasiommata > Lasiommata megera. Next base: position 468,467 of record OV743312.1, read on the forward strand.
GAATTTAATAGAAACAACTACGAAATAATTACGAACTATGTAGATTTATCTATCTTAAATCCTTTAAAGGCCAAAGCGACCGCGCCATTTTGCAAAAAAAAGTACTGTACCAACATGAATAACAAACTGCAACGTCGGTAACATGTCGATTGATATCTAACCATTTTCGTCAACATCGAACTAACAAACTTACACTTAGTAAACACGTTAATACGAAAAATAAGACTAAGTTTTGAAAGCTATGCCTTGACCAAAAAACCTGTGCCCGTAGTGTTTAAGCCAATTAACAAAATACATATTTCCAAATAAGCCCCCGCTCGAGTAATACAACTCGGGAGCGAAGATAAAGGCCAAAGTTCTATAGCTACGCTAGAAACCGTCAAAATGTTATTTATGGTTAATAATTTATCTTAATTACTGCATTTGGATAGCGTTCAAAATTGCACTAGTCTTGTAATGTAGGTACTTAGTGGCCCCAGAGTCGCTGGTATATTACGGTAATAGCCCGATTGTATCGATCGCTACAGCGTGCCTAACATTGCGGGATAGATAATATCGGTACATATATATATTATATATAGAACAAAACTAATGCATATATATATATATATATATATATATATATATATATGTACATATATAAATTAAGTATTACAGGTAACTCACATGTCATTAATTAATTATAATTAGCTAGGAAGTTAGGGCCATTCACACCATAGCTTTCATGTAATCCTTTATGTCATTATAGGATTTTTCTATAAGCTTACATTTTATAAAATATTCGAACTTATTGAGATAATTCAGTAATTTAAAAAATAATACACAATTTCTTTTCAATATGGTTTTGTGGCTTGATGCTTTGTGTTGATGATAATAATTGTCGGTTCCGATTTAGTTATTATTGTCACCAATTAATGAATATATAAACATTTGTCAAAAAAAGCAGTAAATATCTCCTTACTATTGATTACTCCTTACGTTTATCCAATACTAGACTAGGTTATTGAAGATTATCCCATGCCTCTTCCCGATTCCGCTCCGTATTCCGACATATACATATAATTTCAAGGATGTCTACTATGGCGAACTATAGCTACAGCTGTAGCCCATCTACGTGAAATTCCATTATTCACAAATCCCTCGGAATCTATGGATTTTCTCGGGATAATTGTGTCCTAAAGCCTGTGTTAATCCAGGGTATAATCTATCTTCATTTGAAATTCCTGCCAAATTGGTTGTAGTATTAGTTGAGAAGAAACAAACAATGCAAACTTTTGTTATTTATAATAGTAGTGTGATACAAATTAGCTCGGTCTATGTTGACACAACACGTTAGGTATGCATTTGGAGCCAATTACTGTCACCATACAGTTTTACCAAGTGCATCACACGTAGCAAGCAGCCCACGCAGAGATCAATGCATGTTTGGACAAGATAACAACGTCAGAGTACATTAAAAAAATACTAAACAGAAATATGGGCCTTAAAAATTGGATCTGAAACTCTACGGTCACTAAATGCTTCCTAATCCCATTGCCGGCTCACTACAGAGCACGGGCCTCCTTGGAAGTGCGGAGCCTTCTATACTTCAGTCAGGCAACTTGTCAGTGCATCAACTAGGCCACTTTACATCTAGGAAAAAAAATCAATTTAAACCATGTATGAAATGTATTTTTTACTTTTAAAATGTTCCGAAAGATTATCGAAACTCAGTTCAGATTTATATGAAACATGGAGCATGGTGTTGTACAGTGCATGAATTAATAAAATTACAAGTTGAAAAATATACATGAATATTCCCATAATTTTTTACATATTATTCCATATCCTATCCTATTTACACCGTTACCTACTCGTACAATGGTTAGTAAGGGCATGGTCGCGGGTGGCTTTAAATATTATTATTTCTGACTGTAATTAAACATAAACATATAAAACAATCATACTTGATTCTCGTAAGTGTTATTAAGTACCTACACACAATTTTGTCAAGGAAATAGGTATATTTTATGTGTATGGATAAAACGACGTCATCTTGTAGTAGGACGGAAAAACTTGCCAAATATTGAATCTTTTAATTAATTTGTTGTGTATTAATTATTATAAATATATATTTTTTAATGTAATCTCAAAATGTTTCTGGTTTATTTGTATTAGTAGAACTCATAAAATGGGTTGTGTAATTTTCGAGGTAAACTCATATTGATTTGTCATCCCTACTCAGCAGAGTTGTGGTGTCGGAACGAATGTTGTAACTGGGGTACGATATGTGAACATCTCTGTCTTCGTGACGTCACACTTCCGCCGGCCTCACGTAACCAGCGCTATTAATAAAGCTGCTAATTCTGATGAGTTACATGAAGGGTGGTCGGTGGGCGTGTTTTACATGGAGAAATTTACTAGGACGTCAATAATACAGTCGCCTAAGCATACAGTAGGACGGCTCCATACAGTATAGTATTACTTATTATTATTACTAGCAGTTCTCTGACTTTTTATCTACTACTACTGGGTTAGAAACCCATTTACACTGACGCTCCGCGTCGTGACACCCGCCCACGTTTTTACATTGTTTTACTTTTTTCACGAATACCTTAAGGCCGTAGAGTCATACTTAACAACCTATAAACTTCCGAAAGAATTGACTACACAAAAAATCACACCATTAACACACACCAAAAGACAGACTTTTCATAAGTAAATATATTTTGATTTTAATACTCTTGTAATTTATATATTTGCGCAATCGTAGTTTTCAGTATTAAAACACTATACGTACAACGGTATTGCATTATTTTCTTCCTTCGAAGGGTTTCGTAAACGGAGATTGCCAAAGGGATTGACCTAAGCCTTTGCCCGTCTATGCGTATGTTTGTCTGTCAGCGGATAGTATAATATCATAAACTTGTAATAAAGTGTGCACCGTACTGAATCGTATATGAGGTTTTATATGACAACAAATAATAAAACAATGCATTATAATTAAAGAAGGGGTTATACATGAAGGGGTTATTGGTTTTTTGCTAGATTAAATAACGCCAATATTATATAGCTTTTCGTACGGTCCTGTGATACGAAATCGTTAACTTTTGAGAGTCCGAAGTGTACTTAATCGGTATTTAAATCGTACATTCTGCATGACACGATTGCTAAACTATGTCGATAGTGACGGTGGTTATGACGCCAGCATATACGTATAAAAATAGTTTGCTCTTGACTTTGATATAGTAAGGCCAGTGAGAGCATGGATTTTGGCCTCAGGAACACACCATGACTCCGACCATGCCTCTGACCATGAAGTGGAAGTTCATTGTAGAAGCCCTGAATGAGTTGTACAACAAACAAATGTCTCGCTTGAGAGAGTCGACTACAGATTCCTAGATCCTACATTTTATTTTCGGGTTTTTGGGACAATGAATTTTAAAGGCTATGTTTTGCCATTGTAAACTGTCCACTTTACAGGTCGATCCTCCAGAGGTATTTTTAAGTGACCTGACCTATATACATTACTAAATGGCGGTGGTATTGGCCATCAAAATTACGCGTCTTTCTTTGTGGTACCTACGTTAGTACGTAGGGCAGAAAACACCTTGACAAGTACGTAGAACGTAGTGATTTTAAAATAAACGTGAGACGCACTGCATTGCGTATGGATTCCGGGTATCAGACACGCTTACTGGCGCCGACTGAAGCCCTTAATACTAACATCGCAAATTTGAGTTAAAACTCAATTGAAGCCTCGACCTCTGGAATGTTCAGGGCTCATTAGGTCCGGCCTAATAGATTTATTAAAGACTGAGTCCCAATCCTAAATCATCGCAAATGGGAAAAAGTTTTATTTATTAGTATGTAGAATGCAACATGTAACGTTTTCCGGAAATTGGTAAAACAGAAATACACGTTGGGGCGGGGACCCCAACGTCTATTTCTTGCTCTATTACAATTTGCTCTTAGGCCGAGATCTATTAAGCAACATATTCTTATATTACTACATTAAATATGGTTAATATGATAACATTGTGTCCATAGGTCTGTTTCGTTTCAACACTAAGTTTGGCTGACCAAAGTCAAAGTACGCTCTAAAGATTTCGGCCTTAATTTCGAAAGTTAGTCGAATTCGACTTCAACGTAATGAATACCAATAATGTTTGATTTTACACTAAATAGTAAACAACGACAGTGACTAGAGTAGCGTTTTGCCGATTGCCGATTTGATTTTGATAGAACCGACTGGACGACGAACGCTCTACCAAAATTTGTAATTGATCGAAATTAAATATGGAGTACATTTGCCGTAAAAACAAACGCGTCGAATTGATTACCTCCTGCTGTTATTTGCTTGTTTAAATTAATAATAGATATACAGGTAGATAAACATTTCTCATTTTATTGTACCTGTTAGTATGTGGATATTTGATAGTATACCCTAATACTGTCTTATCATGAACTGTGTGTCAATTTTCCGTGAAACACAGCCTCGATGACCGTCACTTTTCTCACAACTTTAGGAGTTGTGACTTTTCTCACAACTCCTACAGTTGTGAGAAAAGTGACGGAGCAATGAATTAATGTTTTGCTCGTAACGATTTAGCTGCAAAAATTTTATAAATGGAACTCGTTGAAATTATATTTTTAGTATCAGAATACGCACCGGAGATATGAGGTGCTCTTCCCTCATTCGTTTTCACCACCATCACCACCACCACTACATTCATCATTTAAAATTAGGAAAGCACGCTCCACATTAGGTTACATCAACACTTAATATCAGATGCGACCAAACCCATAGTCTATGATTTAAATTGTATATATATATCTATATACCTCATGTTTAGTGATTACCGACGCTTAAACTATGTCTTTCGCCAATTTATGCACTTCCTTAGTATACAAGCATGGACGCACGATGCATTGCGATCTCTTATATTTTTAAATTCTTCTATTAGCTGTCATTTACCAGGATGATTAGTAATATTCAGAGCTCGCAGCTGAGTTAGCAGTTACGCTTTATGTTGAAGTTGTTGTATCTTGTGATACAATTGTGCTACTTTAGTTGTACACCAATCTTGAAGCTTAAAAACGAAATAAACGGATCTAATAGCGGTGATAGCATAGTGGTTTGGGCGTCAGCCTCCAAATTAGAGGTCGGCGGTTCGAATCCGGGCACGCACCTTAACTTTTCGGAGTTATTTGCGTTTTGAAAAATTAAAATATCACTTGAGGAAGAGGAGGGAAGGAGAAACATCGTGAGGAAACCTGCAGAGAGTTCTCCATAATGTTCTCAAAGACGTGTGAAGTCTGACAATCGGCAAATGGCCAGCGTGGTGGACTATGGCCAAAAATCCCTTCTCATATTGAGAGGAGACCCGTGCTCTGTAGTGAACCGGTAATGGGTTGATCATGATGATGATGATAGTTGTACATTGTCATCGATGTACTCTGAGAACATTTCAAAGAGGATGGCACTAATTTAAGCCCTGTCAGTGACGTTCAGAGACTTGTGTTCAACTGAATTCGCACCACTCCATTAGGTGAATAACAGCAAGCGTGCGCCGAGCACCGCACATTTTGAGTTTGGAGTTTTCATACAATCTTTTTTAGTTCAGTTTCGTTGGAAAATTTTAAATTCTATAATGTAATATAAACTAATGTAATAAGATTAGTTTGATTTCATTTAGTAGGTTCATTCTACTTATTACAATACAAAACTAAAGTACTCAGGACAAATTCAGTATGGGGATGAAATTATGCGCAATTGCCGGTTCGGTGTTCGGTGTCCCGAATGACAGTTTGACTCAATTCTACGGTTTCCAACACGGTCACAACTATACGTATACCAATGCATATATTACAACGAATGATTACCGGTAATTCTTAAATATATTATCGATGCTAATGCAAATATTCTTGTATAATGTGGAACTAATCCGCAGGGTTGTAATAACATTCCACAATGGCTGTAACTCGCGTCACGTACTGCGCTGCGGTCACGTGTGTGACGTCACCGCGCAAATGCAATTAGCTGTGCTAACGAACCCTGCGCGTGCGCTGATAGCGGCGGACTCTGCCCCGCGCGGCACTAGGCGGCGGCCTGCAGCGGCAGCGGGAAGTTCCAAAATTTGTTCAGCATTAGGCGAAGACATTGCTCGTGCCAAGCGAGTGTACGTTCCTTTCGGTAGGAGCGATGCCGCTTGAAACGAGTAAGTCAAGTTGGACCAAGTTAGTTCAACGTGGTCCCAACTTGACTAAGCAAGTCTTAATTACATTTTTAGAGCACCGAAATGTATCTTATCGATTTGTGACTATATGTCTGTTAATCAAATTCAATGAACGTATATCAAGAATAAATAATATTAGGTACCTTCTTGTAAATAAGCATAATGTAAACAAAGTTCTGTATTACACAACTCGCAACATAGTAAAATATATATTATAAAAACTAAGTTACAGAGGATAACAATCAGTCAGTATGGTGAATACAATAGGCACCACATACTCGTAGTTACTAAAAGACCAGCGACCGGTGACACCATCTTGCCAGGATTCAGAAGGATACCGACCAAACGAAACTACAAAATTAAGAAATATATATACAAATTATCTTTGTATACTTTATACATTATATGTGATAATTGATGAATAACAAATGGCCAATTAATGACGTGCGATGCGCGAGGCTCGCTAAATGGCTGCGTTTGATAAATAATGTATTATGAGGCCGGCCGCGCCTGCACGCACCATTACCATACACAAGCGACACAGTGTTTGCATCTCGTGTTCTGGAGCCGCATTCATTACGGGTGCAAGCGTCGACAATATAACACAGATAGTACCTACTTACTACTTGTTCTCCTTCTCAGAGAGAGACTGGTTGTGGTCGTCCCTTTGGTGTTCTGGCTTGCTTGTCAATCCATCTGCACTCATCTCTGAGGGTTGTCTTTCTGGTGCATTCGTGTGTAACTTCGATCGCAGCCTTATGATATTATTTACTACACATCGTGATCAACCCATTACCGGCTCACTATAGAGCACGGTTCTCCTCTCAATATGAGAAGGGTTTGGCCATAGTCCACCACGCTGGCCATGTGCGGATTGGCAGACTTCACACGCCTTTGAGAACATTATGGAGAACTCTCAGGCGTGCAGGTTTCCTCACGATGTTTTCCTTCACCGTTGAAGCAAGTGATATTTTAATTGTTTAAAAACGCACATAACTCCGAAAAGTCAGAGGTGCGTGCCCGGATTCGAACCGCCGACCTCTGATTAGAAGGCTGACGCCCTAACCACTAGGCTATAACCGCTTCACAAATTATTATTTACTACACATTCAATTAAAAAAAGTTCTTACTAGGAAGTTCTACTCTATACAAACGTACGGGCACTTCAAACAAAAAAGAAGAAGACCCAAATAAATAATCGTTTTCGAACGCTTTCGGTAAATTTTTCATATTAGTTCTGATATTAAACTATCGAATTACCAAAACCAGAAACATAACTGCAAACTGAAAATACTGTAACGCAATCAAACTCTCAATCATTGAAATTGTAATCTTTTAGAAGGAAAGGCAAAACACAGTTTGAAATATACCTACTTATTCAAATGTTATCGTTGATCACTTATGATAAATTTATTTAACTTTGTTCATCTTTACAATATTTTTAACAGTCTTCAACTTTATTTTTCGTCTTTACAATTTTTTTTTACAGTCTCGCGGAAACTTTTTCGAAAAACAGTTTACCGCAATATACATACATCGTCTTGAGAATTTTTATTCTAGTATCTACTTCGATATGTCGAAGGTTGAATCCAGTGGAAATCTGATATCAATAAAATATATAGCCTCTATCACATGATACAATAACGCATTTATAAATAGCCTTGCATGCAAAGTACGTAGAAAAGAATCAATTGAATGATTGGTCCCGCGCGAGGAAGCGGCCGAGACTGATTTGACATTATTGCATTCACAACTGAATGAAAATAAACGATCATTGTTTGCAAATTGGACGATCATGTCTCTTGGGGCTGAATTCCTGGCTGTGCTCGGAACATAAGAAATAAAGCAGCATACGAGTTCCACTAATGCTATTGAGTCTCAAATTGTAAATTTGTATCACAAAATACATATAATGAATTCTATGCCTAGTACTTTTCTCATATGAAAGATGGAAAAAAACAAACTAGATCAATGAAACCACTAAACCGTAAAATTCGGAATTTTATCCAATAATTCTTATCATTGTACGGATTTTATTGAAGTCTGTTTTTTTTTTAAATAATAAATAATCGTTTATTTCAATCTAGTACAATTTTTCATAAACTACCCTGTCCCCCAAACTAGGATAAGTTAAGACTAAAGTTTTATGCCTTACAGTTGGGACTGAATCACATTCATACATGAGAGTGAGTGGGTGGGTGTGTGTGTGTGTGTGTGTGTGTGTTAATTCAATTACATTTTGTTGGTGTATTTGTATGTATATAGAGAGATATTAGGATAAGAAGCGAATCAATTTTTCAGTACGTACTTTAGGTTACTCAACGTATCTTTAAGTTTATTTTTGAGGGTGTCTTTTGGAAAGTGTAAATTATAATTTATAATTTATTCTTATATAAAAATAGTCCCAAAAGGATGAGTACCATAATAAGTAAAAGGATGTCAACAAAGATTAAAGTTTGAAATTATGACATCGTTTAGTCATACAATTTATTATTTCATAGAACTTTTTTACTTTACTCATCATACATATTGAAGAAGGGTCTGACGATGAAAAAATATGTTAGTAAACAAGTATCGTCTCTTACTTTCAGGTAGAACAGCGAGATGTACCCGGCATCGACTGCGCGCACCTGGCGATGGACACAGAGGAAGGCGTCGAGGTGGTGTGGAACGAAGTGCAGTTCTCGGAGCGGAAAAACTTCAAGGCGCAAGAAGACAAGATCCAGACGGTGTTCGACAACCTCACGCGGCTTGAGCACCCGAACATTGTCAAGTTCCACCGGTACTGGACGGATACGCATAATGATAAACCGAGGGTTAGTTCGTCATTGTTAAACCTAGCTGCAAAATATACTGTCAATCTGGTAGGAAACATTGCAGTTCGGACTACTCGTAAAAGTAAATATTTTAATATAACAATATACGAGAGATTACTTATAGCTTTTTATGTATTTTAATTCTCATTTATTTAAACAGTTATTTATAAGGAAAACAAGTGCATTTGATAAATAAAAAATATTATAAATTTTCGTTTCATGCTTGATTTGTCTATATCTTTTTTATTGTGTATATTATAATTTAACGTATATGTTTAGGTCATATTCATAACGGAGTACATGTCTTGCGGGTCATTGAAGCAATTCCTGAAACGAACCAAACGAAACGTGAAAAGGCTTCCTCTGCAGGCTTGGAAACGATGGTGTACGCAGATACTCTCAGCGCTCAGGTATATGACTAGAAAACTTGCTGGTGCTACGTGAACCAATTGACATACTCAATAACTAATTCCTAATATTAATAAATTTGAAATTTTTTGAATTATTCCATCTATTTGTCTTAGCGCTGACTCTGCTTTAATGTCCAACACGTTTTAGGGTTTCTGGCGATGTAGGTATGTAGCATAGCCTATTAGATTAACTCAAAATCTAGCTTACCACGTATTTGAGTTATCTGAATCGTGCAAAATAGTGTTTTATGTAAGCAAAGTTGGTAAACTAAAAGCTATAACTGACAAATCTTTGCCTGTCAGCTACCTCCACGGCTGCGCGCCGCCCATAGTCCACGGCAACTTGACCTGCGACACAATCTTCATTCAACACAACGGCCTTGTCAAGATAGGGTCCGTGGCTCCAGATGCCATCCACCACCACGTCAAGACCTGCCGCGAGAACATGAGGAACATGCATCTCGTCGCGCCGGAATATGGATGTAAGCACAATTTATTTTAGCAAGCATTCTTAGGTTAAAAGGGAAGAATGAATGTTAGTTTCCGATACCATGCATCTAAGCACAACTTCTTCAGCTAATAGTTTTCTATATGAATATTAACATCCTTTATTAAATTATACTCACATCGTTTATATTGAAGTAATATATTATTGCAGTTACAAACTCAATATGTAATTTCTGAATAGATAGGTTCATTAACAAAACCTAACAACCTATCGCCAACAAAGCCTCTCAGTATTTTGTATTGAAATACAAAAGTATCACAAAAGTTGTGCAAGGATTGTGGGTATTCGGAGACGGTAGCAACTTTACGTATTTATTGCAACTTTATTTCCCTCGGCTCAGCATCGCAAATGGTGACGCCCGCGATGGATATCTACTCGTTCGGCATGTGCGCGCTCGAGACCGCAGCTCTAGAGATTCAGGGCAACGGAGACTCCGGCAGCCATGTCACTGAGGATCACATCGCGCGGACCGTAGAGTCGCTGGAGGAGCCCCGCCAGAAGGACTTCATATACAGGTACATCCGCCGGGGCCCGCTTCCACAGGGGCGGAGACCACTCGAGAGGAGAAAGAGCTGGTCAAACGGTAGCTGAGGTGGTGCAATTAAGTCGCTCTAATCTGCTCCGCTTAAGTGGAAACCCTAATGAAGGTTTTTCTCCTCTTCGATCGTCTCCGCTTCAGTTGAATGGCACCCTTCTTCCAGCAGGTTGCCTCGGTAAGTCCGGTCTTTTATCTCTAGGCTCTAACTTTGTGCTGTGCCGCGCAACCGGAGCACTAGACCTAATCCAGCCGTACTAATGGTTTCAGATGCATAAACAAAGACCCGGCGAAGAGGCCCACCGCGAGGGAGCTCCTGTTCCATCCGTTGCTCTTCGAAGTGCATTCGCTCAAGTTGCTAGCGGCGCATACACTCGTCAACACCAGTGGTGAGATCAATTTTATAGTCATTGTAACAAGCTGAAGGCCTTTAGAGGTCTTCATTTGGATTTTTCTCCTTGTCTAACACAATATCGAAGTCTCTGCACCGGGCGAATGTTCATGGCCGAATACCTAATCCTAATCCTGTAATAATTGCGGGCTGGTCGATAGCCCTGCAAACTTCTATGTGCCCTTTTTTTTAAGCTTTCGTACTCGATGGATGCTCATTACTCCGAGTCTCTGCAGGCCGTCTGTCTGTAACCGGGCCGTATCTTATGTACATGAGGGTTGAAGTTTTTAGTGTGAATTTCTATTGTCCAATGTTAATAACGTCAATATTATGTATTGATGAATATTCAATTTAACGAATGAATTAGCTTATGGAACTCTGAAACATGGGTAGCGCTCGTTGAAATAAACATTTTATTCGTTCGGATTCCACAAAATAAAACTGATACTATTTTTACCCGCGCGAACCCTCGATTACTAAGTCGGCGCTATTTTTAGCATCACGTGGGGTTAAGTGTTTCCGCTAAGTAATTACCGTAGGAGGCGCCATTTTTAAACACTTTCTTTTTAAGACGCGGCCATTATTAACTAGTTTCGCGATGTTTGTATGGAGGTATGCGGGGTAGGGTTTGCCGATCACATTCCTATTACCTAAACATATTTACGATGGTTATATCGGTAACGGTTAATATAATTGACTGGATTGAAAAAAAACCCATCAATACGAATTAATATGAATAACGGAACATATATATTTTTTGTTATTTTATTTTCTTTTTTTTATAGGACCAAAAAAAAGGAAAAAGTTGTTATAGAGATATTCCACAAAAAAAAGAGTGGTATTTTTCATATAATAGACAACCGGCCTCGAGAGCATTATATTTGGGCTCAAATATCTATTATTGTCGCAATACGCGACGCTGCAGGCCGGGGTACCTTTAAGTTTTAAATAACAAGATGTGCGAAAACACTTACGGGGTTTTGAGAATTTAGTTTGAAATAAAGTTTTTTGGACGTATCGTCTTAAAAACGACATCTGTAACAGTAATCAGAATACATAAAACATTAGTTTTAGGTATTTCCTATAGTTTTGATATGTTTGCTGGACATGCATGGTGCAGTGCTAGTGGTTTTCATAGTTATTTGCCGTCTGCAGCGAACATCTCGGAGACGATAACGGACGAGGTGTGCGGGGGCTCCGGCGGCGGCGCGCTGGCGTGGTGCTGGCGCGGCGGCGAGCGCCACGAGCTGTCCGGCAAGGACCTGCCGCACGCGGAGAAGCTGGAGAAGTTCGTGGAGGACGTCAAGTAAGCAGCGGCCCGCTCACTGCTCGCTCAGTGACAACACACTGAACATCGAATTATAGTGTTTTTTAGCACTGAATAAATTCCAAAAGTTTCCGACTCAAAAGTAAATCAACTTTATTAGACAACACCGTACCAGTTTGGCGAGGATAGAGACGGTTTTTTTTCGTTAGTACAATGTAATTGATTACAATTTATTGTAATATCAGAGTTGGGCCCCAGATCATACGCTCTCAAAATAGTTGCCAGCTGGTGGTTTTCATAAAAAGGCACCATTTTGGATATTGAATAAACACTGGAGTGTCTCGTTCCAGGTACGGCATCTACCCGCTGACGGCGTACGGGCTGGCGCGGCGCGCGGCGTCGCCGTGCGAGCGCGCGCGCGCGTCGTCGGAGAGCGCGCCCGCGTCGCCGGAGCCGCGCGCGCGCGACCTGGAGACGCGGCGCGTCGTCAACATGATGTGCAGCCTCATGGCCGCGCCCGCGCCGCCCGCGCCGCCCGCGCCCGCGCGCCTCGACGCCGACCACGCCGACCTGCTGGTGAGCGCCGCCGCCTCACGCCCAACATTTGACTCATTTAAATCACTCTATATAACTTATTTACAAATCTTCTTTGACGAAAACTGTAGAACGAATTTGTATTTTTTCTTATATCTATGTGATATATTTCAAAAACAGATAACGTGTGCTTAAGTATGTGGATAGTTTCCTCGAAAAACCTATTAGTTTAACTTAACCCAAGAGAAGGTTTAGTTTCAGCCAAACGACCTCCGTGGCGCAGCGTTGCATTATAAATGGTCCTAGGTTAGATTCCCGGCTCGAATCTGGTCTGGTGGGAGGCTTCGGCCGTGGCTAGTTACCACCCTACCGACAAAGACGTGTCGCCAAGCGATTTAGCGTTCCTGTACGATGTCGTGTAGAAACCAATTAGTATCGGTTTACCATAACCCTAACAGGGTAGCCCGCTACCATCTCAGATTGCATCATCACTTACCATCAGGTGAGATTGCCGTCAGGGGCTACCTTGTAGTGGATGAAAAAAAAACATAAATTCTACTCCGATAAAGTGTATGGATAAAAATAATCATGTATGTGTGAGTTGATTGAGCTCCTAAGTAAATTTTGGTTTTATTTGTCTCCCCAGATGACGATCCTCCTGCGCATGGACGACAAAATGAACCGCCAGCTGACGTGCGCCGTGTCGCGCCGCGACTCCGCCAACGCGCTGGCGCAAGAGCTCGTGCAGCTCGGGTTCATACACGAGGTGAGCGCAGCCGCAGCTCGATACGACCTTACGCGACTCAGAGCGACTCCGTCTCTTCGCTCTCGAAGTGTTCGTGGCGTTATAAGCTAGCACTATGGCTTAAAATAAGCGCTAACCAAGCTAAAAATAACAGTATTTTAAGACTTTTCTATTAAGTTTGGTCTACAAATGTGACAACTACAGCATTGGCAACAGTATCGATCTACATCCGGACATCAATAAAAGGCGAGGTTCATGTATGAAGTATGAAAGTTAACGCATGACAGAAGTGAAACTTCTTAAATAACACTGTGATATCAGTGCCACAATTACAGTTTGGCGATTTGTTTACAAAAATACTTTATATTTTTCATCATTAATTTTCTCAAAAAAAACATATCGATTGAAGACGCGAGCCTACGAAGTGTTTCTTTAAGAACAACCACACAATCATACGCTACACACCGTCTTCGCCGGCGAAGACGAGGTCCCCGCTATCTTACGTCATCCGGACGTGGCCTCCATCCACGGCCTCGGAGACGTACGGACCACTCACCGTCCGACCCCCCGTTATCCTAAACGTCGCCTAAGCCGAGGTTCGGCCTCAAAGGAGGGACCCTTAGGCAGTCGTTCCCTTAGTTTCTTCGAGCCCCCGGTTACGCTGTGGCAACCAATAGGGTTTGTACAGCTAATAGACAGTACGAAAAAAAAATTTAAGAACTTATCAAAATAAACCTGCTCATACTTGCAAATTTTGTAAACTGTTGAATCGCTACAGGCGGACCGCGAAAAAATCTGCCGTCTAATGGAGGAGTCGCTCCGCAGCAGCTTCGGGCAGGTGCCGCGCCCGCAGCACGTGGCCAGCTAGTAGCGCGGCCGCCGCAGCCGCACCGCAACCGCAGCCGCACCGAGCGCGCCGACCGACACAGCGTAAGACCATCATCTGAAACTTATTAAAACTACCGGCATTTTTGTTGTACCTATTGTCTTTAATTTTGTTCATAGTGTCATGAAAATGTATTGAGAAAAACGTAAATTAACGAGTCATATACACTGTCTTAAATTAATTTAATATCATACGGAACCCCTTGCGTCTTGTTGACGGCGTCTGTCTTCGCACATTCACAACTCTTCGCCAGCTCACTCCCTAATCCGTTTTTATAATATATTGTTTGTATTTATGTTAGCAAAGATCGTTATTTACGTTTTTCTTCGTAAAATAAATTATATATTTTGTTTAGTTGACTTCTGGGTTCTAAAACTTTATATTAACTTAGTATTGACTTCAATATTTTGTGCTTATGTGATCTAAATTTTAATTCTTACGAGATGTATAATTAGTACTGAATATAAATTATAAATTATTCTGTATATATCTTAAAGTTTTAAATTGTATAAAGTGCTTCTTATGTTCTTCTTCATAATTATTACTATAGATTGGCAGTTTACTTTCAACAGGGTTGCATGGACTGAAAACATAAAATTATTTAGGTAGTGTTTAATAAATTTATAAAGATTTACAGGCATATTACGTATTATTTTCATTCTTAACGACATTGTTAAAAAGCGGTCTCAGAATGTTACCCTGAAAAACACCCAATAGCCGCCTTAGCGCCAAACTTAGCTTAATCAATAATTGTTATTATTTCCTGGCTAGACGCTACTCGCGCTAAAACTGGTTTTTACCCAATGGTGCGTGAAGCCAGTGTCAATGGGTGATTATCACGTAAATTGTTATCAAAGTTTGGCGGTATAGCTGTACAGTCTGCGCAATGCAAGCTTGCCGCTCCTATACATTTAAGTTCGAAGATTAACTGCGCAGTATCCGATATTCCAATCACGACAGCAGTGGAAAGACTGACTGTTACCTGTGCAGCTCTTCGGAATTAAATATATTTCAAAGCGGCAAGCTTCAGCGACCGCGATCCATAAACTTATTACCTGTATATTGGTTCTTTTCGTATTTAGTTCCTATATTTAAAGCTACTTCGGTCGGTCGAAGCGTAAAATTAGCGATATTATCAAAGTAACTAAGCTTAGTGAATTGTTTAGTCGGGCGCTATCCGCTGGCATTTACAAATATTCTACCGGTTTAGAATTTATAGATGTATAAGACCCGACTTTTACAAGGCCTTTAGAATTTCTGCGAGCCATACCGGCCGGGCAACGGCCTCGTCTACGACAGAAACATATAGAAACACTAAAAGCGTGCAGCGTCTTCGTCTTTATTTACACAAAAGGTCCACGAACCGCACCACGAGGTCGTGGCCCGACGCGACGGTAGGAGCACTCCGCTTTATACAGGTCTATTGAGATCTTTAGTAGCCATTTAGAAACGGGACCGAGAAATAAACGATTTTCATATAAGATTGATAGGTAGATGTTTTATTTGTTTGGTTAACGTATATGTATTACCAACCCTCAAACGTTTAGAACCTCGTTCAAGAAACACCAAGAAAAGTATAGTTGATCATTGGTCTATATACTTGGATGATTACAAAGCAGGTTTTGGAACAAGCAGTATTAAGTTGACTTTACTATTCAGAAAATCTTACAACTAAGTTATCTTGTAAAAAAACCGTAAACTCACCAGAGACCCCGTTTCGTGTATTCTATCCAAACAAATAAAACATGCTTTATACTTCGGTATCTATGAAAGTTAGTGAATCCGCACCCGTGTTATTATAGATTAGATTTAAATACATATTATATTAAAATGGTCTTATGAAAGAGATTTAGTATCTAGGACATGTATTTTTGCATACGAATGAAATTGTAATCGATTGAACGCGTACGACGTTCGACGATCGACGACGAGAGTCGATGAACGTTAATAGTTAGCTGTAAACACGTCGCGACTTGCGCTTCAATGTAAAGACGGGCCATCGATTTTAACAGGGTTGCAAGTCGCGAGTTTTTGACGGAGGTGATGAAGTTGGAACGGGAATAATTTAGCTAGCCCATAGGAGAGGCCTTGTTTGTTACGGCACTGGTCATTCAACGTGACCAAAGCTCGTAACTAGATCGGTCTTCGCGAGGTCCCGAGGCCTCGTCCCTCTGCTCTGCATCTCGAAGAGCACGTTGGGCCGTCGGTCACAGCCATCATCGTTAGCAATGGATAATAATCATTTATCTAATAGGTAATTCATTCCAGCCAATTGTTGCGGTCCTATACTCTCTTTCCTGTGAAAGAGGAGCTCTGTGCCCAGCAATGCTAGTGAAGGCCGATGATGGGATGTGAAGCAGCTTTCCAAGCGGTCATTTGTAGCATATACAGCTATTTAACTCGCTCCACCTCCGCGAGAACGGTATACTAGTCGAAAGTGAATCTAATTCCGAGCAACCACAACGTTATTTTGAGAAACATTCGATACGCTTTTAACGAAATCTGTAATACTCCGTCCAATTAACTATTTTCTATTTGATATTGACCCCTCAAGCTTAGTGTCACTTGAAAGTAAATGTCAGAGTTTGTAATTTTAGAAGCACTAAAGTTTTCATAGATTGAAAATTGAAATAAAATTAAAATTAAAATTAAAAATTGAAATAAAATAATCCTTTTATCGTTAAATCGATTATGGTGTCATGCCATGCCAAAGTCACTAGAGCCAAGTTCACATAAGTCTTAAAACGTCAGTCGAAGTCTAGGCTTGAATGCTCTCTCACGCTCCAGGGACATCGTCACCTCTGCTTCTATCAAGGCCCTGACGCCTCCCGACTCGACGATATGAGTCCTTATGACAAAACTCTTACGCGCGCCCTGCATTGCGCATGACGGCTAGCAAACATAGCTCGAAGCCATCTGTCAAATAGAACACAGTATAATGGACGAAGTATTCTGAACTCACCATTAGGTAAACTATATTGAATTATACATTGTAAATGCTAAAAAAAAAAAAAATGCGTCTAAGCCCTCACTCTTTATGACACTGAGATCGACATATTTGTGATTTGTTACGTCAGATTTACTTCTCCCAAAACTTGTTATTTTTAATAGGACAAATAAAAAAATATATATATTCAAAATCGTTTTGATGATGTTAATGTCTAGTGACTAGTACCAATATAGTTATATGTTTGTAAACTATTACAAACATATAACTATATTCGACGAAATAAAACTGCAATGCACTGTCTTTAAATAACACGTCTGCAGTAATTAAACAACAGGTGAGTTTTGTGATATCACTTCAAAACATAAAATTAAGACATTTAATATTAAAACTGTTTTATCTCTTGTTTTCATTTTATAATAAATGTTAGCCTGTTATGTCCTCTCGTTTTTTCGAGCGAAATTTGGCGTGACAATGTACATTTGGGGTGTTGCCATCTCTGTCATGGAGAGCCGGGCCCGGAGAGATTCGTAGTGGTTTGTTAGGACATCGAGAATGCTTTAGTAATTTAAACTGTGTATGAATGTGTAAATGTAAACAAATGATATTTAAACAAATATTTAATTAAAACTATTACATTAATTAATTAATTAATTATTATTATAATTATGCCCAACATCCATCGCAAAGAAACTTAAGTTTTTACTATCTTGGTTTAGCTTACGATTGTCCATCTATTGTTTCACCGAGACAGCAACAAGGCATCGTATAAAACACCGAAAGAATTTACATAAACATTAAAATTAGTAAACCACGCATATTACTTAAACCCACACTGTCACGCGATGATTTGTTTGAAGGCAGATGTCCATCATTACTAAGTATAACGATGTCGCGAGTGACGTAGCTGTCTAAATATTTACCGGTGCGGCTCAGCATCATAACATAAAATCTTAGCGTGCCTTAGTTCATGAATCAGTAAAATTTATTATTTCACTGATTCATGAATTGATTACATACGTTTCTTATAAATTCTTCTCTTCTTTACGTTGATTTAAAAATATCCTTTTATGTAATTACGCAACAATTCCAAACCATGACCCAATTTAATTAATACTTATTCTTTGGTGTTTAACTACGATACACTCATATACAATGGAAACTAATACGACTACTAACATACGACTGTGTCCTTTCGTGATGTACTAACATTGCTCAACTAAATTCGTTCTAGCTTAGTTTCGCTTTCGATGGATGTTGCTCTTTATAATATATGTATAGTGAGGCTTCCTCTTAGAGCTTTATGGATATGGTTATGTAAGTATACGGAAAATTGAACATACTCACTATTGAAATAAGATTGGAATTTGTACTGCGCTCTCGTTCGAAAACTGTCTAGCAATCGATGTTTAGTTTCTGAAATGCCTAAAGGATATCTTGAGCCGGCGGCCAGGGCGCACTAGCAATGATACGCGCTAATAATAAAGCGCTGAAAGACGGCGGCATCTCTGCGCGTACAGCCCGCGGTGACACTGGTGCTGGTTCTGTTGAACACAAGTCTCTAATCTAAACAAATTTATATAGTGAAAAGGTCATCCTTTTCATTATATTATTTTGGAAAGGAAGGCATAGAATTTTGAAGACCTATCAATTTAATTTTGTTTTGAGATTCATATCTAACACAATTGGTACCAGCAGACGGACAAACTTTTATATCACATCCGATATCGCTTGTTAAAATTTAATGTAACAACATAAATGAAATTTAACTGACGTCTATTTAACTCGTCGTGTCGGGCACCGCGGGGCGGTGTCGCTCGACGAGTTGACGTCGAAAACTCGTCAAGTGTCAACTATATCTAAATTGTGTTATGCTGAAATAGAAGAGAAGTCTTGCGTTGTGGAATTAAATTAAACAAGTTTTATATTTCAAATAAATTTTGCTTGCACGAGAGTCAGAAATAAATAAAAATTTACTCATTTACATACAAGACTTCGGTTCCCGACTCTAGTCTGATCCGGTGGGAGGTTACGGCCGTGGTAAGCTACCACTAAGGTCTATATATCAAAATGCCGCAAGACAACGTGCATGTCATTATTAAATTAAAATGGCTTGCATTCATAATTATACTGGCTAATTGTTTATTTTTTTAAATATCGGTTTAGAAATAGTGTACTTTTATTCGCCTCAAGTGGACACAGAGCACCATTTGTTTTTGTGCAGGCAGTTCATAACATTAAAACCGTGCTGAGGTTTTCAATCCTACGGTTTGGAATTCCACAACGCAAACGACACACCTAACTAATTGTTTCTGAACAAAACTGGCCGCGTGGTTTCCGCCTCGGCTTCCTGGCGGATGTCGGCAATTGGCATCGAGCACAAGTAGAAACAGCATTTATATCATATTCAAGACATTCGGTTAACTTGCAGGGCCTCGCTTGCCGCACACTTTTGATAGATTGTAGCCTGACAAAATGTATGTACGCTGTGGAAGGTTCATACATTTTTTTTCCTTTGTTATAAGCTCTCTATAAACTGAAATAAGTAGGTAACTATCTTACGATATGTCTTATAGTGCAACTGCACATTCAGGCTGATCCTTTGCGAATAAATGAACCAGCCCCTGTCAACAAATGTGGCGATTATATGTGATATAAACTTTTATTAAATGATAAATCTATTAGCTATACGAAAGCTTAATCGGTTTATCTAATTTACAAAAAAAGTTCATATCACTTTTAATTTCAAATTGAAATCATATTAATTCAAAACTTTATTGAGTTGTTGACGAAATAAAATATTTTTCCAAAACCGTAGATCCCAGCCAGCCGCCGGAAGTCTGTGGCGCAGCGCGGGTCCATCACGATATACGTAACGCATTGTGGTGCTAGTAAATGTACTGTATAGGCCGCTGGGTAGGGATAAGCTTCGGCGGCGCCAAGTTCCTAATTGTTTGTATCGGTGCTCGCTGATTCGTTCCTCTGCTTTTTATTTCAGTTTCTTATCGGTTAGTTTGCGGCGCGATATACACCGTCGAAACGCATGAACCGAGCTTATATAACCAGATATTGAGTATTTGTAATGCTTGCCACACGCAGCCTCGCGTTGACGTCTATCCATCTAGTAGTGATCTACCAACGCTTTGGGATAGTCGCATTTTTTATTAGATCTCGTAGAGATACTGCAAGCGCAGCTTCGTCTTACTGAGAGTCTCTACGCTTTTGCAATACAGTAGTAACTCCCGACACGCAGTGTTCTAATAATAATTCGGTCTTCAGGCGTCTTTGTTTGTTATATTTCAATAATCTCATAAGTGAAGCGTCTCTTTTCGCTGGGATGCACTGCACAGTGACAGTAATGCGTGTTTCGTTGACGGTGGATATTGCGCCTGCGCGTTGATAGCGGTGCCAAATACGAGGTGCCAATTCAGGAGTTCGGTTTAGACAATTTCATCTTTGTAAAGCTTCCTTCCTCTAGCATTTGAAAACCTTTATTATCCATTTAAATAGTTTTACTAGCATCTTATTATTTTAAAACAATTAGCAGTAGCTGTACAAATGAATATGAGTTTATAAATGTTAAGATTCTTATGTGTTTTTTTTACTTATGTAAAGACTTTAAACTTTTTATATACAATATGTGAGGCGAGTTATCATAGGCTTTAGTTTGCTCAGCTTTTCTACGTGTTGGGTCAAAGTGACTCAACTATACAGTAAGGTGATGTTCAACTAAATGTGGGGGCAGTGTGTGACCATGCGAGGACAGGGTGAAGTTTGGTCTACACTGAACTTAGTGGGAGCACTGCTGTCGGATATTTAGTAAAGAACTTTTTTTTCGTCAATGGTATAAACACACCCAACAATCACACAATGCATCTTTCGCCACGAAACTCCGCGCTTCGGCCTCCGTCCTTCCCGCCGCACGTTATCATGAGTAACCACCAGGCAAGAATGAAAAGGCAAGCGCGCTTCAACCTATGCCTCATTTACAATAGAAGTCACACAAAATATGGACTATTCGCGCTGTGGCGGGACAGGAGAAGCCGCTTATTGTCATTCAGGTACTTGGAATTCTACGACTGATGTATGTCACGCTATTTGTATTAAAATAACTCTGCGCCGTGGACTAATGATCGTTAGGTCACGTAGCGTCGCGTCATGGCCTAGCTCGGTGTTGTTTCGAGGGCGCGACACTCGTATCGTGTGACTTGGGGTGTTTCCACCATGACTGTTCCGTCGTGCTCCGTATCCATACATCAATGCGAACGAATGACAGCGCGCGCCGGCTCGGCCGCTTAGAGTAGTGTAAACGAAAGACTGGCTAATGTAAAGAGCAATGAGTGGGTGCGCCGACCGCGCCCGTCTACGACCAACGGACCTCTTTAAACGAGCAAAACAAAAAACCCAATCTCTGATGATGCCCGTGTAACTCAAACACTGCATCGTCACCGGCCCGGTATTCCCGTGTTGAGGAAACGAGTCGTGCTCAACACATAAATTAATGCAATCTGCCCAGAACAAGTTTAGTGTTCCTACATAACCAATACAACTGCATCAATTTGGATGCTGACACACAAAGCTTTAAAACTGATACATCTTAATATCGGTACACCGTCATTTAATATTAATATTTGTGTTCAGACAAGCCATCTTCGCCAACAATATTATTTTTGGTGTAGTTTCTTATGCACATTTTATGGGTCAAATACAATTAAACGACCCAGTGGAAACGCTTGGAATAAAATTTATAATAAATAAATTCTTTATTTCATGTATAGTTTTAAAAAGTGAAGTCCGTGTATACTCTTACATGGGATCGGAAAGCAAATGTTACATTTTATTTTTATGTCATTAAAACTATCAGCACAATTTGACGAATAAAGAAAAGTAAAAAAACGTGTTTTGAATGGCAACATCAATACACAATTACAAATATTTCAAAAGAATAAAAAAACTGGATGTTATAAGAAATAATAGATATTTAAATATTCGCATACAAAAAATATAATCGGAAGAATGCGTTTCTAAGTAATAACTTGTCCATATCCGTTCGCCGGCACTGGGCCGTAATAAACTATGATATCCGATCGACTTAGAAAAAACAATTTCTTTTGGGAAGGGTCGGGCCCTGAATAACTTATGTATGTATAAACGGTAAAATAGATAATTGTTCGTGGTCATAATTATGGATAGAATTTTTTTTTAAGGAATATTGTGTATGTATATAATTCTTATAATTTTCGATTGCTCGATGTACTATATTTTTATATATTTGTATAATGTGACTTTTTCAATAATATAGAAATATTTTCGACATAAATTAAAAATTGTGGTTGGTCGTAGATAGGCGTGATAAGTCGGGCGGCAGGTATGTAGCTAGTAGGGACGTGCCCTTGTAAATATATGCTTTTAGTCTAAAAACTATATACATAAATGATTATAATTACCTATTACTGCAAACATTTTAGTCTCACTTGTTACTTCCGATAATCTTATTGTTTAAGTGTCTCATTATTTTTTTCTACTATTCTTATTAAATGAAACTTTTAAGCGTCAATCAAATCGTATCTGAGCCGAAATACAGTTTAACCAGAGACACTAGGCAAGCAAATGGAAAACAATAGGCAATGCTTTTATGCATTTATAGAGTCCACGCCACTGCCTGTATAGAAGCGTTAATTAATCCGAGATTAAATGAAATCACGTGTGGTAAAGCACGGGCACGTTAAAAAACATTTCTCCTTCCATTACACAATTTAAATTAAAAATGAGTTCTTTGTACTCCTCTAAAAATTGCCTTTATTATAGATGTTTTACGGTTCGGTACGGTTTGGCGGGCGCTGCAATTTATTATTGGACCCTTGGCCTCTTGTTTACCTCCTTATTTATAAAAGTTGTGTGTAGTAGTGAACGTGAAGAAAAACATCACTGCAAAATGCCTACTTGAAACATCTTCGAAAATGTTTCATTTATGTTAACTAAACTAATTATTTTTATTCCCGTTTAATTTTTTATTCCCCTCGTTATAAAAGCTACCATTCGAAACGATAGTAATGTAGGTGCGTTATGATAAGCATGTTATATCGGAATGTTCTAGATAGGGTACTGCTGCGCGGACCACCGTTCTATCTAGGGTCATACGTGGAGTTAATACTTAGACAAATTAAGATCTAGACTTTGCTTCTAGCGATCGTCTTAAAAATGGTAGGCGAAAAGTCCTTAAAATAATTAAAATAAAATAGTTATAACGCTGTTATATTCGGTAAGCAATAGATTATGGAATTTTAAAACGGATTTTTTAATACGGATTATAAAAGTACCTGTTTTGGGACTTCATTTGATTATCTCGACTAACTTACTCCCCGTTATCGATCTTACCTGACAGAGCAGACATATTGCATTTTGCGTCCATTTTTTTAATGTCAGCAGTGGCTGGTCGCGACGCATAAATGAACTTGGCTGCTTGTTACCCTGAGCTGGTCACTTATATTTGCACAAACATTTGCCACCATGTTGTTCGAGTATTTATTATGTGACAATGCCATGTACAACACATTAGTTTTCGCCATTTATCACATTCGTACCTACAAATGACTTAATACTGCTTTTGTTTTCAACAGTTAGTTTTATTCCTCAGATAGAAAAATAAGCCGTCTATAATTTATAAAATTAAATATTGAATAAGATGTGCTTTCAATCATAAATTAACATTGTTTTTTGAATTCAGTTCGCGTTTTGGTAGCAAATTTTTCACTTATGTTATCTAACGATTGATAAATCTGCTCATAAGTCTTATTTTGGCTTTTCGATGTACCATTTATTGGTGTACTATTTGGTGTACTGTCAATTCATCAATGCATCAAAAACTGACCTACAGGTGGCGCCTCTAAATGTATCTATGTGGATCTTTATTGGCTTATTTGTGGATATGTGAGTTACCAGCTTCGCAATAAGACATATATTTAGGTTCTAAAGACACGAGGTGCTAATTCTGCTGTACACGAATGCTTCCCTTATCTGACCGCTCTTAAATTGTGACATTTCTCTCTCCGAATTCTCTGACGACAAAGATTGTTCTATTTATTGAACTCTCACTTAATTTTAGGATTTGTGTACAACAGAATTTATACCATTATCTAGCTGTAGTTTAACGGCTATTCCGCGTTATTTTAGTTTTATTTTGTAACGCTTTACAATTTGCAATACGATATGGAGATTTACTCGTGTACCTCTGTCCTTACCTGCCTTCTATTTCATTTCATTATGTAATGTAAACTTTTATACTTATGTCATTTATTTGTATTATTTATTTGTAGTGAAATGGACACATGAGTTATTTTTATCGGTTTTATTGTAAAACTTTGACAATCATCGCGGTTATGCCAGTTTTATTGAATGGTTGAATTAATGGCTAAAACCTAATCATAACCGACATTCACTCTCGAAGCGTCTCGATAGGGATGTGAGGGGAGGCTAGCGAGCACCGCATTCATTGCTGTCAAAGTTTTGCAAAATGGCCATTGTCTTTGTATTGTATATAATCAGCTGTTTTCTTATTATCCAAAGAGGAATGTGTTCATTTATAAAATTGCCTTTTTTTACTTTTGTTTGTTTTTTTTTTGTTTTAATTGAAATTGTATCATAAATATTTATTGGATCCAGACTGCATTTGCACTCGTTTAGTTCCCTCCAGAGTGTATGTTACATTAAGCTTCAGCACAGTATTACCACTTTTGTCAGTTACAGCGCCGTACCTGCGCGGATATAACGATTCTGGTGGGCGCGAAAATGTTTCAGTCATTCATAATGCATCACATTAACATGTGCGGCGAGGGCTCGGCGGTGTTACAAATGAGATTACATAAGTCTTGTCTAAATCTAAACGCAAATCAATAATAAATTTCATTGATGCTACAGTCGGCGTTAGATTACTCTTATCTGCACTAACGAGGGTCGCTGGAACAACTTGCGAGAGTGGTAGTGCCGTGCCATATTGTTATATTTAATACGGCGTATGATTATGCTCAAAATGACAACCAATTACTGAAAAACCTAACGATCGAGTGATGTCTGCATACTGTTATAAAGAGGAAATGTCAATAAAGTGGTATTTTAAACGGCCATCTGTGTTTTACTCTACATAGTCCCCACTCCAGGTCTGAAAACTGTTTTATGATTTTTTTTTTATATATGCTTATAGACCAGCGCTTCACTGCAATCACACCTAAGTGATACTGCAAGTCTAAAGTGGAGCGCGCTCGGCGGTGGATGCCTATTCACTCTTAGTTCAGATGCTTACGGTGCACATTTTATTTGACACTGCGGGCAAACGAGCAGACGGTTCATCTGATGTCAAGTGATTACCGAGCCCATGAACATATGAAGCACGAGAGGAGCCACTAATGTTTTGCCGACTAAATTAGTCCTCATCGGTTCCTACTTGGCTACTGAAACGCTGAAGCAATTGGCAGTATGTCTTTGCCAGTAGGCTGGTGACGAGACGCGGCCGAAGTCTTCCCCCAAACCAGACTCTCACAAAGAGTTAGCAAAACGCATTGTATACGAACTGTATCCTGTCGGCATGAACAATGCGTTTCGGAGTGCGTTTTCTGTCGATTCCTCGCAGTTCATAGAAGGTCGTACTCTTATTTTTAGATCTGAAAATAGTTTATTCAAAAATTTCTATCATATTGTACCTCTATATGATTCTCTTCTATATATATCGCACTTCCATACATCGCGTCGGTTTCCGAGAACAGGAACTGGCGGAAATAAAGGGTTCTTTAAACCAACTTAGGGGAAGACTTGTCCATAATACCGCTTGGCTGCTGGTAGTAGCCCTGACCTCCCTATTACTACGGCTCACACTACGCACTAATAGTGCCAAGGACGCACGTGAATTCGGGCTCGACCTTCGGCAGTAAAAATTTATTTTTTAAGCCTTTAAGAAGTAATTGTGGAATATTATACCTTAGCACACTAACATTTCGTAAGTCAATATGGAAAACGGGATCATGCCATAGCATATAACCCATAGTACCATGTCAGCAAAGCTCACCTAAAACTCCATTATTGGTTAAGATGTCCGCCACTTGCCTGCTTAACTATTATATTTTTTTGTTGAGATGTCTGGATGTTATCACAAAAAAGGTAAATAAAATTTAAAGACCATTTTTATTAAAATAATTTTCAAGAACACAAATTTCACGAGCCTATCTGAATACATCATTTTATTTAAAATCTGTCTTCAAAACGTTGTAAAGCTATTTACACAAACATGTACAAACATGTTTAATATTTATGACATATTCACTACACACTATCTTTCATCTAACATATTATCTGTTTTTTATTTTCAATAGGATAAGGTGAATATCTTAATTTTGTGCTACAATTCTTAAAGCACTGTCAATTTACAAATTCTATTATTTGTTTATTTACAGTGAATAAAGCAGATTTAAGTTGGTAATCTAGCCAATAACCTCTAATCTTATATATGTATCTATATTTATCAATTAATTTCTATACAGTCAGACCAATATACCTTAACGATAAAATAAATACCTGTAGTTTTTTACCGTCAAAATTCATATCATCAGCATTAACTTGTACATAAGAACAAAACTAATCACACAACATTATAAATGAAAGGTTCTTAAGGTGTTTGTTACTCCACCACGCATATGCAATGGAATGAAATTTGGCACACAGAGATACCATATCCTGTACACATTATATCCCGATAACTTACTTGTATTGCTTACTATGCTAGCGAGAACATAAAAATTCTACGTGGACATGTTCTCAAGTGTAATTACTACCTTACTAATATAACAGTTGTAATGTACGTCATGTTATATAATTTGTATGTGATACTTCGACATTACCTTACGTTTGAAACACAATTAATTTCATAACCTATACTGGTAAGGCAGTGTAACTGGTTGGGGCGCCGCTTCTTCTTTTTCTTCCTGGTCGGGTACGTAATAGTGCAGTTCGTAAGCCGGTGATAATTCAACTGTTATTTTATCACAATTCGGCTCGCAAGACTTCTTGTGCGAAGTAAACTTCGGTTTAAACATATTATTATGGTATGCACCTCGCATGAACGCTCTCGATGACGCCGTATCTCTGCCGTTCTGTATTCCTCTGTGAATAATGCTACTATTAAATAAAATAGGGTAATCTGATCTGTATCGTTCTCTATTCTGGTTAAAGTTGTCTACAAATCTCTGCAAGACGTCTTTTCTGTATTGGTTATCGTAATCATATCCACTGTCTATTGTTCTAGGCGTTTCTTTCTCGTATCCGATAAAGCTGGTTTTCGTCACGCCTTCCACCGGAGCTTCAGTATAAGGTAAATAGCCAAAATTCTTATCGTATTCGGAATCCTTCGCTGCCTCGTTCACGAAATCTTTGTAATGTTTTATAACGTAAGTGCCTCTATCGAAGCTGCCGTCATCATTAAGTGCCAAGCCGGAATCAGTCGTCAGTTGTGGTTGGGTAAACATCATATTCTTGGTGAAATCTGATTTACTAAGAACTGAATTTACAGTTACCGGTGTTGTTGGTTCATCTATGGAAACCGGTAAAACATGTTTCGGCACGTCGGTCTCAGTTGTGAACGATTCCATTTTGAACTTAAAGTCATTATCGTAATCATTAATGTTCACTTTTTGTGTTGTCAAGGGTGGAAAGTATTGTACGGTTCCTTTCCTCTCAGGGAAGACGTTGTATGGAAGCTTACTGCTCTGTTTTAGCCAATCGGGTTGCTTCGCCACTATTGTTGAAGGGTGGAATGGAGTGCTAGATCTAAGAGAAGTTGTGAATTTTTTCAGATCAATCTTAGCCATGTCTAAATAGTCACTGTCATCTTCGTCCGTAGTATCGTAATATTCATGGAATAACTTTTTAGGTATCTTCGGCGAGTAAAATTTTTTATTTAAACCTTCTGTTGTTAATGTTGAAGAAACACTTTGAGGTCCTTCCGTCGACTGGTTACCTTGGTTAGTAGTTTGCAGGCCAGGTGAGTATGTAGTGACGGTAGAAGAAAGTTCATCTATTGTAACACCTGCATGTTCCGCAGAGTTACTATTTTCTTCATAGTCAAAGTAAACAATATTACCAAAAGAGTCTATCTTCTTTCGTTTAGATTTTCTCTTTTCAGCCATTTTTTGCAATCTTTCTCTTAGATCAGGTAAATCGTTTTTGATATCTTTTTCTGACATATTGTTCCATTCCGTCTCTGTCTTATTTTTTAAGACTTGAGTGAAAGGTTTGGAAGAGTTTTTCGGTTTAAATACAATTCCTAAAGAGCTTAAACTTTCATTCCTCCAACTGTTGTCATCAGGGTCTCTAACGAATTGTTTAGGGGGTACGACTTCTATTTTTTTCATCGGCTTATAATTAGGATTTACAGTATACAGGGTTGTATTTTTTGATTTATCAATATTTATTAATTTAGCATATAGTTCCGAAGACGAATTAGTGTCAGTGGAATTTTCAGGACCCATATTTTTAGTTTCCGTAAGGTTAGCATTGTTATTACTAAGGTCTCCTCTTTGACGTTTATTATTTTGGTCATAATTATTATCTAACTCTTCCTTAAGTAATTCCTCTTTTATAACATCCTCATTCTGCAAAATAAAAATGTTTGTCTTTTATGTAAGTCCATAAACGAAAAAACTATCAAATGCAGCAAACTCTACACGGTGTCTAAACGTTACTTATTCAATATATATATTTTTGTTTTCAAAATTGTTAAGTCAAACGCGTTGCAATATTTTGACCATTGAATATAATTCTAATTATAATTTAAACTTACCAACACAATTTGCGTTTCAATTTTTATCTTATCTTCTAAATCATCAGTTACGGGACTTTCTGTTTTGGAGATGAGTGGTTTGTTGTTATTGCTCTCTGCTGTTACTTCTGAAATCGAACTTTCAGTAAATATTTCTGACGACCTAGTTTTACCTGAAAAATCAAGATATCCAGCTCGTTTCGACTCATGGCCTACTTGTGAAGATAATATTGAAGGTGTAAAATCAAGAGTACCTTTGCTTTCTTCTTTAACTAATGTCTTCGTAACGTTACTATTTGACGTCTGAAGGACTTGATGTGAAGATAGAAGATCATTCTTTAATGACTCTAACGATGGTATATCAGATGTTACAGTATCCTGTAATGTAACTCGAATGTTCTTAGTTTCCGCTTTAAGAATATCGTCCTTATGAATTTCCTTTTTTTTTTCTTTGATCTTTTCTTCCGATGAAAACGATGGTCGCTTTCTATCAATAGTTTTATATTTCTTCCATTTGGGTATGGGTCGTGATTTGTTAGGGCTCGGTTTTAATTCTTTTACTTCGTCTTTATTATTTATTTTCGTGAATTCCTGTTTAATTGTAACTTTTCTGTCATTATATTCTACAAGATTAGTTTTATTTGAATCAGAAGTGTCTATTAGTCCGATTTCAGTCGGTTCAGATTCGTTAATATCGATTTCACTTACTGTTGACAAATCTATAAAATTCGTAGATCCAATTTCAGTTATATTCTCAATATCAATTGATATCGGAGTGGTCTCTTCTAAAGTAAGACTGGTTGTGACGGTTTGTGATACCGCATTTGGAGCAGTAGCAAAACTTTCCCTTGTAATATTCTTTTCAATAAGCGTCGTTTTCTCCGTCACCGGAGTCTCATTTGGTGTATTAGTCGTTTGATCATTTAAAGTGGGCTCTGTTACAATATCTTCTGTGAGTTCAGGAGTAGAGCTCGTAGCTAATACAAGTTCATTATCAGTAACGTTTTCTTTAGTTTTGCCCTCAGTCAAATAAATAATATCAGGTACATTTATCTCTCTTTTTACTTTGATTATGACGCTCTCTGCTCGAGCAAGATCAGTGTCGGTATCAATGCCTGTGGTAGTGCGACGAAGCGAGAATGCTACTACCGGTGCATCAATACTCGACAGTACGATAATGAAGCATGCAACGGATAACCTGAAACAGAAAGCCGTAGTTTTAGTAACATGTTCTCATAAAATTGCAGATCTTCTTCATCAGCGGCTCTTCCAACGAATTTTTCGTCGTTCATGCTGAAGACAACATACCTAAATATTATTAAATCAGTTAACCCAATAAAAAGTAACAAATGTCGCAGCCAACTGTTTCAAAAAAAGGTATTTGGAAAGTATTTATTCTACGTTCTCAGGATGCGAGCTGTCTCTGTGCCTTTCGTTTCGATGATGGCAAACATAAAAACATAATTAGGCATTTGTAGTCTTACTTATTACAGATACTCAAAGTAACGTTTTGTTAAAGTAAAATTTTGATATAAGTAATATTGTAGCTGGAAGCGGATCTAGAAACTATTGTTCAACCAATTTTATTATGAAACCCGACCGCCGCCGGGCGCCAATACATCGTAGGGTTATTTTAATAAGTCCACTTAGGTATGCTGTTTATAAAATACATAAAATAAATCAATTGTGTCCGTTTGTTTTGACTGCGCGTTGCGAGTGCGCGCGTAACGCTGCGCCATGTTGTAAGATCTCTTTCTACTTCCGCTTTGAAGAAATGGCTAATGGGTCACTCCGCAGGACCGCTTTCTGCCCCACTCCTGGGCACAGAACTTTATAAGAGAGAGGACCGCGCTGCTCCAATGCGGGTTAGCGGGCGAAAATTATTATTATCAAAAGAGAGGGGATAATAATTATTTATACTCGCGGACAGGTGGCCGGCGAGTCGCAAAAATATGCTAAAACCAAAACACCATATTGAAACCAATTCTGTTAGCTTCCCTACACAAATCTCTAAGCTAAATTGGCAGGGCTACAAATAGGGTTGCTCTTTTCCACACAGTACATAGAGTTAAAAGATTTGGTGCGGCTTGGATAATTGCATCTAATCTGTCAGCCAAATGAAAAATAAATGCAAGCAATCGCTGGTTTGTCTTGGTTTAAGTAGTCGGTATTAGGTAACCGTTAACTAGGTGTTATCGATAACTTCTGGAATCATCAGTTTATATCTGGCGTGAAGTTCTTAGTCCATCATTAAGAGCGATGAAGGCTGTGGCCAATGATATGATATGATATTACAAAAATGGTTATGACCAGTACTCTGATCGTGTTTGGAGGTCATGGAGTATCGCTCTAGAACACCTCAATATCAAATTCTTCCCATGATCGGATAAAAAATCTGGCAAACTCGTTTTGACGACAGTACGGGACTACGAGTAACTAACTCTAGGGCATCTTAAGGGCATCAGCTCTGCTTTCTATCGCTTCTATAATGGAAAGTGTTCGAAGTTGTTTAAACTAATACTGTCATCTGATCAGAGATCGTACGATCGTCGTAAAACAAGTTCCACCCTCCCAACCTGGAATCCTCGACCGTCAGTTTCAGCAGCCATTTTTCCTCGCACATAAAAATTGCGGAACCAACTTCCGTTTACAGTGTTTCCATTAAATTTCAAAATAAGCTCGCAACAGATTGGCAGGTGCTCTGGTTCTATAGATGTTCATGTGCGGCAGGGATCACTTAACATAAGGAGCTTCTCCCGCCTTCCCGCTTGCTCACTTAAGTATATAAATAACTTCCGGGCATAAGTTAGTTAGTAGAATTATATGTCGTGAGTTTTTGTTATTACCTACTGCTGCTAGTTACACTCCTACCTTGTATTGACAGCTTCAGTAACCGAAAACAATGGGCGGTGTGAAGAATCACGCCTTCCTGATAGTTAAACCTTATCAAGATCACGGACACAGTACACACAAATCAGCAAAGTTTGTAACCTAATTACGAAGGTATAGATAAAATTAAAATGTTCAGTTTAATGTTAAACAGTTGAGTTCGCCGAGCTCATGAAGCAGAGCGAAAACTTATCATCCTGTCTTGGAATGGAGCTTTGATAGCTAACCTCAGCTTTCGTTTCAAGCATGCGGCAAATGATGAAGCTAAGATTTTTAAACCCAAGTTTACAGCAAGCAGATTGTCCGTGCGTACAGTGAAAGGGCGTTAAAACAGCGATGTTTGGAAAATATGCCCAAAAATAATTGTAATTCAGAGAAAGCTAAATTGTTTAGCAAACAAGTTTATTACGAGCGCATGTAGGTAACAAATTAATAACCATGTTGGTATTGTTGCCGCAAGAATTCAAACCGCGCAGTTAATTCAAGTTGGTATATTCGTTGTGGAACGATTGTGCTCGAAGAAATTTGTAAATAAATTGAGGATGCTAATTTCGTGATGAGGCACTTAATAGCCTTACCTAATCGTGTTCTAATCTAGCACTTCCAGAACTGAAGCGGAAAATACATTAGCTACAAAAAATAATTTTTCCGATTGTTTTAATTTTGATCATCCTGAAGTAGCAGCACGCTATTTGGACTGCCGTGATCGGTCGCGTCGCAACAAACTGTCAACCGCCATGTCGGCTACATAACGGGTGCTCTAACAGCGACAGCAGTTATATCATCATGATCAACCCATTACCGGCTCACTACAGAGCACGGGTCTCCTCTCAATATGAGAAGGGTTTGGCCATAGTCTACCACGCTGGCCATATGCGGATTGGCAGACTTCACACTCCTTTGAGAACATTATGGAGAACTCTCAGGCGTGCAGGTTTCCTCACGATGTTTTCCTTCACCGTTGAAGCAAGTGATATTTTAATTGCTTAAAACGCACATAACTTTAAAAAGTTAGAGGTGCGTGCCCGGATTCGAACCGCCGACCTCTGATTAGGAGGCTGACGCCCTAACCACTAGGCTATCACAGCTTCAGCAGTTATATATTATGTATCTAATTCGTCGCTAGCTTTCAATACAGATAATAGGTTGCAAATGGCAAGCAACTATAAGAGAGCTTCTATAATGTCCTTTCCTTTCTCACGCGTAACGAAATGTCCCCAACAGCGAAACTGCCATGTATTGTCGCCTAAGAAATTATCTTAATTGTATACTAATATAATGAGTGTTTTTTTTTAAATTAAAATGTCACTTGCTTCAACGGTGAAGGAAAACATCGTGAGGAAATCTGCACGCCTGAGAGTTCTCCATAATGTTCTCAAAGGCGTGTGAAGTCTGCCAATCCGCACACGGCCAGCGTGGTGGACTATGGCCAAACCCTTCTCATATTGAGAGGAGACCCATGCTCTGTAGTGAGCCGGTAATGGGTTGATCATGATGATGATAATGAGTGTGCCGCTACTATATTTGATCTTTCTTTGTTTTGTACTAAGTACCTAATTAAAGTCGTGCTCTCTCAGTTACGAAACTCTCATTGCGCAAGCCTGACTCGCAGATGACCGAATAATAAGTTATCATTTCATCTCGGATTAAGTAGAAGACATGAAGCGTATATGTGATTTACCTATTTAAGAATAATGAGACTAAGCACTCAGCGTACCGGTTTGTTGCTTGGCGAACTTTAGAAGTTCGCCGAACAAAGTATTGTTTCTGTTACCACTGTTACTATGAACTTGATTTTTATCACTATTTCTACTTAAACTTATCATTCCGTACTTTTTTGTTTTCCAGCCATTTAGGGAACATCTATTTGTATATTTCAATGAGAAACTTATGGACGGAGATATTGTGATATCGCTTTATTTGATGTATAGTAATATCTAAATACGTATATCCTTATTGCTCTCATTTAACTCATTTCATTTGATTGAAACTGATGAAAATCAGTGAAAAAAAATTGGAGATGAACAATGGATTCATTCTGCTGTGATTTAATCGCAACCAGTAACAGTATCCTTTCGTATTAAACACATCTCATCTTCAGCTCTTTACGTAAAATGAAACAGTTTAATTTTTAAAAGTTATACAAAAATATTTATAGTGTCTATTGCAATACTGTAAAGTTTCCTTCGCGTTAACTATCATCGCATTTGTGACGTTAACCTACCGATCATTTTTGAGATTAACGCTTCCAAAGTTTAAACATATAAACACACGATAGCATTACGGTATAGAATTATTAATTTAGCATAACAATACTACTGATTATTTATAAGGTATTGTTGTACATTTACTTAAAAGTGGTATAAAAAATAATTGGGTGCTTCAACTTATTTTTGCAATGAGGCAATATAAATATTTTTTTAATGTCCGTTACGTTCGAAAACCAGTAGGTATGCAGACGCGAAGCGCTAATCCGTAACATTGAATCGGTATCGATAGTGAACAGACATATTGTTATGATCGGCAACGCGGCTTCACGCCCTGATTGGCGCACGTACTCACCTGAAAGTGTTGCACAGTGACATCTTCGGCGCTGTTGCGTCACAGGGTCCACATCACAGCGTGCACGAGCGCGCACCGCCACTGCCGACCGATCACTGCGATGCACTCCGCTATCAACATATTGGCCGATATTGGTGATTTGTAGACGCTCGAGCGATTAACCATTATAATTAATGCTATTTTTCATTTATAACATTCGCTTGCGAATTATGCGTCTTCACTACGAACGATTTCACTTGCCAACTGCCACCCCTTATTTCCAGGGCTGTTTACAATATAATATGAGCCGACTTAAGCATTATTTTCATGTAATTTTGGTATCACTTGATCAGTTATAAGTTAATTCTTAAAGGCTCCGAAAACTTAGCCTTTACCTTTTTTAATTGCTATGTATATGCTATATGCTAAAACGCTCGTTTACCGGAATGGAGTAGCGCGGGCGGTCATAGCTCAAAATAGCTCTGATATCTTACTTCTAAGGGAGAAAAACCCTACTCCCAGCAGCAAGACTTAACACGCTGACTATGGTGATAGAGATATTTGCTAGTGACTATAGTTATAAACATTCCTAGGATTCGTCTATATGGTTGATCATATTCACTCTGAAATATTGGTAAAATGTAATAATCATTAACAGTTCTTAATATGATATTAATAACTTAATATATATTTATAACAACCCTAATACAATTTTCACTATGTTTATTATGAGTATTTTCGCCGCTGCGAAGGTCGTTGCGAATGCGAGCTATTTTAATTTTTTATTTCCTTCTCCCAACGCTCTGACGGAGAGCGCCTACCCGTGCGTTGTGACCTAGGTAATTCACCCGCAATTTCAGTAGGTTTTTTTAAAAATAATACTAAACTGCAAATAGCAAGCTAACGACTGAAGAGCTTGCTAATTGATCTATCGTTTCTACTACAAGTAGCGGTTAACGCAAGTGTCGAACACTTCCTTCCATTGACTAACTGAAATAATACATTAAGGATACAACCATACGTTCACTCGAAACTCGATGCTTCAATTTTGTATCTATGCTACGGCCTTCTATCATTTCAGTTTCCATCCGAAATATATGAAACGGATTCATACAATTATAACTGTAGTTATGACTAACAATCATAATAATTATAATTATGTAGGTCTACATTAATGAAAGTTATAAATTATTAGCACTTTGCATATAGATAGGTGATGCCACCTATGTAAGTATGTATCTATTATTACAACAATACGAGTTCAATGGAGCTTGTCCAACATACTAACTGTCAAGATATCATGTAAATTTTTTACAATACTTACCGACTTAAATAATGTTTTGAATAAATATGAGCCTGACAAGTTGCCAACCAGCCGTGTTTAAAAAATATGTTATTTGTTTAAACGCGGCAACTTGTCAGAGAATTACTGAATCGGGCAGGTGCTTGTCTCAGTACAAAGCATAAATTCGAATAAGCCCATCAATATCAGCAAAAGTTACCGTGGGTGTTAAAGGATGTCAGTAAATTTTAATTACTTGATATACTTTTACCAACAAACCAAGTACCAAGTCCTTCCAAAATTATTCTTTCCAAAACTAAAAGCAGATCTAACCTTTCTGTGCGCACTAGAGTAAGTAGTAGTGAAGGATGGCACGTGTGTGTACTATTTACATAATCATCGACAATTTTAAGATCGCAGCGAATCAGATCACTTACTGGCGAATGATACTCACATGGGCTTTCTATATTGCCACTAAAGACTCAATAAGTTCAAAGTTTATGTAAAACGTAAGCTTGTAGAAAAGTCCTACTATAGTGTAAAGGATTATGTAAATGATAAACAAGCATGGGTATGAAATATTGGTCTAATAAACTAGCTCTTAATATAATTTTAAGTGGCATGTGAGATGGTGATAACAAAAAGAAAATTTATCTGGCTAAGTTTGTTGTGGGCTTCTTCTTAGACCGGGGCGCGTTTGGAACCCTCATAGCTTTAGTTTTAAGTTTACGAATGTAGTTATCACCATCAAATCACTAGTATGTTAATTATTGACGCGTCAAAAGCGCCTTTTGAAGGACTATTTGAATAAAGATTATTTGGCTACAGTGTACTTTTTGTTATTTTTATTTTATACGGTAGTTTAGTATATAGTGATTTGAGTTCATTTCGGCCCTCTGTATGGTCACATCGCCCTTTCATCTTTGCTTTTTACGTCTGCATGGAGTTCAAGTTTATGTCCCCGTATTTGTGTTTTATAGAGGACTGTGAAGTTGCTGTGAAAATAGGCAATGGCACTCCGCCTTTTGCTTTTCTGCTTCTTTCAATCAGCGATTTGAGATATTATTGATTTGTTAAAATTTGATTTAAAGGTAATTAAAAATGTTTGATTTAATACACCGTGCAATTTACGTTAAATAAAGCTCACCTAACTATAGTTCGATATTTTTAGCGTAGGGTATTGATTTCCATAGTTAGTATATAATAATACTAGCTGGCGCCCACGACTTCGTCCGCGTGGAATAAGTTTTTAAAATTCAGTGAGAATAAGTTGTAAAAAAATCCTACGGGAACTCTCATATGTCACTCTCCAGGTCCTCAACGATACTTTCAAAAAACACGTCGATCCATTGCTCCATTGCCTGATTGAAGGACAAACCAACATACAAACACACTTTAGCATTTATAATATTACTATGATTTTGTCTGGATAGTAAGGATTTCTTAGTACGAAGTATTTCAGTGTTATACTAATTATACTTCGATGGATTCAAAGAAGTAAAACTTTATAAGATTTTCATTCAAAATGAACCCCGTTATTAACCTCTTTGCGGCGGATTTTCATAGCCTAAGCAGGGCCTAACTTCCAAATTCCTTTTCATTCTTTATGTTTCCAGTTGCAAAAGAGCTTGTACCAACAAGTCATTATTACATTTATCAAATAAATGACCTGGGAATCATAATCGATCATAAACTTAGTTTCATACCACATATTGATTGTGTTATAAAAAAGGCGCTTCAATTATTAGGTTTTATTATTCGAAGTACCAAAGAATTTAAAAAGTCATCAACGACACTTACGCTTTTTAACTCATTCATACGAAGTAGACTCGAGTATTGCTCTGTTGCATGGAACCCGTACTACCAGGTTCATAAGGATAGGATAGAAAGGGTGCAAAAGAAATTTTTGCGGCATGTAGCTTACAAGGATAATATATTGAAGGAAAGTAATAACTATAATTTTCTCTTAAAACGGTACAAAACACTTGCACTATCCAGTCGCAGGGATCTGATGGATCTTTGTTTTTTACACAAAGTTATAAATGGGGATATTGGTTGTCCGAATTTATTAAATAGAGTACGGCTAGCAATACCAAAGCAAAACGCAAGATCGTTTATAAAAAACAAGCAAACATTTAGAACAAGAGTATCGAAATACATATTTAAATATTCTGCTGCGATATTTAAAAGCAAAATTAAAAAATAGCTTATGAATCAGTAAAAAAAAATGTATATAAGTATATGGCTTGTTTTAAAATTGTTATTAAATTGTTAGTCAACATAAAATTAGTATTTCTTTTAATTAGGCTTTTAATTAATATAATTTTATAGTTGTAGATTATTATACTTTTTTTTTCTTTTTGGCAAAAAATGTTTTAGTTTAAGATTATTATTTTAGTTTTATATTATGCAAGTCGAGTTATCCTGTAAGTGAGTATACATTGATAGTCCTAAGTATACATAATTTGTCTTAAAACATATATAAATATTTCTTTGCATACTATTTCTTTGCTTCCTAATAAATAAATTACTGAAAAGTAATGCTCTAATTACCGATTTTTATTTCTCTAATTCCAGAAACGCAGAACTTACATGTAACCTTCCAACCCCTAACCCCTCTCACTCCTTAGGGGTGGATTTTTGTAATATTGTGTATAAACGTTTTTATTATTTAAAAAAACTTAGAATCCTCATATAAACTTCCAACCCCCATTTTACCCTCTTTGGGGTAGATTTTCGTAACATTGATTGATACAGATCTTTATTATTTGTAATTAACAACTTAATTGCCAACTTTCATGTCTTTAACTTCAAAAATATAGTACTTTCGTATAAACTTTCAACCCCCATTTAAACCCCTTAGGGGTGGAATTTTGTAATATTGTGTATAAACGTTTTTATTAATTAAAACAAATAACCTAAATGTCAACTTTCATGTCCCTAACTTCGAAAATTTAGAATCCTCATATAAACTTCCAACCCTCATTTTACCCTCTTTGGGGTAGATTTTCGTAACATTGATTGATACAGATCTTTATTATTTGTAATTAACAACTTAGTTGACAACTTTCATGTCTCTAACTTCAAAAATATAGGACTTTCATACAAACTTCCAAACCCCATTTCTACCCCTTAAGGGTGGATTTTTGTAATATTTCGCTTTTATATATATAGATATATGTACCACTGTGTATATGACACGGCGAAGTTTTCCCTAACGGGATCCTAGATGGCGCTCACTATAGTTCATCGTTCGATGGTTACACGTGTTCTCGATACCCAGTCTCCTATTGTAGTCTTTGCTCGAGAAAAGGCTTAAAGAAAAAACTCAATAAGAATTTAATATTTTTCTTTATTTTCCTGTCTATACTTTGTCTCAAGTATTATAAATTTTTGAACGATTTTTCTACATTATACTATTTCCTTTATAAGTAGTTACATATTGGTTCAGATGTCACTTGTCAAGATTTCCGTTACTGTCACTTGTCATAGTCATAGAAATTCAAATTTCAAAATTGCGGAATTAAACGATTCAACGACTGTACAAATTTTATTCAAAAGTGCTTCGGTTACTGTTGTTACTCTTGCATATATTTGTGTTATCGTGGATTATTTTTTATATTGTGGTGTTTTGAACTGACCTACCATGTCGGAATTCCGGACGCCAGTGAAGGCGAAAGCAATCGACATCAATGAGAAGATTACAATTCCTCCGTCACCATTTCTTAACAAACTTGGCTACGGCACAGGTACTAACCATTAACGAATCACAGATTGAGTAGTGCTTTATTAATTAAGACATAATTTATACTATATTTTATTTTGTAGGTGTATCAGTAGTGGAGCTAGTACGATCTCCTAAAGCAGGTCAATTGCGCTCACCCTGGGCTTTGAAAATGCTTAACAAGCGTCTGAAACCTAACAAACTATACATAGATCGCCTGCAAACAGAGGCCGACCTCCTACGGAGTATGTCACATCCTAACATAGTAGGCTTCAGAGCCTTCAGTAAGGGAAAGATTCTATATCTAGGAATGGAAGCTTGTGATCTGTCTCTGGGTGATTTGATTGAGAAGAAATTGGATGAAGATTGTGAGCCTTTTGCACCTAAAAACATATGTAAAGTAAGCTATTATTTTAAATATGTAATTCAGTAATAAACAATAATTATGCTAACAAACATTGCTGTTTAAGTATGGCCATACTCAGTAGATTTAATGAACTTAAGTACTATATTCAATTTAAGAAAAAGGCAATACATGGATATACTGGTGAATAACAAATACAAGTGATTTGTAGTGGCAAAAAAATCAATAATTAATTAAAAATTAGTTGACTTAATAATTATTCTGGAAAAATTGAAAAGGGTTTTTTACAATGTGCTGTTCCAATGTAATAAATAAAACATAAATTTTATGTTTGAATGTTTTTTCAGGTTGCTTCAGATATAGGCAAAGCTCTGGACTACTTGCACACAACAATGAAGATTCTACACGGGGATATAAAGTCATACAATGTCTTAGTGAATGGTGGCTTTATGATTTGCAAGCTCTGTGACTTTGGAGTGATTGTGCCCTTGGACCAAAATGGAGTCTTGGATAAAGAGAAATCTCAAAAAGCTGTTTATATTGGTAAATTGAACATTTTCTCAAAAGTTTATCATCAGCAACCATGCCGAATATTGCTTTGAAGATGACTGCTACAATAGTTAGTAGGGTGACTAAGTACTATAGGTTTTTGTATGTATTCACTCTTGTGCAGTAATGCCCCTAAAGACTGGGCAGGCAGGTTTGATGAACTCTAAAGAGCTCCTGGGTTCGATTTAGTATGATCTGGTGCGAGGCTACCATCATACTGACAAAGATGTATCGTCAAGCAATTTAGCATTCAGGCACTATGTGGGTGTACCATACCCCTTACAGGTTAGCTCGCTACCATTTAAGACTGCATCATCACTTACCATTAGATAGCCGTCAAAGGCTAACTCGTATAAAAAAAAGGTTCATCATCGAATGGCTAGACTGAGTGCACTATTAACGTCAGGCAAACATATTAAGAGCATAAACCCACCACACTACTCAAATGTGGGTTTGTGTAAAGGTTAATACCAGATTATGTAACTGCATAATTAAACTGCAATTATATGTATATATGTTTTATAATGCAGGTACAGAAGCCTGGAGTGCTCCGGAGGTCATAAATGGCGAGACTATAACCAGCAAGGCAGACATCTGGGCGCTAGGGCTGACGCTTTGGGAGATGCTGGCGCTCATGCCGCCGCACTCGCAGCCTGTAGACGATACGCTTCTCAATATGAGCATGGACAGTTTGGAAGACGGCTTTGACGACGTCTTCACTGAGAGATATGGTAGGTTTTAGTTCTGAGCACACCAGTTGAATAAATTTATGTGATTTTACGATAAAATCCCTTCTCCCGTTAATCATCATCCGGAGCCTATACTGTTCAACTGCTGGGTACTTTTTACTGCATAGGTTAGCTGAGTATAAATACATAACATTCACAAGTCAATGTTAATTGTACAGGCACTCGCCCCGACATTCCCTGCACCGTGTCGGAGAAAGCGTACGCGGGCCCACTCATCCTGTTCCACTGCTGCACCGAGACGGAGGCCTGTAACCGGCCGTCGGCAAAGCACCTGGCACTAGCGGCGGACCACTTTCAGGCCGACTTGCTGAAATAGGAACTGGACGTGTCAAATCGGGCCGTAGTGTTTGTCTTGACAGTTTTGAAGTTAAAGCGCGGTTGTAAAAGTTTGATTTGTCGTACACAAAATGCTTTGCTTGTTTGAGAAATGTTTGTTTCTTTATTCTATTATATATTACTTAATTTTAAACTAGGATTATATTAATTTAGATGATATCTTTATAAATTTGTTATCAATGAGAAAACTATCTATATGCAATATTGATAACGTGTGTGATTGTAAAATTTGGTGACAAGCTTTAAGTTATTATTATTAAAAAAAAAATATTGTTTGTGTAGGAGGCAGACTAACCTTTTGCTGGACATGCCTTAACATTTCTCATGTGATTCAAAAAATGTTATTTAATAACATCTGCAGTAGTAGTTTTTTGGGAATACTAATAAAAAGGGAATACTTTTTGGGACTCTAGAATAGTAAACTGTAAGTAAAAACAAGGTAAATGTTTAAAACAACTATATTCAAGTAACATAAATAAAAATTCAACAATGTAGGTTGTTCTTAATAGCTAAATAAATCTTGTTTCCCCGTAATATACTAACATACACCACAATTGTATATAATATTGTGTGTTATACATTTACAAACTATACAGTATACAGTAGATTGTGTATACAATTAATAGTAGTGATGTGAAACAATGTTCAAAAATATAGTTGTGTTTCAACTACAATGTTAGTTTTCATGTAACAATGTATGGAGTTGCCAAATTGTAACATTAACTTCATTCATACAAATTAACAGATTTACGCTGACTCTTTTTTTTCTCCAAAATTTCCATTCAAAGCTTTATAATTAATATCAGATAGAGATTATAGTTACTGTACAGATCATATAAGGCTTACAGGCAAATAATGTAGCTAATTTTGCTTCATCTTTATAAATATTGAAATACTTATGATTAATTCTGGTTAAAAATAGTACAATCCATTGCAGTTGTAAAATTATTTTATTGCTTAAAATTAATGTAGGTACTAGTTCCATTATATTATTATGTAAGTTGTGCGGAGTTCTTAAGTTTTCTTATAGTGAAAATATAATTAGTCTTGTGAAAATTTTATTTAGCAATACATAATGAAATAATTGTAAAACTAATTTGGTAAAAAAAAATTGAACAACATAAGTGTAGCTTACCAACACTTATGTGGTTATGGTGAATTATGGTGTAGAGTAGAGTTTTTTTACTCTCACAACACACACATTGTCACTTATAATTGTTGTCATGTATTTAAGAAATTTGCAACTAATTGTTATCTTAAGACTTGATAAAAATCTGTAAAATATAAGGTTCTATTTGTCAAAAATAAATACATATATTTAATTATCGAATTTACTTCTTTAATTCCGAGATTCAGAAACGAGTTTTCCAATTTAAATTATTATAATGTTTGAGGGTGACTGTTTAATTGACTAGTTAAACTTAAATGTACTCGTGAGATTTATAACGTAATAATTTTTAAAATATCTTAAAGTAAAAAAGCACCCATTCTATACTACTACAACAAACATGATGTCACTTTTTGGTGTTTAGTCATCATGCACTGCTTCCCCAGCTTTTCGCATCCAGTGTTTAGTTCCTATTTATAATGCCATAACAAAATGAGTTTTTAGCTTGACTCTTATATGACTATTAACATGAGTTATATGTCTAAAAGGTATGTTATAATAAAAAAGTATATTGCCAGCTATGTATAACAACATAGCCTTTAAGAGTATGCTGTATATTATGGTGCTGCTACGTCTTATAAATGTTGTTCAACATTTGATAGTTCATAATTTGTCACAAATAGGTACAATTGTTAGCAAATGTGCTCATATTATGAAAACATTATTCAAACCATAGGCTAGGGCGGTATGAGAGCAGACATGAGGAAATATGTAAACAATCAAAAAAAACTAATAGGATTTTAGCAACTAGCAGCACCATTAGGAATCTTCCCAAATGCGTTTATTCAACCGATATAATTTAATTATTTTCATTTGAAAATCTCCTACTGGACAACATGAAGATTGTTAGTG
Source organism: Lasiommata megera (assembly GCA_928268935.1). NCBI lineage: Eukaryota > Metazoa > Arthropoda > Insecta > Lepidoptera > Nymphalidae > Lasiommata > Lasiommata megera. The sequence goes on from OV743312.1 coordinate 511,981, forward strand.
ATATTATTATATTAACAACGTTTTAACAAAAGCAAGTTAGTATAATTTTTGTGTATTGTTACGTCATTATTGCATGTATATTTTTTATCACTTAATATATTTACACTTTCTAAAGCTACATACACACGGACAGGTGGCTTCACCTATCATCTAGTCTATAGAAGTGAGTGATCGTATTCAAGAATTGACAATATCTCCTCGTTTTTGAAACCTACTTACTGGTGTTTTCAAGCCCACTATACAGACGTGACTTTAGCAAACTGGAAAGTCTTTCCAACGAAGAACTTTTGTTGCTCTCAGTCATTTAAATATGACATACACACGCACACACATATAGGTACATATTTCGCTTATGTCAACTGATGAAATTAATACACCATATGCACATATTTTTCTAAATATTTAGCTTATTTTAAGCTCGATAAAGTATTGTATTAAAGATCCAGGCGATGAACTGGCCTCTTGTGTTCTTAATTGAATACAGTTACTACCTTTTCTTAAATATTGTTTTATGTACACACATTCTATGTTAAGTTTTATTTACGTAAAAAATTCTTGTAATCAAAATATCGTTACTATATTGTGAGGTATACATATAAGGCAAGGGCTAAAATGTTACTTGATATAAATGACGCGGCTGAACTCTTTGTTTTTACGTGATAATGCAGTTTAAAATGCGCTGTCGATAATTGCCACAGCAGCTGTTATTCCAACCCAACATTAAAATGTTTGATTCGTAAATCGACTAAACAATTTTCTAGGAACTCGAAACTTATTTAGAGGAACTACAGATTTTATATACACATTCGAAGAACTGTGTACGATACATAATTGAGTTTGTTTTTATTTTAATAACTAAATAATGATTATATTAACATACCGAAGGTAAATGTACTGCTACATGACTATACATACTTCAGTATCAGTAAGTCTTCCTGCTCTGCTTCATTAATGTAGGTAGTAGGTACATGGTACTCCTGCCGGGCGCACGTCTCCCATGAAAACCATTACGCTCTTTTTATATTGAGCGTAATTTTCCATCTCCGAGCAGCGCCATCTATGTCATGGAGTACGTAGTCGTAGTGAACGACTTACCACAGTAGATGGCGCTGTGCACCGTTGGCTCGCTTGTAGATATAAACCGTTAATGTAAGATTTGTTTACGATTGTGATATTGTAGTCGTCTTCGAATGTAGAAAGACGTCGTAGTATATTGAAACGTTTCTGCCACATTTGTACAGTCGGCGCATGTAAATAAATATCATTTTATATAACATAAATATATTGCATGGAAATTACGACTCCGAATTCATACCATAAGGTCTATTTTACTTTGACGTTCGATACACTAACGCGCACGCCTACTATTGCCAGAGTACAAATCTTGCACTGATGCCGATCCTGCCCTACAATAATCTCTAAATTAAAGTTTTCGAACTCTATGCCCAAAGGCCGGCACTATTAGTAGAGATGTCAATTTATGAGCAACAGAGTTGGCACCAATGCATAATTTTATTATTTAGGAGTTGTGAGATTTACGACGTTTCCTCAATATGACATATTTTGGGGTTTACAACTAATGCAAGGATATACAAAAAGATCGGATACGCTAATTATTCCGGTGTTGCAGATGATAGCTGTCTCCGACGACATGAAATGTACCCGCCTGCTCGTGGCCTGCGCTTCCGGGCGCGGGTCAGCGAGTCAGAGGCGCAGCTGCATGGTCGGGGTCGCGTATCACGAGTGCTCCAGCTGCTTGAGGTAGGCGACCACGTCGCGCTTGCCCGCGCTGGCGGCCACCTGCAGCGCGGTGAGGCCGGCGGCGTTGCGGAGCGCGGTCGCCGGCACCAGCTCGCTGCCCAGCGGCACCCGGCGCCGCGCCAGCAGCCGCACGCACGCCAGCTGCCCGAACATGGCCGCGCCGTGCAGCGCCGACTGCCCGTTCTGTGACAGGTGGTGACGTCACACGCGGCACGGAAAGACAAACTACGACTCTGCATACATCTTCGACAGATGATAAGTGTTATGTAGGCAGTTCTATAATTCGTTGGTAACCTGTGCCCCGTGCAACGTCACTGAAGCAGTCTGCGACAGTCCGTGTTTTATTTAACACTTTACAATAAGAAATAACATTTGTTATGGGAAACTGTAAACAAAAGCTCTGTGTGCCTAAAGACCAACAGAATTGACGACTTTTCGACTTGATCAGATCAGGGTTCAGCCGGCGACGCAACGCTTGCTTTGTTTTCATGGGCGATGATAATCACTCGCATCTATGATTCTTATTTTACTAGTTCTTAAAACAGTGCCAGAACTTTGTTTGGCGAACTTTCAAAGCTTGCCAAACAAAATAAATCAGTACGCTTTATGAGACAAGATACGATGCTTTGTCTCAATTTTCATAATTGACTCTATATAGCGCTTCTCACTTCCACGGCGCGGCTTCATCTAGTTGGTCTGAGTTATATTTGTCGCGAACAATTAAACATTTAAATGGGCTGTTAAATGACGTCAGAGAGCTGCGCACTCACGGGTAGTATCCCCAGGTTGGGTTTGTACTTGAGCAGCTCCGCCACCACGGCGGCGTGGCCCTTGTGCGCCGCCTTGAACAGCGGCGTGGCGCCGTCCTGCGGGCCACCAAACACTCCATTACACACAACTTTCATGTTTGTAAAAATATTCATTTTCACGGGTTCGGGTTGCACCAGCACTTGGCTCGGCGACGCGTCGCCAAGGGTACAATCATAAAGTACAAAAACAACATCGAATGTTGCTATAACATGAAGTATTGACAGAGAATTGTTTGCTTTCAATTAATTATTTATTTAGAATGATATTGACTACGAGATATCGTGCTAACCTAAACAAAAAACTTGACAAGTTTAAAACGGACTCTGAGGCCTGGGCGCGTTTGGAGCCCTCCTAGTTGTAGTTTGAAGTAAACGAATTTTACTGATAGATATTATCATCTCACGAATTAAAATTGTTTGAACTTTACATGATTATTATATTTTGATTATTTTTCTTTTGGTTTCAGATTAGTATGTTCTTTTAGTTCTAATTTTCCAATCGAAAGTAAATGAGAAGGCCGAAGAGCAGTGGTGGCGGCGTCACCTGTCGCAGCTTGTCGACGCGCGCGCCGGCCGCCAGCAGCGCGCGCGCCACGCGCTGGTGGCCGCACTGGCAGGCGATCCACAGCGGCGAGGCGCGGTCGGCGCGCGCCGCGTCCACGGCGGCGCCCGCGCGCAGCAGCGCCGCGCACACCTCCTCGTGCCCGTTCTGCGCCGCGATGAACAGCGGCGTGGCCTTGTCCTGCAAGCACGCGCCGCTACCGTACTACTGCATCCACACACGCAACCGCTACATATTTACGACTTCCCAATAAATAAGTCCTACCCATTGAACTAAAGACCTCTTATGTACTTTTGTGAAATTTACATAGAAGTGTAAACTCTAAGTGATACAAAATTCTAGACCGAAGTAAAACATGCTAATTATGCATATACATAGTTACTAGCGGTTGCGTGCGGCTTTGTCCGAGTGTTTTTTGTTTCTAGCGTATCCCGTAGAAACCGTAAAAAGCCTACGTGTTAATCGAGAGTACAACTGTTTCCATTCGAATGTCAGTCAAATTGGTTCAGTAATTTTTCATAAAAGACAAACATCCCAACATCCCACTCATACAAACTTTCGGGTTTACACTAATAGTAAGAAAAGGATAATATTATATAAATTAGCATGTGTTTTCTCCCTTGTTAAAAAAGCCTCGGGACGCCTTCTCTGATGTGCTGAAATAAAACTGTTGGTTAGGAGAACAACTCCTAAACTAGCCCATATTGGTACGGCATCCCATACGAGACCTTCCTGGCGCTCAGCCCACATGAAGTATATAGAAGAGAACTAGTGAAGTTACCTTCATGCAGGAGTTAACATCGGCGCCGCGGCGTATCAGCTCCTCGGCGACGGGCAGGTGGCCGCACTGGCACGCCACGAACAGCGGGGTGCCGCCGTCCTGCGCATCGTCACGACATGCACACATTACCCTCGCACACTCTCCGAGTTAACTCGATTTTCGTGTTTGTATCGGAAGTGCACCATCTACTGTGTAACAGATTCATTAACTTTTTTTCTTTTTTTTATCCACTACAAGTAAGCCCTTGACGGCAATCTCACCTGATGGTAAGTGATGATGCAGTCTTAGATGGTAGCGGGCTAACCTGTTAGGGGCATGGTAAACCCACACTCCTAATTGGTTTCTACGCGACATTCGTCATTCGCTAAATCGCTTGGCGACACGTTTTTGTCGGTAGGGTGGTAACTAGCCACGGCCAAAGCCTCCCACCAGACCAGACTCGAGCCGGGAATCGAACCCAGGACCTCCAACTTTAAAATGCAACAGCGCACGCGCTGCGCCACGAAGGTCGTCAAACTTCCCCCATAGTGGCTGACTGTCGGCGACGCTCAGCTCCATACAATATTTTATGAAATAAATTCATATTAAGCGTTATGTAAGAAAACGTACAGCTGGCAACTTATTGAAAAAGTTAATGAATCAGTCAGCCGGCGCGGGGCACGTCTGCTATGTCAACTATTGCGAATTGCAATAGCCGACTCGGACCCTGTTCTGGGCTTGGAGAATATCTAGGCATCTAAAACTAAGAAGGTATGTAAAGTGGTTTAAACCAAGTCCTAGTCTATAAATAATTGTAATAAGAATGCCAAATATGGTTTAACCCGTAACTTTCCAGATATGCAAAGTAGTAGTAGGTTATCAATTAACTAGGGATTTCCTTTTGTCATTGTAATGAGACCAATTTCACAAATATAGCAAGTGTATGTAAATAACACTTTTGAATTGTTCAAACATACATTTCAAGCTCTTAGCGCTCTGACAAGTATTCGTTACTTTCCTGACATTTGGTAACTTGCGGCTGGCAGCTGTTTTCTCCTCACGAAGGTTCAAATGTGGTCACATACATACATACGTACACAATCACTAAGCATAGGTATTGACACCGAATACCTAATAGTTCTTGCGCCATACCTAAACCACAGCCCTACAGTGGCGTGGCGTGGTAATTATTTACAGTACTTATTTAATAATAATAAAGAACATTATAGCTCTGATAGCCTAGTGGTGAGACGTCAGCATCTTAATCAGAGGTCGGGGATTCGAACGCGGGCACGCACCTCTAACATTTCGGAGTTATGTGCGTTTTTAAGCGATTAAAACATTGCTTCAACGGTGAAGGAAAACACATCGTGAGGCGTGCGAAGTCTGCCAATCCGCACATGGCCAGCGTGGTGGACTATGGCCAAACCCTTCTCATATTGAGAGGAGACCCGTGCTCTGTATGTGAGCCGACAATGGGTCGATAATGATGATGATGATGAAAGAACATAACGAATATGCCACGGAATAAAAGGTGTAGCACCTCGATAGTATTTGTCTACTTCGTGGTGTGAGTGCTGGTAATCTAAGTACACTTAGGTTTTTCACAAGAGAGCGCATTAATTTAAATAAGTATAATGATAGAAAAAAATTGCAGGTTTATTTTGGAGTTCCTTTACACGTCTTTTATTTAAAAAAAAAAAAGACGGGTTGCACTCCGGGAGTGCCGGCAGAAGTGAAAACTTGATTATTAACTTTGAGCATGTTTGATATTTTGGAATGGTTAGGGAATAATTTTGCACCAATTGCTTTATCAGTATAAAAGTACTATCATTTATGTGGTAGAATACAATATTCATTTATTGCGCCATCGTACACAAACATGACAATTTATATTACATTAAAAATTTAACACTTTAAAACTATTACAATTATTTTACATTAAAAAGTTTATCTATATCAATTTCCATATTTTAAGCACTTTACATTCACGAATTTTACGAATACACAACAATGTGATCACTACACAGACGGTCGAGCCATCAGCTGTCACCATCCATGGATGCGCGTGGCACGCTGTAACATACACGAACATTCGCGCAAGCGCCCTGCGCTGCCTAAACGAAACAGTAGGCCCAGGCATACATTTTCGCCGCGCCGTAGAGAGGGGATAGCTGTCTTCTCTCCATCCGTCTTACGCTTTTTCGATCAGGTCACGTGTCCTGACGCGAGTTTAAGATTTTATACCCATTACAGAAAAAGTTCTCAACGCCGCTAAAGAAGTTTTCACTTCAAAAAAAAAAAAAAGTACCGTGCTGGGCGCGTCGATGGCCGCGCCGCAGTCCACCAGCAGGCAGGCGATGTCGAGGAAGCCGCCCTGCGCCGCGAAGAACAGCGCGCTCGTCCCTGTCTGACACACGAGCACACGGTACCGGCGGATATTGTGACGGGTGCACGTCAATGACCATGAATTAATGTATAACCCGACTTTTATTGCATTCCACGGAAATAAAACAAAAACAATACTGTAAGTAAAGTAGAAGATATAAATAGGCGGTCGATGACGCGGTGGTCTCTTTCTGCGAGGAACTGATCTCGCGGAAGGAGGCGGCGGAACGGCTGAGAGAGGACGGTCCTCGAGCTGGAAGACGCACCCTGTGCTCCTGGTGCGTCTTATGGCGTTCAATTGGGGGGCATCTGATATTGCCCCCGAGTTGGCACCGTCCTAAGGACGGACTCTGCCGGCCTGGTTGCGGTTGTGTGTTCGAGCGTAACCCGTGACCCGGTCCCCAGGCGGCGGGAAAGGATATGCACCGTGGGGGTCTCCTCGGAGGCGGGGTATCCATGAGGATTACCCACGTTAAAAAGAAAAAAAAGGCGGTCGATGACACCGTTTGAAAATCAAGACATGATTTGTAGTAGAATATGCCAACCCAACTTAGACAGTTCTAAACAAGAGTACGTCGTGAACTCAACATCTCTTGAGGATGTTTCGTAACGTGCATAAAGAGCGTATTTTCGGAGATTTGTGTCGCGTAATGTATAAGGATTAATAAAATTATAAATTGCACAGTGCAGATTCGCTTGCTATAAAACAAAATATGTGGATATCACTAATGCAGCCAAAATTGTGTCATTTCAATGCCAAAAAAAAATCGTCCTTAGTCAACGTTTTAATAAGTCTAACATACATGAGGTCAACACGTTAATGCGAGTTAATTATTCAGCAGTCAGCTTTTCAAAACATAACTGATTCAAGAAGTCGTATATTCGCCCGGCGAGCACTGAGCGCCGTGAGAGCAGCACATTCATATAACGTGAATTGCGCCGATGAAAAGCGCCACGAGCGAGCGCCTGTAGATAAAAGCCCCCCTACTTGAACAGCTCGCTACAGCGTTCAGGCCTTTTCGAAATACAAAGGGGAATATTAAAAATGAGAATCGGCCTGTATTCGTGAAGGTAAAGAAGCTTATGATGGAATGTCACTCAAACAAAATTTTGTGTTGTTCAATTTTTAACTACATTTCAAATTATATAATTTTCTTAATTTTACTAACAGGCTCTCTCATCACTATTGTAAGTCTATAATATATGTAAATCCCATAGGAGAGAGGAAACAACAGCATCTCATCATATGATCGCCTGTCGGGATAGTACTCATAAATTTTCTGACGTCACGTGGTGCCCACTCACTGAACCTTTTGGACCTTCGGGACTGAAACTAGAAGCCGGGGATCGAACCCGGGACCTCCCTCTTCCAAGGCCACACGCTCACCAGTGCGCGGGGCTTGTGGTGTCGCAAACGGAGTTGGTCGGCTTACCGTGCGGCAGCAGGCGGGGTCGGCGCCTTGCGCCAGCAGCTCGCGCACGCACTCCGTGTGCCCCATGGCCGCTGACAGGATCAGCGGCGTGGTGCCGTCCTGCACATACAAGGAAAATGTGACTTAATGTTAATCTCTAGGTCTCGTTAAGACAGCATAGCAAAGCAGCCGATTTATGGATAGCTTGCCATAATATGGTAAAATACGCGTAATGTTAACCTTCCTATTATTTTTAACATAAATAAAGGATTTCTTGAAAGTGTATAGTGCGGGTAAAGTACGACAACGCTTTATTATATATTATAAAATGTGTTATATCGACGAAAGCCATTCGAAGAGCCACGTTCAAGGTCAACTAACTCGTACCACAAAAAGCTCCAAGAAAACGTAATTGCCAGCGGCTTTGGTTGCGTAACCGATTGCAACGCGAGAGCGTTGTCGGTCGATAACTCATAGCCCGCAATAACAATTACGACCTCTGCTTACTTGGCGCGGAGGGTAAGCGACAGCGTTTGTCATTTTTTCATTTTCAATTGGTTTTATCCAACACTTGTAGGAAAAAGGGTATGAGATTCAGCAAATGGACCTTTCCCAATGCTTAAAAAGGGTGATCGACTAATATTTCAACGAACAGCTCAAACCACTGCAAGGATCGGTCTGAATTGCACACACATACCAATTATAACGTACGCATTTGAGTGAGGGAAATAGAAAAAGGGTTTGAAAGATTTACACACAGAAACGCGTAGGAGAACGTGAGAAGCAGAAAAAAGCTTGTGTAAAATATATACATTTATAAACCTTGCAAGAGTTTATTTTTGTACCTATAAATAAGATCTCGACGATCGTTTAAAGCGAATAATTTATATTAATAAATAGTTGCGATCGCTAGTAGCTTAATAACGAATGGATACCGAAATAAATAACCAAAAAAACTTGAAAGTGGAACACGCTATTATAGTACTATCTTTGTGATAGATTGAGTTCGGTTGCATATAATATGAAATCAACCTGATATAACTAGGTACTATGATTTTACGTAGTAAGTTTTTTAATGTCGAGATTTCACTTTCCATAGCGGCTTTCGAGTAGCTTATATTAGCGAGGCGTAGAAAAGAAATAACATTATTACATTAAAATTATTACGCAGATGGTAATTTTTTTCCTACTTGCTTGACACTTATGACGTCGCTTTGAACAATTAACACAATATCTTTATAAATATTGTTTTAATTTAATGTAAAGTATTTTAAATTCAATACCAATTGCGTTACCTTCCTTACCTAATAAATTTAATTAATAAATTTAATTTTTTCTTTATAAATTGAATCCTATGTGTTATTCTGATACATGAGCTATATTATTATTAAATTCATTAAAATCCGTTCAGTAGTTTTTACGTTTTTACGTTACGTATGGCTGTTTGTTACTCTTTAGTAACAAACAGCCATACTTACAAACTTTCGCGTTTTTAATATTAGTAGCATCCGCAATCAGCCGCCATACTTATATTTACTTATGGGGAATAAAAACACAACCTAACGTTAACGTAACTTTATGTTTTGTTAACAGAATTGGCACATTCAGAAATATTTCTTCTTAGCTTGCTAAGTAACTTATATGCCGATTTTTTTGCAATCGCCTTGGATCTTCCGCTAACGCGATCTGTTCAGTTATCCCACGACATATCACATATCGCATATTATATTTACACAAAGTATAAAAGCCGCCTTACTTAGTGCACTCGCCATAAATCATCATCTGAATGCTTCCTCTCACGGACACGTCGTTAACCTAAAAACGAACGCTCGAGGAGTATTACGAAACGCGCTAAAACATAAATAGAGCTGTTTACGGCGCCGTATTGACTCTTGACGGATTGAGTTTTAGATAAATAAACTAGCGGGGAACTATTTACGCGGAAACTCCTGTACAACAATATTTTGACTATCTCCCTTGACATTGAGGTGAACGCCTTTCAGTATGTCGGTAATGTCCCAGGGCAGATTCTCTTAATCATGAGCAGAATTCTCACTAACGTGTTCGCCGTCGCACAGCGGAAGTAATACGTGCTATGTCTGGACTGGGGGTCAATGTTGTTGCGGTGTCGCACTTAACCGCACGTGGTGGATAGGTGTTGTCACTCACCCTGTCTCTGGAGTCGATGTGCACCTTCCCCGTGTCCAGCAGTTGCTTGAGCCGCTCGCAGTCCCCGCGCAGAGCCGCCAGGTGGAACTGCACATCTGTGCGAGATTCTTTCTGCGAAATTACACAACAAATTGTTATTGCAATGAAATTACCTGAAGTTCCTTAACGCGGCTACGTGACCACGTCACGTAAAATCATTATGCCTTCTTGACGTGACATCTTTCGGGTTCTGTCAAGCGGGTTTTTCTGCGTCTTTCCGGAACCTTGAGAACTTTGTTTCTAACGGAGGTCCGTTGACTACAATTGAACCTGGTTGTTAGACATGATGCAGCCTATTATAGATGGGGAAAACATCGCGATTAGGTCGCTGGAAGGAGAATTAATCTTAATCGATCTTCTAGCAACTCCTTTTACTTAATATACCAGTGACTTAATGATTGATTTATTTTGGTGAACTTTTTGCTAAATTCAAGAATTTGATGCGATTCACAGAAATATGTCTGTTTCTTTATTAGGTACCTACATATGTTCGGCTCAACCACTGCACCGATTTTGATTATATTTGGAACGGACATAGCTAACATCCTGGAAACAGAACTAGAAAACCAGATAGATTCCCAGTGCTTTTCTGAGTAAAAAAAAATCCACATTTCGCGGAGGAGTACCCACAAAAAAAGAAAATCTTTGTAACGTATATCGGCTTAACGACACGACCGTCAGCATGCAGCGATCAATCAGCATGTCAAACCCTGGTTTGACATGCTGATTGATCCCTCAAAGGCAGATGCAATTAACGATTACATGAAGTTTCTATCAAATTTGATCGGCAAACAATTTGATTAGCTTTGGCTTCATATCGCCAAGAATGTTTGTTTTTTCCCGTGATCAATTAAAATTCTTTGTATCATGCTCTTTGCTTATATACGAGTACTTCAAAAATATTAGGCAAAAGGATTACTTTCTAAAAGGACTATTTCTTAATTCATTGATGTGAAAAATTTATTCTTATTCTTAGTCTCTTGGCGGTTTTCGCATGTCGCTTGTACGACGGACTTTCCTGCCGTTGTTCTTTACTACCGCCATACAGTGAACAAGCTCGTTCCAACCACCTAGCGGGTCGTCCAGATTGCCAAGGACTTCCAGGTTGGTGATAGATCCGATGCACGATATGCTTGCTCGAGGGCTGTCAGTCAATCAATCACAGAAGACTGTATCAATTTCCGACTCTTTAACTATCTATGCGAAACAAATAGACTTTCGCATTTAGAACATTATGCCTTACCTATATGACTTTCTAGATATCAATGGAATATTTTTCTGGGATACAATTACAGTATATGGATTACTTGCTAAACCGCAGATTAGTCCAGCTGCCGCAGTTAACCTCAAAATAAAACTACTTATCTTTTCTTCTAGTTCTAGACTCCATACGGAATGCGATTCAAAGCACAACACAACCTAATAAGACACTTAGACTTTTTAAGATTGTGCATCACATCCAATACTCGCAGCATTTCCAGTGGCTCATGGGATATACTCACTTTGGTTTCGATGGTATACCAGGCGTTCAGGATTTATAAAAAAATAGCAGCAATATGCTATTCGTAAATTTCCTACTAGGCCTATTATCTTTGTCTATTTTGTTATATTCTTATTTCCCCTTATTTTAGCTGCAGGCAACCCTATTTCCAACTGTAACATTTTATAACTGTTTACATGCCGTACACGCAAAACAGATATTAGCGATGATCCAAATTGGTCATTTATCTATATTGCGTGCGGAATTACTGCTAACTTGTTTTGCTTCACATTTTCAGCCTAGATGATGTCCCAATGATGGGCCCCTAATCACTCGTAGAAGTCAGATATCTGATATAAACGCATAGCTGTCAGTACTTGTAAGCAATTGAGCATTAATTTTTTGTAACCTATAAGTAGCTTGTAGATAGTTATGAATCGATTATATAAAATGTTTTAGCGGGTGGTGAACCAGCACAGATATCGTGATAACTTCTCAACTAGACTAACCGAGATAAAATTGTCTCGGTTAGTCTAGTCGACAAAATGGTCCTCTCGATAATAATATCATTAGGATTGGTAATTTACTTAACTTTAGAAATTTGTGGATTAAACTGAACGGTTAAGGCCTGTAATAGAATACACTGATTTCAATATAAAAGATTATTGATTTTGAATATTGTTGTTGTTGTGTATAAATGTTGTAATCGTAACATTATATTATATCTGATTATTGTTTCTATTTATTTTCCAAAATATAATTTACTACAGCGAAATTATTTTTTTCAAATTACCCGCTGGTACCGTGGGTTTTTCTGGAACAAAAAGCTTGTGTTCATCTAGGGTAGGAGTAATCTGCGTCCATTCAAATTTTTAACCAAATTGGTTCAGTGGGTCCGGCTTGACGGAGTAACAAAAATACACTTTTTTTTTTCGGAATGTACAAACCCTATTGGTTGCCACAGCATAACCGGGCTGTTTGGCGAGCTTTGGAAAGAAGCTCTACCAGAAGAAATTTTGAGCCCTAGGGCTCGAAGAAACTAAGGGAACGACTGCCTAAGGGCGCTTCCTTTGAGGCCGAACCTTGGCTTAGGCGACGTTTGGGATAGCGGGGGGTCGGACGGTAAAAATACACTATATATACATACCAGCTTTCGCAGTTATCAGATCAAATAATGTGACAATTTTTTTTTTCATTTAAAAAATGTGCTTAGTGAGCATAATTTTTTCCAGTTTCCATTTTCAGTATTCATGTAGTAAAAAACTAAGTACCTACTTATAAATAACGATAATTCAACAAACCTAATAATCATTCTCTAAGAACGTCAAAACGATATAATTCACGTAGTGTAACAGAAAAGCTGCATGCCATCGCGTACCGTTACTCGGCAACCAAAGCGCTGAAATTGGCACCGTCGCGTGACAATCCTGCTCGCCGCGGGAATAACAGCTGTAGCGGCCAACGCGTAATAGCGGATAAGTAGCTGACATTTCTGCACGTTATACTTCCCTTATGGATATGATATGTCATGGCGGAATATATTTTTTTACATCCTACAAAGAAACTTTGACGGCTTTGTCGTATAAATTATACGCCACAAGGGGACACTGCAATTATTTTATAAAATTTCAATTTAACTGAAAACTACTCAGTTGGTCTCGATGCAGTTTTTTGATTTGCTAACATACTCTGGCGATAAAATACGTTTACGATACGTTTTTCATGGTTACTTCTCATTTTGGTACATGTAATGAACTAACCACAATAATAATTCAGACAGTCTGGATATTGTGTGGGACAGTGGCGTCAGGGGTTCGGATCTTAAATCGTGAGTTAAAATAAAAATTACTCATCAAATCCGGGTTGATAAATCTAAACGCAGGCAGTATTTTCTTTAATATATGGAATGCACACCTCAGACAATTATGTGGGCACTTATCGTCTGTAAAAAAACTATCCGCGAACCGATGTCGAAACTTAGTCACAGGTAGAATCATCAACTTTTACGTCATCATTATAAATTATTTCCTTGCCCGACAGGCTAAGTCAAGTCCAGTCCAGTGCTGTTTCTTACAGTGTTCAACATCAGCATAATCCAGCGCGCTCGTTACTTCGTTTGTCTGCGTATCAACGCTTGCGAGATTGTTTCCGATGCTAACCCTAAACGTCGAAATAGTTTTTTTTGTAAAAATGAAGCAACATTGTTATGTTTTCCAAAGTGAAAAAAAAAAGTAGATAATCATACTAATCTGTTCGCATGTGTTTCGTGTGAGGGCGATGATGCGCGGTACTAACACGTTAGCGGGCGGTGCCGGGTCACCAGGCTGCAAGATTTCCACGGACTATACAAACTTAGCCCGAGCTATCCGAGCACTTGATCTATAATAATTTTTTATTTCATAATCATAATTCTTAATACATATCTAATAACAATAAATGCACAAAACACTTATATTATTAGGATTCAGTACTGGCTCTCCTAGCTAGATTTTGTCAATCTGTGTTAAGGACAGCCAGCCCTCTTCCCCACAAAATGGCTCAGTGAGCACTTATTGTTACAACCATGAAACACTTAACAATCATGAAACAGACAAACGTGTGTGTGTGTATGTGTGTGTGTGTGTGTGTGTGTGTGTGTGTGTGTGCGTGCGTGCGTGCGTTCGAGTGTGTGTCTTGTTTTAGTTTTATCTTGTTTTAGTGTCTCTATAATCCGCGATAATATTATAATTTTGGGTAAACTATATCGGTTTGTTCGTTTTCTTCATTTGGCTGAAACGCTGCACCCAAAGACAGCAACGATCATGAGACAGTTTATATTGCACATTGATAGGTTGTGTCCGGACGACCCACGGCTGGCATATAAGAGTCTCTGATAACCTAATGATTTTCAAATCGAAACAACAAAAACAAGCCGTAGACATCTAGTAAAATATACGCAAATATTACAAAGCAAAAAAAAAAATTCAACAGCAATAGCCAACATCGTCTAGATCTTGAGCCTCTTTTAAGCACAGGAAGTCAGTGAAAGATATGTTTCCTAAAATAGAGCGCTTTATTTTTAGAAAAACCTCTTTTCAAAAGCTTTAGTTTTGTATTACTCAATAACGAGTCTCACGGCTTTGTCTCTTAAATTGATATCCAGGCTGCTCCAACGCGGATATTGGAGGGTTTTAACTATAATTCGCATGTTAATGATAATAACTGCGCTGTGTGTTAACTCAATTAAAGTTCGAACCCATTCGGGGCTCTTAATCATAAGCTTGCTCGCGCAACGCGATACGATATAAACTTAGAGTACGGGTGAGTGAGTGGTACATACGCGGTACAAGTAAAAACTTTGTCCACAAGAGAGTTCAAACCATTTTAAAAAACAGTTGTTTCTTATATTTTCTGTAGTTTTGTTTGGTGCACAGCAAAGGTATTCATACATCAGGCAACCGAGACGAAAGCATAACGTGCTCTGCGAGACATCGGAGTAAAGTTTCTAACTCTAAGAGATGCAGATAACGTTGGAAATATCCCGCATAGTCAATGAAGTGGCGAGCCCGGCGTGCAGCGGTAGGAAAGGCGATCCGATCATTCCGCGCGGCGAGCCGTGCGGCACTGTGATGCATATTGAATTCCTCCGGCCGGCGGACCATGCACGTTGTTACCTAGCTATTTACCATATGCCATTTTATGTACATTTCGCGTTCCTCCGCCGATCTTCTGGCGGCGGACATGCATTTAAATATATATGAAAGCCTTTTGTTGTTAGTAGTATAATTAATAAAAAGGATTGATAAGTCAAGGATACTCATTTCTGTTTTTATGATAAAGCAACGGGAAAATGAGAAAACTTCGCAGCAAAAACTTTTTGCAGGTGTGTCAAGACACATTTCTCTACATCTAAATGTGTGTCATGACATTTCGAATGAATAAGCAGTAGGGAAAACATCGTTTTCTACTCACTTTAAAATGTTTAAAACTGTGACCAACTTTAGTTAGAGGTAAATTTTCACTTCATCGTTGCAAAAACTAAGCGGTTGCTTAATTATAACTGTAATACCATGTTAAGCAAACAACTAACGTGAACCTGAAACTGTATTTTGCTCAAAATAAAATCATCAACAATTTATTCTAGTTAGAATTATTACTACCTACCATTAATACATTGTCATACTGATGTATTAGTGGGTATTATTTTAGGGCTTGATAAAAAAGACTCATTCAGTCAGTCTAGTCAGCGGGCCATTGAGAGCTATCTCTAAGCTAAGGATATTTCTACGTGATCAAATTAGAATTCCTGAATTTTAGAAGAGTTATTATTTATAGAGCTACCGTCAGCTCAATTGGTCGCAAAGCGGATAGAAATAACTGAAAAATTCCCCAAGTACCGAGGTACTGGAATCTTTAAGTTTTTTTTAACTTTAAGTTATCCAATGCCTTATATCACAATATACTGAAACATTTAAATATAGGAAGAAATAATATTACATTAATAAAATATTTTTGAAATTTGTTTTGAATTTTACACTTTTTTAGCTAGATATTGTACAGGACTGAATATCCTGGAGGCTCCAATGAACCAAACCGTTCAGATTCCTACAGTCATCAATACCCCGTGTTAAAAGCCAAAGCCCTATTAAAGAGCGCGTGCCGTAGAAATAGAGAGTTGTTTACATCCGGCGTTGCACAGCGTCACTCGTCACTGTCAGCTTTTTGTGTTCGCGCCGCAAAAACTGACTGACGGACGAACGACTGCTATTGTTCGAGTCAACAGAATGTCGGCGCCACACGTTTGAACAAACATTCACACAAATTAATTGTGTTTTTTATTTTTACCAATACTTAATTTACTTCTAATCGACTAATTGTGTTTTTTATTTTTACCAATACTTAATTTACTTCTAATCGACTAATTGTGTTTTTTATTTTTACCAATACTTAATTTACTTCTAATCGACGAACAAGTTCTTAATGTTATAAGTTTACTTAAGGTTTGTTTTATAAAATCGCTTTCATAGGTATTTAAGCAGATTTCTATGTATAATATGAGAAGAAGCGGTGATAGCCCAGTGGTTATGGCGTCAGCCTCCTAATCAGAGGTCGGCGGTTCAAATCCGGGCACGCACCTCTAACTTTTCGGAGTTATGTGCGTTTTTAAAAATTAAAATATCATTTGCTTCAACGGTGAAGGAAAACATCGTGAGGAAACCTGCACGCCTGAGAGTTCTCCATAATGTTCTCAAAGGCGTGTGAAGTCTGCCAATCCGCACATGGCCAGCGTGGTGGACTATGGCCAAACCCGTCTCATATTGAGAGGAGACCCGTGCTCTGTAGTGAACCGGCAATGGGTTGATCACGAATATGAGAAGACAAATAATTTATGTGTTTTCGCAACGTGTCGCTTCACTTACGCGACATGTCAACGTCCTACCAACTAAACTGGTTGCGAACTGTATCAAAGCAGAAGCGGTATAAATGCCAGCGGCGGTTAATAAAACGAGCGGATGGCGGATACGAGTCACAAAGCCTCAAGACTTTCTAGTGATTTCAATGATCCAAATTTTTAACTTTGATAAAAAATATGAAAATATAAGAATATAATAAAGGGTTTATTTCTTATCTTATTTCTTAAACATAATTTACACATTAAATTGTAGAAAATATTGTTTACATAATATTATATTATATTGTTAACATTCGTCATACTTTCATGTTATCGCAGTTTACTATTGCATATCGAGATTGCCAATGTCGGTTTGGAAGTAGTACTCAAGTCGCAAATCGCTACATTCGATTTCATGAAATCATCAGGATGATCAAATTCTTTTATGAACAAAAAACATCATGAAGGGCTCCAATTTATTTATTTAATTTTTAATTTAATTAGAACGGACAATATCCAATAACACTAATTAAATGATTACACATAATAACAAAAACAAAGTCTAAACAAAACAAATATACACTAAAAACAAAAAAAAAACAGACAAGAGCGACAAAAACAAATATTTAAGATCTATGACAGAGTCATAGTGGTATTATTATACTTTGACAACGACAAATATACCAATTTGACAACGATAAAGATAGGCTTTTCATTCTAGACTTCGAAATGTAAAAATTGTAATTTGTAATGACTAATGCCTTTCCTCAAACATAGTTTTCTTGTTAGTTCTTCAACTGATACGTAATTAGAAACTTTAGAATATTTGGAGTGGAAAGCATAGTGCTGTGGAATGTTATTCGTAGGTGATAAATTAATATAAATTGTAATTATTGTAATCAACTGATGTCGGTAACGTAGACACCACGTAAGCTTACCTTAGTTTCTTTTTTACATAACACTATAGAAAATATTTATATCCTGATAGATTTCGTATGGGATTGCATATCAAATTGAATTGAATTTGAAAAGAAAAAAGGTGTACTTATATAAAAGTAGGTGTCTTATGATTACTTGCCACACTTTAACGTAACATTCTAGCGACGTAATTATTCGTGAAACCTTATCTCTGTCACCCACTTAATGATTACGCAGTTGTTGAATAATATACACCTGTCTGACGGAACCTTGACTTCTGTGCCTTTTATACTTTGAACCAACCATTTATTATTGGTCATTATATTATGAAAAATACGATGGCCAGTGAAAAACCACCTGGCCGAAGATAACCTATTGGTTAAAGAATACGTTTTTTGTTTTTTTTTTTGCGTAGCAGCTGCATCCAAAGTGCACGTTATGTTCGGCAAAAAGTTTGTTTGTATAGTAAAAAGGGTGAAACGGACGGAACGATGAAACGGTGAACTTTTTACACCAAAGCTCAACAAAAACAATAAAAAATTCCACGATGACCACAGGCGGATATTAGCCGTAAATAGTTGGGTGATTGGTCTACTCAGAGAAACTCTTAAAACGAAATTAGTCTTGCCCATCCGCGACACTCGCGCACTTCCCAGTGTACGTAGGGTTGTCCAGGTTATTTATTACAAATCGGTGATAATAATCGAAAAAGCCTGCCAATCTAAATTTTTTTTGTAGAAGAAAAGAAAACAACGTTAAGGATATACTCCGAAAACATTAGTATAAAGTGCGTACAAAGAATGTTTGCAAAATAAATTACATTTTTATCTGAAGGTCGCGTGGTTCTTTCCTTCTAGTTGTTTTGCCAAGGTCGTGTACATGACTTGCACGAGAACGGTTCTATCATTGCCTGTGTTAACCGTTTGAAAACATTCGTTAATGTTTTAAGTTTTAAATCAATTTACAAGGTATGTTGCAGGTAGATACTCGTACTTGCAGCACAAAAAAGTTTCAATTCCGCAAACTCTCTAGTGGGATTAAAACACGTGCCATTAGTTACCTTTACACGGCTGTATACCTAAAACGGTTGTGTGGTGAAATTTGGGACGGACGTAGCTTGCATCCTGGACACAACATTTGTTGCCGGGAAATAGACTTGGATAAAGTCGTGGACAAGTATTTTTACCCTACATAATATAAATACCTTATAAATTGCCTAGCCCAGAAGTGCAGAGTAACTTTCCAGTCTATCCATCAAAATTTACCCCCCTACAATATGGAGATTAGTGCCCAGTAGTGGGACGAATACAATACAATAGGACGATTCTGGTGTACTTTTTAATTCCTAATACTTAATACCTGTTGTTTATCACACATAGCAGTCATTTGAATGCCACAACGATTAAGGTTATCATGGGTAATTTTATTGGAAAGGATGACAAGGACTCCGTTGCAAGAATTAATTCTGAGTATCTACATAGTGAATAATTACCGGTTTCGATTGTACTAGAGCGATAGAGCATTATGCAGCATTGCATTGTCGAACAAATGGTAGGGCGCGCCTGAAGGGGCATTGAACCCATGATGAGTTTGCAGCCTTTGACAGCGGGAAATATGGGATCGATGTTATTACTCTTTTTTTCGCAAAGCAACAATTACGTTCTTGTTGAGGTAGATAGGCAAGTAAAATAAAAAACAATTAATACGTTTGATCAAGAAGCCATTGGAATCGGTCTATTAGAGACGAGGAAAAAATATGCCCTTAACGTTAATAAACCTGGCCCGAACAACCTTTTAAAACACAATTTGTGCATTTGGAAAAAAGGATATGTCAACTGTCGAAAACCAGATAGATATTCTATACATTATTCGCTGTCCACACATTGAAAACGCGATTTTCCAATGAATCATTCACTTCGTTGACCTCTGGCCACAAACCGTGCCGCTTCTCGCGAACTGCATACCAATGCAACTTCTACTTACATCAGATATCTACGACTTTGTTGGTTATACGTATGTTCTACTTCATGTGGTGCATCATGAGAACAGATGTTTGTGAATTACCCCGAATTAAACAAAACCCAATTCATCTTAACACGGAAATATTATTCGTAGTATTCGATGACGGCTATTGTTTAATTCTGTTTAAATTTACTTAAATGCGTAAAATAAACCATTTGTAATAAACTCGAAAGAAGGAAGTACAACTTCTAACGCTCATTCATAAGATACTGGATTTTATTATTTTGCAATCTCGTTAAGAACTTGCAGGAGTTCTAATCACCTACTTAACGATACTTGTTTTCTTTTGTCAATGTCAGTCCGGTATATTTCCAACTCAATTTTTTTTTCTATTTACAATTGTACTTTAATAAATCTTTTTTTAATTTATATGGCGGGCAAATGAACAGACCATCACAGCAGCCCACCATATGTTAAGTGATTACCGTCGAACATGGACCATGAACAACTGCATACCAATGCAACTTCTACTTACATCTGACGGTTACGACTTTGTTGGTTATACGTATGTTCTACTTCATGTGGTGCATCATGAGAACAGATGTTTGTGAATTACCCCGAATTAAACAAAACCCAATTCATCTTAACACGGAAATATTATTCGTAGTATTCGATGACGGCTATTGTTTAATTCTGTTTAAATTTACTTAAATGCGTAAAATAAACCATTTGTAATAAACTCGAAAGAAGGAAGTACAACTTCTAACGCGCATTCATAAGATACTGGATTTTATTATTTTGCAATCTCGTTAAGAACTTGCAGGAGTTCTAATCACCTACTTAACGATACTTGTTTTCTTTTGTCAATGTCAGTCCGGTATATTTCCAACTCAATTTTTTTTTCTATTTACAATTGTACTTTAATAAATCTTTTTTTAATTTATATGGCGGGCAAATGAACAGACCATCACAGCAGCCCACCATATGTTAAGTGATTACCGTCGAACATGGACCATGAACATCTGCTGCACCAGAGGAGCCACATGCATTGTAAAGTAATTTTCGGAGAGGAACGTTTTCCGTAAATAATCAACACAACTAGATTTCTATATACATAAAACTTACCAATCTAATTTAAGGCGCTGTGTATAGTGAAATTGAGTCGAATGAGTATCGTTTTCTGCAAAATCTATAGCTCATAACATTATGAAAAAAAATATGGTTACACTTGATCGTATTTCTGACGTGATGGCCGATTTAGAAACACGATTTAACAAAGTTTACTAGATAAAAAAAAATTGCAATCGCACCTCTGAAAATACTTAAATACTAATTTTTCTCAGTTATGCCTAAATTGATCAGGGTGAAATTAAGTAAGATTATTTGTGATATATTAATAAAGTAATTGGCCGATTTACATTTTGCATAAAACGTATATTATAATTTTAATAATTTTTATTACGATTTGGCACTTAGGTCCTTTGCATCCCAGTATCGGCGTCCTTGTTACTCGTACGCAAACCGACAGTGATCGCTGAGGCGCGTTGCTAGGTGGACCTGTGACCAGCTGCGATCGCCCGTCATTCAAACATTATTTTCGATTACATTAATTAAAAAATTGTTACAGGAATTTATTTCGTTTATATTAATTCATTTAAACACAGTGTCTGTAATAAAAGGTGTAAATACGTGTGTTTATAAATAGTTCTGGTAATCTAATCATATTATACAGTAAAATCAAATTGCTTAAGGTAATGAATAATGTACCTTAATTTCACCCTAACTTTAATAAGAACTGTGGCTCAGTTGAATCACGCTCACATGTGGTGCATTAGATAAGCGGGAGTTCGGTTCCTAAAAGGTTTCAATAACTTTTTTTTCCGTAAATATTTTTATATTTTTTATTATTTTCGTATTTTGTATTTTTGAATATTTTTTTATTTTAATATATTAATTTTGAACAGATAAAGTTTTTTGAAGATTGATTCTGATGAACCGTCAACCGTCATTGTTTTACAAGAGTGAGGATAATTATTTGCTTGACCTGAGTAATAATCAAAAATACCGCCGCTATCAATTCGGCGTATGCTGCCTACTTTAGATTTAAATACGCCGACTTAATTGGAGGTACGCCGACTACTTTAGAGGTTTGCTGTCTATTTTTATCAGTCAGCATGCGTAGTAGTATTTCTGTGGGTTCATTAGAGTTTCCCGTGGTTAGTTTTTGAGATTGTTTCAATAATAAAATAAAATAAAATAAAAAAAGCCATTTATTCTACTACCAAGTCAATAAAAATAATAAATTATGTCAATGTTTTTTTTTTCTTACAAGTTTCAGTCAAATTTTATATTGTAATATCACAAGTGTTTGGTAGAAGTCGCCTCTCTGGCGTAGGCCTCCCCCAGCTCTTTCTAAGTCTTCCTTTCCTTAGCTTCTCTGGTCCATAACGGGCCACTGACGTGAAGGAACAAGACCGCCCACCGTCTTCTTGGCCTTCCTCTTTTTCTACGCGGAATCTATTCTGTGGCAATTTTTGTCCATTTTGTATCTGTCATCCTGCAGATGTGACCAGCCCATTTAAATTTAAGCAATCGTATTTGGCTGATGACATCTTTGACCTTGGTTTTTTTTCCGAATATTTATGTTGCTCACCTTGTCAGATAGTTTGATACCCAGCATGCTCCTCTCCTTTTTTTTTTATCCAGCAGTTGCAGATGATATCTGGCCATAATTCTTTATAAAATAGTAATTTCACACATATGCCACTTGTCTAAATATACTTGTATACACTCTAATTATACATGACTTTTTCATTATAAGTTATCTCATTTATAAATATTTCCCATTGGATATATTAATATTTTTGTTAGAATGGTCAAGCTCCAAGATTCCTCTTGTCTTTTTTCACTTTGGGCAGTCTGGTACAGTTAAATGAACTGCTAACGGATTTGGATGATGTTTTAGCCGCAATTTGTAGTTTATACAGAATGTTGGATTTCCTGCTTCACAGTATAGTGATACATCTGCGTTCATGGATCTCGCTATTTCTTAAAAACCATAATGCGTTGGCTTTTTGTTTGAGTATGTAATCCTCTGCCCGTTGTATCACTTTGATATCAGAGTCGCATGCGGAGCCCCAGAGCGGGATTCCAAATTGCCAGATTGGTCTGAGTAAAGCCTTGTAGATGAGAAGTTTGTTGTCAGTTGTGAGCTTTGCGTTTCTTGAGAGTAACCAATACAAACCAGTGTACTTAAGTTTCAGTTCGACCTTCTTTGCTAGAATATTTTGTCGACAAGTCATCGCTCTATCCACAAGAAAGGTTCCACAAGACAGTGTGACAACCACCGGACTTTGGCTTTAATCTCCCACGCTAGCAAATCGCCACTTTAATCAAAAATCAAAAGGCAAATCTCTGAAGAACAGGCAGGCTTTGTTAAGGGGTACCCGCGAACAGATAGTCAACATCAGACTAATTATAGAGAAAAGCTACGAATTTGACAATCCTGTCATCATCTGCTTCGTAGACTATAGCAAAGCTTTTGACTGGACCTGCATGTGGAAGGTTCTCTTAGAACTGGGCGTACCACAGCATCTTGTGGCACTACTACAAACCTGATACAATAACAGCCAAGGTTCCGTCAGATTAGATAAGACCATTTTACCAGACAAGCTCATTTTACTTCAAAAAAAGTGTGCGTCAGGGATGCATTTTGTCACCCATACTTTTTAATGTTTATGTTTAGTTTATAATCCGTCGCACTTGTGAATCTTAGGATGGGGGCATAAACATTGGAGGCACCACAATTACTAACTTGCGGTACGCTGATGACACTACACTTTTGGCATCCAATGAAGCAGAAATGGTGACTCTCCTTAGTAAGTTGGAAAATGTAAGCAAGGAACTTGGTCTTTCCATTAATCCATCTAAATCAAAGATCATGGTTGTGGATCGAAGTGGCAAACTTAATCTCACGGGTGCACTCAAGTTAGAAGTTGTGGATAACTTTATTTATTTAGGCTCATGTATAACAAACAATGGATCTTGTGAACAGGAAGTGCGCAGGCGAATTGGTATGGCAAAGAATACCATGTACCAGCTATCCAAGATCTGAAATAGCAAGAGCATATCAATTCGCACCAAGCAAAGACTAGTAAATGCTCTGGTTATTTTCCATATTTCTATACGGTTCTAAAACATGGACTCTTCGGGCTACAGATCGCAAACGCACTGATGCTTTCGAGATGTGGTGCTGGAGGAAGATACTAAAGATACTGCATTCAGGACCAACGCATCTATCCTGAAAGGGTTGAAAATTACAGCAAAGCTGAAAACTATATGTATCAAGCGCACCTTGAAATACTTCGGACACAGCCCTAGGAATTTAGGAAACTACTCGTAACGGGCAAAGTGGAGGGAAGAAGGCCAAGAGGACGTAACGTTTTCTATGGAAGACGATTGTGGGGTAGTTGTTTGGTGCTAAGCCTAACTGGAGGGCAGTCACCTGATCTCAGAGTGAACGTTTTGTGCTGTGATTTCAAAGCAATAGCTAGAACTTTCTATTTATCATGGATGGACAAATGTCTGAGTTTCTTGAAGGCTTTTTTGTAGCATTTCAGATGCTTTTGCAGGTTTCTCGTAAGAAGCAAGTATCATCAGCGAAGGTTTCTACAGATACTCTACAAGTTTTTGGTAGGTCGACTATAAATAATGTGTATAGGATTGGACCTAACACTGAGCCATGAGGTACTCCAGCTTTAATATAGTAGAATCTAGAGGTACATTCACCTTCTGTGACCTTAAAAATTTAAACTAGTAAAGCAAAGTAGGTGTGTGGTAGAAGCATTTTGATTTTCCGAAACAAGCCTTGTTGCCAAACTTTTTCAGGCTTGTTGTATATCAAAGAAAACATACAGTTTTCGTTCATGTGCTTTTCTTATGATTTGACATACTCGGTGAACTTGTTCAATAGTTGCAGTTTGTCAATAGGTCTCTTCTAAAACCGAATTGGTGGTCAGGCAGTATTTTTCTGTCAGAGATTACATGCAGTAGGCTATTTAGCATTATCTTTTCAAGTGGTTTGGATAACGGTGGCAGCAAACTTATAGGTATGTCTATAAGACGTAACTTTACTAGAAGATTTACCAGGTTAGCAGATCAGAGATTTGAGGGATTTCCACAACAGTGGGAAATAACCAATTCTAATTATGCTGTTGGAATGGACAGTACGATACATAAGGCCTTTTTTTGGAGGTTCTTTCATTACTCTTTTGTCTATTAGGTCAAATCCTGGAGCTTTCTTGTCTTTGAGTGTTGTGACTGCCCTTCGAATCTCCTTCGGTGCGACACACTTAAGAGGTAGATATAGCTGGAAGTCCTGATCCAATATCTTATGAATGTCAGATTCATCTGCATTTGCTAATTCCATATTTGGTGCGAATAGTATTACAAATGTAAGTATTACAATCTTCAATAGGAGAGGTAGAAACAGCAGGTCGAGTAATATTTATAATTCCTTTCATAGAGAATATCTACGGGCTTTAGTAGGAGAGAGCGATTCAATGCTAGTTTTATTTGTATCATCCTCAGCTTCTACAATCACATATTTTAAGGAATGTCCATTAGGACATTAATATACCCTTATACTTTTATGTTATGTATTTTTTTCACTTTTCTTTTTGTCCTTATATTATGCAATTAAGTTGGTTAAAATAAATAAAAAATAAAATAGCTACATAATTTTCTTTTCGCTTGGTGGCCATCGCTTTCTATTGCCATGGATAAATATATAGAATAAGTGTAATGGGCATGAGTCGAAATGCCCACATAAAAAAAAGCTGATTTTTTGACCAGGTACCCTCCCCAAAACACCTCACTAAACTTTCATCACATATTCTAGGAACACAGCAAAGGACAAGCATATCAACAACATTTTTTATTTATATAAAAAGATGGATCGTTTACTCCGAATCATACAAGTAGGTAGTAGGAAGAAATACCAATTTTCCAAATTTGAAATTTTGATTGAATTTGAAATCCGATGTTTATCAGCGAAAATTTAATTTTTATGTACGAAAATTATTGTAAACAATATAAAAACATAAACAAGATTAAAAAAAAAAAAAAGCATATTTTGTTTAAGATGCGAAAAATTCGAATTCACGTTGTATTAGTCCAGACGACCGTTCAAACAAGTGACGAAATTAAGGTAACGTATCTATACCTATAGTTGATAAGACTTGTCGCGAGCCGTTTATTGCAACTGTTATGGCGAACTGCACTAAGTATTGCGCGAGGTGGGCGGGGCTAACCGTCCGCTACTGCCGCTGCTTCACCCCCTCAAATACCTAAAGTTTGTCTATACAGAGCGCCTTAAGGCTTGCTCTATAATCAGTCGACCTTGGGGCACGCATAACAGGCGATAGGCGTTAAAAATAAATAAAGAGAAAATAAATAATGATAACATCGGAACGTATGTCGAGCACAGCGCAACCTTCTACCACGAACTAATCTACAAATCCTACATTTTGGGCAAAAATGCCTTGGCCGTTGTATACCTTTAGCACGACTCCATAATTAAGATAAGTCATCATAAAACCACGGGAGAGTCCGTTCGACGGTCGCGACTTTTTTAAAGTAAGGTTCAGATCTATAGAGCGGCAAAAATAGTATTAAAATGAAACAACTTGTGTAGCGTTATCTCGTTCTATTTCTCAAGTAAAAGGTAAGACTAAGCACGCTTTACAGATCTCTTAAACTTCTGAACTTATGAGTTTAGCAAACAATTTTACATGAAATGTTAATAGTAGGATACCTAAAGATACATACACACTCACACAATATAAGACAATTTACACGATCATCTGACCAAGAAAGATCTATAGATACCTACTTAATTAACAAAAGTTAATTAACTTTCTCTAATCTACTCGTAATCTCTTAAAAGTATCAATAGTAGTTCTTCTAATCCTACACGTAACACGGTGTTATTCAGTTAATTATAACATAAAGGTCAAACTATTAAACATTATGCAACTATAATAGCAATGATCGTCGAAATAGATACAACGCCCAACCTAACCGAAGCTGTTATCGGATTGAACTTAATGTGAAATTAGAAACGTTCTATTAATCTAAACATAAATCAACTTTTGCCGGTTGGATGTAAGAAAATATATTAAAAGTTAAAACTGGCTATCTAATGTTGAAAAGATTTTTTTTAAATAGATATTTAGTTATTTATTTTATAGTAGCTGTTCCTCGCAATTAGATCTGCGTTTTGTAGCAGTGGTAACGTAACGTTATTTAACATAATATGCTGGTTTGTTTATAGCACGTACCATTATTTCCTGAACTATAACATCACATCGAGACCACTACGTCCATACTCCTTAGAGGGCTACGTATGTGTCTCACATTTTCCTTCTACGATACGTCAGATATCTGATCTAATTTCTGATTGAATCAAATTACATACACGTTAATATCTTTTGCCAGCGGTAAAACTTGTGCCTACCATTCAATGTGTTTCTGAAATTATATATTCATTGAGTATAGTTATACCATGACGAATTGAAAATTTATAGGATAAATCAGGACGATTGTGATGGAGCGGATAGTTAGAGAGTAACGTTTGAAATTAATAATCAATGCTACTCAAAACCTTTGGATCGAGGATAAAATTAAGAAGAGTTCTTTTACTAGTATTATTTGAGTATAACAGAGGCTCTATATTCATTATTGAACCTTAAGATTTTGAATTAGATTTAATTAACTTTGGGCGGTCAAATTTCGCAATTATTTTTACACCACAACTAAAGTACAGCGTAAATGTTTCTTACTTTTATGTATTATTCGCTCCCTTGTTCGCTCGTCTTAGGTGTAATGGAGGCGATGTGACGTGTGACTCGGCAACATGTAGTTTATTACCTCAAGCATGGGGAATTTGTAACTTAAACTGCTCTATCTTGGCAAGATCAAATCGGCCAGCGTTATCAAGATATGCTTATATGCGTGTAGCGACATTTCGCAACCTAGAAGCTGCATTTGCGAGGTGATAAGAGTAAATTTATTCTTGAGTTAAGGCCTAACCAAGTTCAGTAACACGTGCCTGGCATACAAATTGGCGTCCCACTTGCGACCTGCTCAAAGTAGAGCGTCTTGAGATTAGTCGTAAATGTCCACGCCATTGCAGACACTTTGGATTTATTCTAAAAAAATATTTTATCTCATACGCTACGACGCTAAAATAGTCGGTACGTTTATTCCTCATCAATTTATTTACTTATTTACACTAGTCGATCTAGATGGTTCAAAGGTTATAATATGTAGTTGATCTGTTTGCAGCGGATAATCGGTTTTTGGTAAGCAAGACAAAAGTATTTCGACTGAACCATATAATAAAGGGGATTCAGTCAAGGTTTTAATAAATAGATAGCATGTCTCGGTGTGCTTTTCACGGAATGAACGACAAGGATCAAACGGACATCAAAAGTATATCAACCATGATAGATAGAGTAAGTATAGTTTGTACGGTTTATGGAACTAAGTCAACTTGATCAAGCAAAAAGTTATTTTGCTTTCGCTATAAATTGTTAGAATTCAATTCTTCAATGGACAATTAACGTGAACAAATAATGTTAGGTATGCACATATAAAAACAATAAGCGAAAACACTTGTATCAACAAGAACTTAGTATAATTAAATCAATAATATTGTTCTATTAAGACATTCAAAGTATAAAAGCTGTTATCGACACTAAATAACCAGTCTCCACAGATGACACACGGAAACGGTATAATCCTAAAGAGGAAATAATCAAAAACGTTAATTACACTTTTGTAGTTGAAACTTTAAAAGCAACACAAGAGTGGGCGGTTAATAATACAACATTTGTTTGCACTGTCTAGCAAATTAGGAGTTATAGTTCCTCTTGAAGTGTAATTACGGAATACCAAACATTAAATCATCTACAGTATCAACCCATTTCCGAGCCGCACTTTAACCCATTTCCGGGTCTTTCAAGGTTTTGAACATAGTCAAACATGATGGCTAATTTGATAGACATGACCAGTCTTTGAGCAGATTGTAGAACTGTCAGAGGTTTCCTCACAATGTTTTCATTCACCGTTGATTGAATTTTAGTTCTTTTTTCTTTAATCAAGTATATTAACTTAAGGCAATAAGTTTTCTCGACGGTTTTGAATCTTAATTTAAATACAGAGGTGTCTTATTTATATAGTAAAATTTTAACATACCTATAAATCAAAAAGCAATGTTTATGTAATTCAATTTTATATTAGGTGATTGGTATTTTCCATTAGTTTTCTTTATTCTTATACTCATGTATATTGCTCATACTGTTATGCTACTGAACATTAGAAAAGCGCTTTTATGAATCCCCCATGCTTTTAAGCGCCGTGCAGCCCGGGAAAGCCCTTTAATCAATAAAACAGGAGGCAACCCGTAAAAGCACGTCTGAGTATGGCTTTTACGCGCTCTTATAAACCATCCAAATGACATAATAGTTTAACCCTTTGTAGACACACCACTAGGACAAACTTAGTACACAACTGATATATACTCATATCATAAAGCTAACTGCATGAATTAATAACTTAAAATTAACTAAATTAATATAATAAATATAAATGTTACTTTTGTTATTTTTAAGCTACCAGAATACATTTTGTCCAAAGATATAAAAAGCTCTAATGAACCCCGTCGCTTAAATAAAATATAAACTGACAGTGCAAATATAATAAAATTAAGACTGTCAATTGACAAAGAACAAGGTAGCTGAGACACTATGACGAAGATGTTTTGAATGAACCTAATGTAACGTACATAAGAATATGAATTTGTGCAGAACTGCTGGTTTATCCATAGGAATATTGAAAATGCAAATGTGTATGTTTATTAATTTATTATAATTATTAAATTGTTACCCATGTTCAGCTCAACCAAAGAACCAGTTTTATCAGAGTAGTTACCGCGAGATAAAACAAAAAATCATCTAGCCGAGAAACTCCAATCTATAAATTTTTCGCGGAGTTAAAACGAACCAACAAGAATAAAGTCACCGGCAACAGCAAGTAATATTTTAGAGCAGGAAATGCTGTATACATTGTAGAGCTTACAGCAAGGCCAGGGTCGACTTTAAATCACCCGTCAGCTGCTTAGCACAGGAGATCGAGGCACGATTATAAGCAAATTGTGCAATCAGGGACAGGAAATAACGGTCTGAACATACTATTAGATAGCCAATGAATATAAAATGTTTATTTCAATTTAAACAAGTTTTCTGAGCAGTTTAACCCGGATTCCATTATGAAACCTAAAGCAAAAACAGTAGAAGGATTAAATATAGTTATATACCTCACCGGACTAAAGACTGACCGACTGAGTAACTTAAAAATGCTATGAAAAATAAACAAATGCGTATATATTAGTTCTCAGAGTTTACATAATTTCATGTTCTACAATATGCTGTAAAGATTCAGTGTCTTCCGTCTCGATAACTTCGAAGAGGCTAAAAAATCAACCTTCACGTCCATGTTTTCGAGTCGAGTAAAACCCAGAATAAATAAAAGATATATAATCATGAGAGATCACGTGGACGTGGAATGTTTGTAAAACAAATGTATCGGGAGACTTCGTTTCCACATCAATCTAGCCGGAACAAGGATATCTCTGGAAATAATTACCTGCATGTTTGTATCTGATACACGTAGATTTTGTTTACAAAATCAGGTACACATGCAGTACGTATACCTACGAAAGACTACGTGGCTATCTCCTACGAAGGATTGTTTACAGCTCTCAGAAAGGCCTATGCCTGCTAAGTGATGATGGCATCGTACCGGAACTCTTAATCACTTGGTAACTAAGCTCAGCCACGGCTTCTTCAGACAAAAGCGCTAGATAGTCATAAAACGTTCTTTTTGGTATTGGACCAAACATCGTGGAAGACACACGTCTTTTGGTTGTGGAGGCCTTGATGAATTCCGAGGCTCGTTAATTAATTTACATAGCAATGTGGCGTCTGCTTTGCAGTGACAAAACAAATGATCGAAGTATGACATCACATGTATGAATATGCCATATCTTAGGATAAATACAACAAATACAGCGTCCATTTCAATCTTAACTACTAAATCACTGTTTATGCTTAGATTATTGGCATGAATTTGTGTTTGTTATAATGTTTATTGCCCGTAATATTTTGCGGCACCAAAAGTACTGCCAATTATGTTAAATAG
The DNA here is from genome assembly GCA_928268935.1 of Lasiommata megera. Taxonomy (NCBI): domain Eukaryota; kingdom Metazoa; phylum Arthropoda; class Insecta; order Lepidoptera; family Nymphalidae; genus Lasiommata; species Lasiommata megera. Next base: position 542,874 of record OV743312.1, read on the forward strand.
TTACACGAACATGATCTAACAATCTAAAATATATGTTCTTACTCCTCTTTTACTTTACTAGTAGTACTTTGTAGTTCGGAAACGGAGTCGCGAAGCTGAAGCGGTAATGTATGGACGAAGCAAATGTGTTGGATAACCACGGGATGAAACCTGGGGTGGGCAGTTCACATTACAAGGCATACGAGTTGCATAAAACGGTGGTATGAACTACAGAATATCTATTTCCAGTAGGATAACTTGACTAACCAAATAACAGTATTTCGTTACTTAAACCGGATTATGATTTTATCTAAGAAGTTATGCTCCTCGAGTCTCGTCGTAACTTAGGTCACCTCGGGTCGAGAAGCTGTTGACATATTTGGCCCGTAAAGCATTTAGGTAACAGATTACTCCTGCCAAGAGTCGACGGGGAAAAGAGGTAAAATGAATAGTGCACGTCTTATGAAAATAAAAAACGATAAATCTCGAGTAGGAATATAAGTAAGCCTGATGTCAATGAAGGTAAAAAAGCCTTGAAATACTTAGCTCCAATAACTAAATGAATATTTATTTAAATTTATTGCATGAGGGCAAATTAAAAAAAAAAGTTAAATTAATTAAGAAGGAAGTGTTTACATTATCAAAATCAATTAGCATCAAGTTATAATGCATCGCAGCCAACGCGCCTCGACCTGTTAAACCGTTTACCCACGTGCAAACAAGTTGGCTATCGACTACGTCACGTCATACCTCGAAAATATATAATATTTGTGGTATTTGCGTCGAAGTCGTCGTTTAACGTCGACGAAGCGACAAGACCGACAACTGAGAGATGAACGAAACATTTAGTTGTCAACTTAGTTGTTTTTGTAATGCTGTTGGCCAGTCTGCAGATGCACACAAAATGAAAACTTCACAAGTCTTGACTCCTGCAATTTATCTGACAGTTGCGAATCCGTGGTGACCTATCAAAATTTGCGATGACATTACGTAGTTCTGTCGTGGTCAAATTATGCGTATTGTATGGAGACGAGTGAATGGCAAATACCAAGTTTTATTACAAATTAATATTATATTAACCCGCACTGTAGTCGTTCTGCATTCTAAGAGAGATGCGGTGTTACCGACTAGACTGTTGGTGGCGATAATATACATCTGACACTCCTAAATCATGCGTTTAGTATGACTTTCCGACGACCCAACTAAAGAGGACGTTTGAAGATTGACACATCTGTAAAGGCGTAAAACAGTAAACCGACCAGCTCGGTGCGTTTGCGCAACGCTGCACCGTTATCATGATTGTGTACCGCAAATTAGACACAGTCGGCCAATTATCCCATCATTTCTATGATTGAATGAAATTCCTACGGCGTTGTTGGTAATTGGTAGTTAACTACTGTGCTTAGTGCAAATTATATATAATAACATGATTATCTTGATTTTCTACCGTACCGTTACCAAAATAGATTAAAATTGCGTTATCAAAGCTTTTAGTTTCCAAACAACAATCGTTAACTAGGAAGATTTGAAGACAGTGTTTGGATACTAAGTTGCATATTAAAGATAGGATCTTTATTCTTTCTAAAGCTGATCTCTATACTATACATAGTGTTAGACATGAGTCTGTCTCTTTAAAAACTTTAAACAGCAAAGTCAAAGCGAGGGTATATTTCGAAAATAATTCGTGAGTCAAGTTGTGTATAATTTAGATGTATAAGACTATTTTTAAATTAATAATACAAGCACGATAGGCAAGCTTATGTCGTAGTGCCTATTCATGTTGTTTACTTCTACTATTCTCCTTATACTCTGATAATCTATATTAGGTATTACAAAATATTTTAATGTTGTTTATTTTTATTAAATGCAATAGCAGACTTATAATCAGTGACTCATCGATCGTTCAATGATATTATAATACTATTGAATAATATGGACTTAAGAAGAGTTTAAGACACTATACCCGCTGGTACCGGACACTGGGCAAGCTTGTATCGTGATGCCTATTCAAGATATGTTTGCTCCTCGGTGTGAGATGTGTTTTTCTCAATGATGTCAATGGGCTACCAAAGCGACATGATTGCGACATAAGACTTGTCCCCCAGTATTGTTGTATTACGCGCAGAGCACAGTTCTCATGACTTCGCAACAAGCACAATGTTATGGCGGCGACTGTCACTAACGGAGGTTACAATAATTACCTACCACGAGAGTTACGAGTGTTTGTTGTGTTGTTATGTATTGAGGGGATCTATTGTTTCCCAGCATGAAGAAACCAGGCTGGTACTATAAGATTCAAGAGTATCATACTCTAATCTATGTATGTAAGAGGTCCAGAATATTAATATTATAAATGCAAACATTTATTGTTAATGGGAATATAACATTTATGTATTTCTCTGATCTGGTGAGAGGCTTTCGCCAATTACCACCCTACCGGCCAAGATGTGCAGCCAAGAGATTTAGTGTTTCGCCACGAGGTCGCTTAGAAGCCGATTAGGAGTGTGGTTTAATGAAACGTCCAAACTAGTAACAGATTAGCCGGCTACCATCTCAGACTGCATCTTCACTTACCACCAGGTGAGATTGCAGTCAAGGGCTTACTGACCGACCGAACATTTGAACCGGTGCTACAGTACAATAAATAACTTGCAACCTGAACATGGACATAGAGTACTGTTGTCTAGAATACGGGTTGGGACAAATGCGGACGGAATCACGACACAAAATTAGTAAATAGGATTTAGGGACAATGGTGCTAATTCTTTTTTATACTAATGTCTAACTAACTTAATTAGCACATTTAAAGATAGGAAATAATCTTTTCTGTACGGTACCTACTACTAGTCAATTTAGTTTATTTCGTAGAATTGAGAACAAAAGAATGCTACTTTAGTTTAGAAAGATTTTTATAAATGTTGATTCGCGCTAAACTGATACTCGAATGCTGACGAAACTTTGATCGCAGCCGATGCGCTTCTTCGAGGAGGGTCCGAGTTTATTACTATATTATACCGTTTGACTTGATCCGTGTGAAAAGTTTCAAGCATTTCAAATACAGGCTGCTTTTCACACAGGTCAAGTCTTTCGAATGGCTTATATATCACGGTATGACAGTAATGTCATGTCCAAGACACACCACGTCGCCTTTTACAGGGAGAGAATCTCCGGCGGAGTGCGTTCTTAACGATTTTGACACAATTATATCTGTGACCCCAATTTCTCATTCTTCATACGCATCGGTATGGAGCGATGATGGATATGCGTTTTCTCTCTAAATAAGCTCACGCTATCGGACGTGACTATATGCAATGCATGTTGCTACATTTATTTAGTGCTAGCTCGCTCGTAAACAAATCCTCAACTAATTTTATTGCTGTAGGAAAGACAAAAAATAGCTAAACCGACTTCCGTATGATAGGTTTCGCTGATAGGTAGGCGTTTCTACCTATATATATATTTTTTCACTGTAAATGTAATGTAAAGACGTGCGGAGGTACCTTCTGGCTTCTTAAGTGTTTACATTTTATGTTTCAAAAGTAATAAAATACATATATAAAAAACGAGATCTCTTTTTTTATGTTAAATTCACTGTTTTTTTTCATATTTACAAAAATAAACTTAGATAAAGATAAAATATTTTAATTAGGAACAATAACTTAAAGGCACCAAAAAAATACTTTTCTTTTGTGGTAAGCCCGCTTTTATTTTCAACTTCAACTATTACTATTTATATTATAACTTCATGCGAAACATACAGTACGCCCTCATATAGACCGACAGTAGGCTTCTGGTACGGAACCCCAAAAATGAGTCGAAACTAAAACATTTCCATCGAAGGCAAAGGTCACAGTTTACAGATAAGATTTATAGTACCGTATTGCAGCTATTTCAGCGATACAATGGCATGACAAAACGTAACGGTGCAGTCTGGCTGTCTAGCCATGGGGAGGCCATACTTATAATTTAATCCTTTTAATCCTTTTAAAATTAATCTACTACCGCCAACAACGTACCTACAAAACAAAATTTAACTTTAGTTCACAAACTGGACGATGTTTCAGCACCATTAAAGAATTCTCAGGGTCACTCCAACAACTAAGACGCTACAACGAGAGTGCTGCAATTCGTACGCCTTGAGCGACGGTCGATCAGTGAGAGACATACCCTGAAAATGCTGCACCACAGGGACTCTTGGTGACCGCGTGCTATAAAGCCTGACTGATTCTTTCTGATGCTTTCTTATAATTGCTATCCAAATATAACGAATTGTGATCGTTGAACTGCAAAGGCAGACATACTATGTTGGTCTAAGACGGGCGTCATACCTCGGAGGTTTGAATTGCATGTTTGCCTTTTCTTTTTGCTTATTAAAACAGGCTAAGCCGTTAGTAAGGTCATATATATATTTTTATACATATAGTTAAAATAGAATCGCAGTACCTTTCCTAAGCCAGCCTGGTAACTTAAAGCACTATTTATAATTATATCGTATATAATTATATATTTGTAGACCACCGTGGCTCAATGTGTGCGCTGTGTCGCATTATAAAGTTTGAGGTCCTGGCTTCGATTCCCGGAGTGTGGTCTGGTGGGAGGCTTCTACTACTCTACCGACAAAGACGTGTCGCCAAGCGATTTATCGTTCCGGCACGATGTCGCGTAGAAATCGATTAGGAGTGTGTTTACCATACCCCTAACAGGTTAGCCCGCTATCATCTTAGACTGAATCACCACCAGGTGAGATAGCCGTCAAGGGCTAAGTTGTAGTGTATAAAAATATATATGTCAAATGTCAATACATCTTGGTCTCATCTCAAGCAGGGCATTCAATCTTGCATACCAAGTCAATATAAATTAAGCATACAACGATGTTTTAAACCAGATGTAAACAACCAAGAAAAAAGATAAGAAGCGGTGATAGCCTAGTGGTTAGGGCGTCAGCCTCCTAATCAGAGGTCGGCGGTTCGAATCCGGGCACGCACCTCTAACTTTTCGGGGTTATGTGCGTTTTAAAAAATTAAAATATCACTTGCTTCAACGGTGAAGGAAAACATCGTGAGGAAACCTGCACGCCTGAGAGTTCTCCATAATGTTCTCAATGACGTGTGAAGTCTGCCAATCCTTGGACTATGGCCAAACCCTTCTCATACTGAGAGGAGACCCGTGCTCTGTAGTGAGCCGTTAATGGGTTGTTCATGATGATGAAACAACCAAGAAAAGATATATTCAATTCTCCCTTTGCAGTTTACTAAAGCTATTTAACGCTCACCGTGTCTGAGAGGGCGTCTGCCGTCAGGGAGGCAGACGTGGGATGAACAGTTTTAGACATTTTGCATTTCAATGAGCTCGGGTGAATATATTTAGAATGACCTATAACGGTGGTCGACTGAGGAAAGAGCTCGAGCAATTATAGCAAACTTCACGGATTCAAGCTTATTCTGTTGAAATTTGGATTTGGATAATTATGCGTACATGCACAACAAAGATTAAAGAACATAATTTCCTGTGGGATTTTATATGTTTGTCTCTAGTATATAAGCATCAAAATCATTGCAGTGATGGAGCTGAATGACCTGGATCTTTGTGATATATAGCATCCTTGTGTAACCACATTAAGACTTTTATATATTTAATTAGGAGATGATAGGACTGGCATATCCGTTATGGGCAAAACTCCTAAAAAAACCATTGCTTTACGTTCAAACTCTTATTCATGTACCTAAAAAATTTTACGGAAGTTACGGAGTTTACGGAAAATTACAGAATTATTAGATTATACGAGTTTTCATCACCATGAAATCATTTAGTTTAGTTTTGTATTAATGTTTTTTAATTTCATTGATCTTAATAATAAATGATGTGTCTAAATCTTAATATATAATGATGTAAGTTTATAAGTAGCAATTAGTTAACTTTTAAGCAAGTGCTATGTTTGTAGATAAGCGTGTACGTGTAAGTAATTGTCGATGGCTTAGGTGTACGGAAAAACTCAACCTACGAGTTTGTTAGGTGTAACCTAACTATTATTACATTATGTCAATGTTTTTTCTTAAATAAATAAATTTGTACAACTACGAGTACGTACTATTGGTGCATTCTTCGAGTTATCTCGTTAAAAGATTTTGTATCAATGCCATTGCGCTGTTTATTATTTTTTAAACAATGAAAACGCAGCGAGACTGGTGGAGGTCAAATGTAATAAAACATTAGTAAAATCTTTGTTTAACTGATTAAAGAGTAGACGAGTTGTAGAGAGTCAATGAAAGCGTTTAGGAAAGGAGTAACGCTCTGTGTAATAAAGTGTCCTTCCCAGATGATTTCGCGGTTCAGAGACGGAGCAGGACTGGTTTAGGAACAGGTCGGGCCTGCCACGCTAAATATGGCACCACTCGCCATCTTAGCCGGCTGTTGCTCAACTCGAATGCACTTAATGTGTGGGAAAGATAAACATTTTCGAATAAGTAGTGAATTCTAAAATTTACCTCGATATAACCTGCCTTAAAGTAAACATAAAAGATAAAATTTATTCCTAAGATAACCATAACAAGCTTTAAATTGCCTAGCTATTACGAAGGAGCTTCTATCTTCTATTGATCGATAACAGGTGACTTTTTTTTGGCAAATGGTCCGTAAAGAATATGAATTGAATCCCTTATTTGGTGTCTACTTTCGTTAGTTTAGTGATGAAAAAGACAATGATCTAAAGGCGTGGTAACGAAAAGTGACGAAATATCATTAATTATTATAATTATGCAATATAAAAAAATTATATTGCATAATTATAATAATTAATGAGATTTGTACAAAACGGAATTATGAAAAATTTTAAAAATTTCGGAGCTTAGTTTGCCATAGCCAATTTCCCCGAAATTCGATTTATACGTTGGAAAAGGGTGCGAAAACGGGAATTGGAATGAGACGTGAGATATTCTTCAATTACAAACTAACTTATTCCATAAAAAAATTATCTCCTAATATACGCGCTAGCATCAACATCAGCTAGTTTAAAGTATAAAACGTTAATATTAGTCGATTATTTCGCAGTGCAGTAGCAGAGGCTTCAGACTGGTTTTGTAACAGGTTGGGTTACTAAGTACGGCGCCACCTCCAGTATGAACATCAGCTGTACTTAAAGGTAAAAAACAGAATGCAAGGAATTTGTATTGAACACGAAAAAACTGACTGACCTAATAAATACAGGAGTTCAGTCTGGTGTATTTTAGTATCCGTGGGAAAATATTGTAAACATTTTATAGAAAATATTGTAATACACCTAACTATTATTATTAATATAAATCCTAATTAATACTGCACAGTGGTGCATTGGTTTTGTCTAAGGTGATGTTGAAAAATTATCTTCTAACAAGAATAGTATCAAAAATTATTCAATCAACAATAATTCAGTTCTTAAATTATGTAAATTTGAGAACATTATGGAGAATTCTCAGGCGTGCAGGTCTCCTCACGATGTTTTCCTTCACCGTTGAAGCAAGTGATATTTAATTTTTTTTTTATACGCACATAACTCCGAAAAGTTAGAGGTGCGTGCCCGGATTCGAACCGCCGACCTCTGATTAGGAGGCTGACACCCTAACCACTAGGCTATCACCGCTTCCAAATTTAAATAGTAATACTGGATTACAATCAAAATCATATACTGACTAACATATTAATACAGACTGTTGAAAAAGTATCTTCTAGCTTTAATGGTGAATATTAAACAAATAGATCTATCACTGTATAACTCCTAAAAATATATATTTTGCTTATACTTCTATTTAATAAATTTCCCTATTAGAAGAGGGTATTAAGAAGGACATCAATGTAAAATAATATTTCTATAAATACAATTACTATCTTCCCAACCTGCTTCAAAAAGAGTTAATGAATCAGGGTACATGATGCATTATATCTAAAATATTAACCACTTGGTCGTATGTCATTGCTGATAGGGTAACTGGCTGTATACACAAAGCTTGTCTCAAGTATACAAACTGATTAACTTGACTTCCACAAAGATCTTATGACAAAAAAAAAACAGTATTTTTCAAAAATGTTTTATATATAATCATTGATAAAGCATATTATAGCTATGCAAAATAAATAATAAATAATTTAGTTCTATTCTATATAACAAAAGACAAGATGATCATCTAATGACTGGTTGACTGATCTATCAATGCATAGCTCACCCCCCTGAATGAATAGGGTTGATATTTGGAAAATAATATTATATACAGCTATTGTAACTTAGGCTCAAAAATATTTTGCAAATTTCATCCTGTGAAACGGCAAAGACAGACAAGAAATAATAATTACATGATTCTCTGTCAGTTTTCAAGACAAGAACATGAGAGTTTACTTAACCAATGCCACAAATGTCATGTGATGTAATTATAGGCTTAAAAACAGCACAATCATAGTATGATGTAGGTTGCAAAATAAGTAAAGAATTTATATGTACATGTCATGTTTTAATCATGACCACGTGAGCTTTAAGGCTAGTAAATTTCGTCCAATTAATGTAAAGCGAGGGTAAACAAATAACAGAACCTTTCCACAATATTAACGCAGTAAGTAGATATTTATCAAAATTTCTTATTGTATTTTGTATGTATGTATACCATGAATATGGAAGGTTCACCGATTCAAGTATGGCATGACTCGTAAATAAATTCACGACCGGTAATAAAATGCTCTGCAATGCAGTAGGTACCTGCGATATTTACTGGCAAAATAAATAGTATTTTATTGTGACCAACTTACCTTTAGCGACATTTTAGCAGCAATCAATTTATTGCCTATAAAACACAGCACTGATCAGTCATTATTCAATGAATAAAATATGTAGATATCTCTTCAAAATTATTGTTTATTTACACTCATATATAAAAAGCACGACAAAATAATTACGTAATTTAATTCTTCGATGATTTTTTCTATCCGAGACTGTATCCAATTATTGTCAAAACGATCGAATTCAGAGGCCCTCGTATATTTATTTATGTTTCCGTAAACACGAGCGCACAGCGCAGGTCGCACGATTTTTCCCTCGATAAGCTTCGCGCGCCCGCCAGCTGCCGCGCTCCCATTCGAGATTTGACATTAGTGAAGACAGTGTTGCTATTTTCAAATATAATATGAAAAAGTAAAAAAGTTATTTTATATATTATGCATTCAAATAAAATTTTAAGAAGTTATTTCGAATTGTGATTTTGACGAATCACAGGCGTTTTATATTGTTGTTAATAAATTATAAGAGCAAAGGTGGCGCCATCTATAATGTATGTAGAAAAACTTTGAAGATATTGATAGATTTAAAATAATTAGTTATACGTAAGGTACCTATTGTAGCTTAATTTCAGCATTGTTATAAAAAAATATAAAAAAACGTTGACTTTTATTTTTTACTGTAACTGTTTGTATTTAAATACCTACTTATGATATCTCATTATGATAATAGGTAGGGATTTTATGCTCTTTAGGCACTAATGCTTTCTACCAAGCAAAGCAACGCCAGATTTGTACGTAAATTGCAGTAGTTCCCACATCAGCAATAGATGGCACTGTGACTAAACTTATTATTATATCTCGTTTTAAATTTCGAATTTCAGGCTTAATAAGATGGTTAAAAGACAGGAAACATCTTATTGCCTTTTCTATAATAATTGGTAATATATCAGCCCTTGTTACTTTTAGCGTGAAAAGTCGCTTTGGAAGCATAGACTTATTTTGGTATCATTTAAAAAGACTAAATCCCTAATTTTCGGTATGAGTTGGAGCTTCAAGAAGTTGATTCTGAAAAAATGGGCTTGGATTCACGGACCCAAGAACATATGATATACTAGCTGGCGCCCGCGACTTCGCCCGCGTGGATAAGTTTTTAAAATTCAGTCAGAATAAGTTGTAAAAATTCCAACGGGAACTCTCCTATATCACTCTCCAGGTCCTCAACTATAATTTCAATAATCACGTCGATCCATTGCTCTGTTGCGACGTGATTGAAGGGCAAACCAACATACAAACTCACATTCGCATTTATAATCATCATCATCATGATCAACCCATTACCGGCTCACTACTGAGCACGGGTCTCCTCTTAATATGAGAAGGGTTTGGCCATAGTCCACCACGCTGGTCATGTGCGGATTGGCAGACTTCACACGCCTTTGAGAACATAATGGAGAACTCTCAGGCGTGCAGTTTTCCTCACGATGTTTTCCTTCACCGTTGAAGCAAGTGATATTTTAATTGCTTAAAAACGCACATAACTCCGAAAAGTTAGAGGTGCGTGTCCGGATTCGCCACCGCCGACCTCTGATTAGGAGGCTGACGCCCTAAGTCAGTACTTAGGGCGGTGGTGGTTACTAAGGGTGGAGAGCTATCACCGCTTCATTTATAATATTACTATGATTTTGTCTGGATAGTAAGAATTTCTTAGTACAAAGTATTTCAATGGATTCAAAGAAGTAAAGCTTTATATGATTTTCAACCAGCATGAACCCCGGTATTAACCTCTTTACGGCGGATTTCCACAAATTATTAGCGGATGTCTACGCCTAAGCAGGGCCTAACTTCCAAATTCCTTTCATTTTCCTTCATGTCGATAACCTCAAAAACTTAGAATCCTGATAAAAACTTCCAACCCCCATTTTACCCCCTTTCGGGTGGATTTTCGCAACATTGATCGTCTTTATTATTTATAATTAACAACTTAGTTGCCTATTTTCATGTCATACAAACTTCTAACCCCCATTTCAACCCTTTAGGGGTGGATTTTTGTAATATTGCATAACAGGTTTTTATTATTTAAAACAAATAAACTGAATGGCAATTTGCATGTCCCAAACTTAGAATCCTGATGAAAACTTCCAACCTTATTTTACCCCCTTTGGGGTGATTTTTCAGATCACAACAACATTATATACATAGATATTTTAAAAAAATTACCCAAATGCCAACTATCATGTCCCTAACTTCAAAAACATAGAATCCTCGTGAAAACTTCCAACCCCCATTTCAACCCCCTTGGGATAGATTTCCGTAACATTGATTATACAGATCTTTATCATTTATCGTTATAAACTTAGTTGCCAACTTTCATGTCTCTAACTTCAAAAATATAGGAATTTAATATAAACTACAACCCCCATTTCAACCCCTTAGGGGTGGATTTTTGTAATATTGTGTATAAAGGTTTTTATAATTTAAAACAAATAACCTAAATGGCAATTTTCATGTCCCTAACTTCGAAAACTTAGAATCGTCATAATAACTTCCAACCCTCATTTTACCCCCCTCGGAGTAGATTTTCGCATTATTGATCATACAGATCTTTATTATTTATAATTAACAACTTAGTGGCCAACTTTCATGTCTCTAACTTCAAGAATATAGGACTTTCATACAAACTTCTAACCCCCATTTCTACCCCTTAGGGGTGGATTTTTGTAATATTGCGTGTACAGATTTTTATTATTTAAAACAAATTACCTAAATGCCCATTTTCATGTCCCTAACTTTGAAAACATAGAATCCTCATGAAAACGCTCTACCCCCATTTCACCCCCGTTGGGGTAGATTTTCGTAACATTGATTATACAGATCTTTATTATTTATAATAAAAAACTTAGTTGCTAATTTTCATGTCTCTAACTTCAAAAATATAGGACTTTCATACAAACTTTTTTACAAACAACCCCCATTTCTACCCCTTAGGGGTAGATTAAATCAAAACCTTTTCTTAGCTGACCTCTACTTCATAAAAGGAATCTACCTTCCAAATTTAAAGATATGTTTTATAGTTCCTGAGATATCGTGATCATCAGTCAGTCAGTGCGAAATACCACTGGTATTTCGCTTTTATATATATAGATAAACAAAAATTAAAATTTTGAGGTAAGAAGTTCAGAAGAGTTAAGCGGTGTTAGCGGTAGGTAGTTGTTGTGACATCAGCCTCCTTATCTTCTTTCTTTTCCTTTTGATCGGTGGCACGCCTTACGGAGTTAAGTGTGTTTTAAGTCATTAAATATCACTTGCTGTAGCTATGAAATAAAAAAATTGTGTGGAAACCTGCATGCCTGATAGTTCACCATAATGGTAGTAAAGTGTGAAGTCTAACAATCCACACGAGGCCAGAGTAGTAGACTAAGTACCTACTACCGAAACTCTTTTCATTCGGAGGTTCATTTTCTGTAGTAGTCTAATAAGTCCGGAAACACTAGAAGGCATTTTATGTTAAATTTACGTTGCTTGACCACTACAGGCAATATTTTTGAGTCTGTCAGCATTGAGCACTTATCTAATAATATTGAAATAAATGATTTTCCAATTTGGAGTTGTTTTATAATTCACTATATTACGCTGAAAACGGGCAAATCCACAAGAATTTTTACTATTTCTTTATTAACCTCACCATCTAGATGTTCCAAAATGGAACTTCTAAGGGATATTTCGCTACGACACCGATTCGACTGCCTAGACCCTGGGCAATACTAAGAAACAATTGCTTGGAACATCAAACTTATTACTTTCCATGATGTAAAACTTATAAAAAGCAATAATTGTTGAAGTCAACTCTCCTGAGAATGTTCCGATGTCGAAAGAAAGAGCGCATTTTAGAATATCTGCTTGGTGAAAGCAGTAAATATTCGAGACGAACATAAATTGCAATTTACATATAGCACATGAAGTTAATGACCGTTGTACTTGTTTGGATTACAGTGTAAAGGAAAGTCGGTTTTAGGAAGCAGTCATATTATTATAGTTCAAGGGTCGGCCGGCGCGTTGGCCATGAGGTGCCGCTGCACGGCCCGCAGCGCGCTGCGCGCGTCGTGCCGGTCGGCGTGCGCCGCGGTGTAGTGCGCGCGCAGCTGCCGCGCACGGTCGGTGCGGAAGCGGCACGCGGCCGCCGCGCGGCAGCTGTACAGCGGCAGGCCGGGGTGCCGCCCGCTGCGCAGCACGTGCTTGCGGAGATTCTCCTGCAACAATTGTGAACATGACGCTCCGTTTTAAAGGAATATTCAGCAAGGACGCTGGATTAACTAAATCCTAGACAGCAATTACCACTTTATGACCCTTGGACTCTGAAACTGCATCACCACCAGGTGAGATTGCCTGTCAAGGACTAAGTTGTAGTGGAAAAATAAATAAAGAAAATGGCGGTGATATATTGCACGCAAAACATAAAATAAACAAATTTTTAGGCAAGCATAGCAGCCTCATAGCTGCAAGTAATCTCTTACAACCATTGTTCAAATAAATTTACTGCTGCCAGAGAGAGAAGAAAGAAGAAGCTATTCCAGTAAATATATACCACTACTAATGAATAAAATAATAAAACATGTTCAAATATAATGCAGAAACATAAAGTATAATGTAAGTGGTAACAGCGCGTCCGTGGTGGCGCCGCAGCCGGCTCACCAGGCTGCCGCACGTGAAGGCGCAGTGCGGGCAGGCGTACGGCTTGAGGCCCTCGTGGCACACGCGGTGCCGCTTCATGTGGCTCGCCTGCTCCGTCCTGAACGCGCACAGCGGGCAGTCGTACCGCTTCACGCGCTCCCCGTGCGAGCGCCGGTGTCTGAAATCATTAAGCATAGCATACTCATTTAAATGTGCCATGTGGTTGGTATTCGTGATTCAATCGCTCACGCACGTTTTCTACCCACGTTTCAGATACGAAACCCTTAGGTGTGTATCGTCAGTGTTTCCTACCGCATATAACTTCAAGCACCTTCAAGCCTGCCTATCAGCCAGGTCATAAAAACCATATGAATAAAATAATATCTGATCATCTCTTTTAATCATTTACTATTGATGATTTCGCTACCAATATAACCGTACCGTGTTTTACCAATCTCATAACATCGTCTCATTATGCTTGTCGCACTAACTCCAACAATAAAAATAAGTCATATAGAATCAACACCCTCAGGGGTAGAGACTTACCGAAGCAATATTTGACTAGCATGCGATGGTTGGAAACTGTAGATTGAATAGTAAGTACCCTTAACGACTTTTTCAGATAGTAGTACAAACTTTACGAAAGGCACTTGAGACATAAACTAAGGTGTATGTACAAACTACGTCATAAGCATAAATCTATATCTAGGAATAATAACAAAAGACATTTCCTTGGTTGATCGTTACGGGTCATATACTTTTAAATCTGTTTAGTTATTGTAGTGCCATCTGTTGTTAACCAACAAAAGTGGTCCGACATTAAATGCCTACCATCTCGTGAAAACTTATTGAACTACTAGGTGAATTACATTCGTGTAAAATAGTTCAACATGATTCCGATAGATGTCACTCTACCCCTGAATTGAGATTTTAATGTTTTTTATTTTTACAACTGTAAACAGTCACACACAGTTTTTATTACTTGGTTCTTACCTATTAAGCTGTGCCGCAGTCGATGCAATATAGGAGCATTGATCGTGAGGGCAGCGTCTCTCGTCTACCCCGCAAGCGACAGTGTGGTGGGTCAACGCGAGGCTGGAATAATAAAAAACTAGTTGAACTTACATGTTGATATATTATTTCATTTTTATTTTTTAGAGAAACTAGCAAAATTATAAGTTCTTTTGATAGCCTCTATAGTTCGACACTAGGTATATCCCTCAAGATCATTTCACAACTTATAATTGCAAAGATTGTAGTAATTCTACCAGGTCGTTGTTCACACATATATTTTTATTTAGTAAGAACGTTAAGCCATCGCTCGGTTCCGGTTCACGAGGTATAACCCTTCAACCCTGACCGTTAAGAATCAGATTTAGTTCCGAACCGGCATGCATTGTGTTTATCGAGATTTATGTCCAGATGTAGAATACTACGAGTAATTAGGCTGATGACGATGATATAAATAAAAACATAAAAGAGTTAACGTTTAAGAATGAAAAGAAGCCTTAGCTATGTACCAAACTCACACTGTGTAGCTATAATAGCTTATATTAGATACGGTCACTGTGTAATCAAGCAAGTAAATCTAGTAAACAGGTAATAAATAGCGCCGGCCGGTAATTACATAATTTTAGGTGGGACGGGAGAGGCGAGGCAGAAGGAATGTGATGGACGGCCGCAGCGACTGTTCTCTTATATTATCTACTTAACTGCCTTCGAAACAACTGGCACAGATCTGCAGAAGATAAGTATTTCTTTTAATCCGAAACGAGAAGTGTTATAAGTTGGACTGACTTCTAAAGAATTACGGTACGGCTTCATCGTAGGTACCTAAGTAGTTATTAGTCAAACCACAGAATAAATAATAGGTCAAGACGAACACATATCAGTCCATTACCTACTTATTCAATCAAATGAAATCAAAATAGTTTTATTCATGTAAACCTTTAAATACAATATATGTATTTTAAATTATTTCAATTGATGGTGATAACTACACTCGCTAACATAAAACTAAAGCTTCGAGGGTTTCAATCGCGCCATAATAAACTTAGGCGGTTCTTTTAAATTTTTTATGTTTGTGACAGTAATAATAAATTCCTTTTATTAATTTTAAATTTCAATTTATTCCTATTGCATATATCTACAATTAGAGATGAAATTTAATCTTTTTTTTTTTTTTATCCACTACAAGTTAGCCCTTGACTGCAATCCCACCTGGTGATAAGTGATGATGCAGTCTAAGATGGTAGCGGGCTAACCTGTTAGGGGTATGGAAAACCCACACTCCTAATTGGTTTCTACGCGACATCGTGCCGGAACGCTAAATCGCTTGGCGACACGTCTTTGTCGGTAGGGTGGTAACTAGCCATGGCCGAAGCCTCCCACCAGACCAGACTCAAGCCGGGAATCGAACCCAGGACCTCCAAGTTTATAATCCGACATCACGCGCGCTGCGCCACGGAGGTCGTCAAAAATCTTGCGTAAAGACTTAGAGACCAGGTATCTCCGAGTCTTGCGAGGATGCGAAGCTTTGCCAGAGAGAGGAGCACGAGGGCTCTACTAGTACTAATGAACCCGTTACTATCTATCAAAATACCCACTTACTTTTAAGAATATTCGCGGCAAGTCAAACATAATTTTAATTGTAACTTGTAAACTGTTCGGTACAAGAAATAAGATCATTTGATTGTATGGCATCTAGACTGGATGCTGGTACGTTGCCGCTTCCTCTTAGCAGCGAGTGCATTATGGCTGCGGCCGGGCAATAACCCGTAAGATACGACACAAGTTGGATCATCAGCGCGCTCACGAGACCCCCACGGCCCGCGCTGGCCGCGACCAAACTTCCGTAATGGCGGCGACAAGATTCATGCGACTGCCTCGCCGCCGCAGCTATGTGCTAACTTTGAAGATCTAGCCACCGCCGTAATCTGCATTCGCAACTGAAGACGGACTCGGCACCCTACCTACTTGGACGCCGTTGTAGTATTTGTTAATGCAGGGGCAAACTTTATTAAGTTAAGTGCAGTTAACTTAACATCTATTAGCAATGGTTTGTTTTTGCTACCTTTTTAAGCCTTAGGCACACATTTTTTATCGGATATTATTTATCCCGCGATACGTGCTGCCTAATGATTAAAATACCGAAATAAACGTCTAGTTTAAACTAAAACTGAAACATGTCTTTGTAATTCAAATGTTTTTATTTGTTTCAAGTTTTCAATGAGTTTTGTAGTCCCGTTATAAAGATGCTGACAAATAGGTAGAGTAAGTATTATTGAGATTTACACTCGCAGGTAAAGTGTACGATAATTATGAGAATATGAATGAGGCCAGGATAAAAATATAAATGCCAGTATGAGGTTTATTTATATTCTAAGTAAGAATCTAATTATGTCTGAGCCCTGAGGGGAAAAAAAAACTTTATCATATGTATCATCAAATAAGCATTAAGCTAATATAGCTTCGATGAATTTATGTTTATATTCGAGGTACGTTTAGAATTGAACAAAACCTCAAAAATAATAAAGATTAACACATGATCTGCATGACATTGCATAGTTCTTTCAGTTTCAGTTGTGTTTTTTTTACTTCCATTTGTAACGATTTTCATGTTTATTACAAGCAACTTTTGTCTGTAACATCGTCCATCGATAGTGTTTATTTTTCGTATATACGTAAAGAGTATGCTATTTAGCTCTGTTGCATTGGATAAATGCATACCAATTTAATTACTACTAACTTCTGATCGGAATTAGTTGCCCTGACCGCGATAATCACCAAATCCGTGTTTCACGTGGGCGAAGTCGGGGTGATATCTTATATGAAATATGAAATAAACCAATCGCTTCGGCAAGATCTGCAAATTGACATTATTTACAACTTATGTTACTGTAAAAGCTATAAGTACGGGAATCATAATAAAAACTAGACATTTATAACAAATTAATTTTGAACTTAAGCCACAGAAAAAAATTAGTATCTTGAGCTGAGTTTATTCTTATAAAGTAGACTAGTTTCGCATCATTAGATTTTTTTTTTCATTGTATACTTTCCAAGGTACATTAATTTATGCTTCAAAATAAAATACAATAACCAATCAACATTAATTTGTAAAGGTTTTTGCGAATCGCGGGCTGATCAACAGTCAACGAGGGTAACATATTATGTTTAAGGTTATTATAGATCCTAGCTGTGCCTGTGTTAGATATTCGTTTTAGAGCCTATAAATCAACAAATGCCGGCTTTTTTATTATAACTTCATTAACTAAGTAACGATGAACAAATAGGAAAGTGAAAATGATGAAATACGAAGTGAAGTTAAATCTAGTGTTATGGTTTTTTCAGCGCCCTGGCAGCAAGGCCTGGCAAGACCGTTCCAGTTCAAGCACTGAAATGAAATAACACAACCCGCCTGGTGGGTTTTGTTATTTTTTTTTTCCTATCATTTTCATCTTTGCTCCCTCGAGTCTCAATACAAGGATAAGTTTTTGGTCACCCTGACATTATATCAACAGTTTCATATTACCCACTTTATAAAAACCACTATGAAAATTTCGAACTTCAAATGGTTTACCAATGTGGGCATTCGGTAACTTCAGCAGTTGCCGTATTCCTATGTTTAAGAGTAGCATAATCCGTTACAACACGTGCGTACAATAAAATCAAATGTCAACCAATCTCTTTGGTTGCACTAATATTTTGATCCGGCGTAGTTCTGGGCATCCGGAGGGAATTTGTACGAATTTATTACAGCGGAGTATAAAAACGTCATCGCTGGCAACACAGCGGCGGCTGCTGCAGGAATGCGACGTCGCAGCGCGTATCAAAGAGTGCGCGTCAAATTATGAATGTTTCCCGATATTTGTGAAGGAGTTGCGAGACAGCTGACACGGCCGCATCCGCCCGCCGTCTTAACGCCTCCGATTGATGGTGACATCGTCGCACGGTGATGCGCCGTTTATTTTAGTCGGCCGCTCCGGACTCCACAAAAGCGCTTGTTTACTCACAAACATATTACAAATGTCATATCGCACATATACAACTGTGAGAAATGTCGAATATTGTCGCGTAAATATGCCGCTGTGAAGTCGTTACAATAAAATATTAATGCCTTACCCACAGAATATTAATTCTGATTCATCAACCAATGATTTCTTAATATATAAATATTATTTTCCTTCTCATTTATATCATACCTACATTCGGTAATCACCCTGTGTTGTTGGAGTAATTGAATCTTGATCGAGAGTCACTTCAACTGCATCCACAAAATATCAGAGTATCTACTTTAAACGCTCTGGTTTGTTAATAATTGTTAAAACTATAAGAGTATTCAAAAAATATGCTAAGGAATAACCGAGAGAGATTCTAGAAATGTTATTCGCGGGTTTGATTAAAAGAGGCTTACCTGTCTGCATATTTTTTCTTGCATTTGGTACATTCGAAAGTCTTGGATACTTTGGTCGCGCTTATATCCAGGGGACTTAACTTCGTAAGACGAGAGTCCAGACCTCCGTGGTCGCTCTTGGAATGGTTTGCCAAACTAGACTGGCGGGTAAAGTTGGCCCCACAGATTGTACAAATGAAAGGCCTTTCAAAAGTGTGCTGTCTCAAGTGTAACCGGAGAGATGCTTTCTTAAAACTCTTCGGGCAAAGTGGGCAGGAGTATTTTTGGACTGATTTCTGCATAGTCCCGTCACTTTTTGTCTCAGTTAAAGGTTCCGTGTGAAGAACTTCGTGGAAGAAGCATTCGGCTTGAGAGTCAGTGGTGAAGATGCACTGGCTACAATTCCAAAGAATGGAAGCGTTTAATGCTTCCGCCTTTTGGAATGAGCAAGCATTGGCGCGGATGTGTCGACTGACTTCTTGGGAAAAGATAAATGATTTACCGCATTTCGGGCACCTGGAAGGTAATATGCAAAGTTTATTTTGTATTATTTGTTTGTATAAATATTAAGTGCATATTGCTCTGATTCACAAAGGAGTTTCGGGTTTGAAACTAAAATTGACGTTGACAATTGGAGCAATTCAACGAAATTATTGAACCAAGAAGGATACGTTTTACTGCATAAATAATGTAATATGATACCTCTCCATAAGAGAAAGAGAGATTTTACTTTGCTTGTAATTTGCTTAGTATCATTATAAGTATGTATAATATTTTTTAAATTTGAAATGACTTACTTTTTTTTAATGTTAGGATGGACTCGCCTAATGTGATCTTTAAGTTCCAGTATATTTTTCAACAGTACTTTTTCGGTGCAATAAGGACATTTCTTAATTAAATCTTTGGTCTCAATTCCTCTCTTACTCATATTCTCCTTTCTACGCACCCTGTGTTCTGAAGTCTGTCGATGTCGCTTTGCTTCTTCCGAGGTTGGGAAAGTCTTTGAACAGACGAGACAAAAGAAAGCCTTTTGTTTGTGTTTAGATTTTAAGTGTGCTGCCAACGTAACTGAGGATTTGAATTTTTGCTTGCAATGTTGACATCTGTGTAATTCTTGGTAATTGTCAGTAGCCGTGGAAGCTAGCTCATGACCCGTTTTTAGACAGTGCTGTTTGATCTCTATGTTGTAACGAAATTCCTCATTACACGTCGTGCACCGGAGAACTGTCTTTTTCCTTATAATGATAGGCATGGATCTGTTTATAACTGCCACAACTTCGCTATGCTCCGAACTCGACATATGGTTAAGCATTTCTTGTGAGGTATCGCATTCGTATTTACAAAAGGAACACCAATACCTTCCATCCATCGTAGAAACGGTAAGTTCATGCTCCTCTGAATACCAGTGTTGCATGAAATTCGAAAGCCAGTTTGCATAAAATTTACAAGGACTGCATTGAAATGGAGCTTGGTGAACTATAGCCTCGATATTGTTAAGAATTAACTCTCGGTCGTCTATGTCACTTTTTATATCAGTAGCTTTTCTGAAATGATAGTGGGATATCAAATGTTTTCCCATTAAGTGCTTCCTAACACGCGATTTACATCCCGAGCATTGTACGAAATAAGATTTTCTTTTCCTCTTCTTTTTCTTAATTTTAACAACTTTTGGTTCCAGTTTTT
Source organism: Lasiommata megera (assembly GCA_928268935.1). Classification (NCBI taxonomy): domain Eukaryota; kingdom Metazoa; phylum Arthropoda; class Insecta; order Lepidoptera; family Nymphalidae; genus Lasiommata; species Lasiommata megera. The sequence goes on from OV743312.1 coordinate 563,335, forward strand.
GTTTCTTTTTCTGAGGTTGTACACTTGTGGTTTCATTAACGAAAATAGAAGGGCGTGTCGCTCGTTTTTCAACATTCCTGATTGGTTCTAAGTGTCCTGAAAACTCTAACTCATGTTCTGGAAGAACTTTGCGCATGTGCAAGTTGGACATTAGATGTTTTTCGTAAATAGTTCTAGAACCTAATCGGCGGTTACACGGGCCGCACCAATATTGAACAGAGCCTTTTGATTGGATAGTTGTTTGCATTATTTGTGTTTTTTCATTTGCACCTGGAACCCACTTTCCTTTAGTATGACCAGGCGGTGGTGCATCATAATCATATTCGCGATCATGATCCTGGTCGTCTCTCATATCCCAATCTTCATGTTCTGGAGATGCAGGTCGCCATTTACCACCTGTATAATTAGGTGGCGGTTTCCATTTTCCATGAGCTTCTTCTTCTTCATCATCTTCAGAATCTTCAGATTCCTCTGATTCGTCGTCACCTTTGTAGTCATTGTACGTGCTAATGTTGTAAGAAGTACTTGGAAAGTCCTTTTTGACAGAGCCACTTATACTCGCAACAGCATTAATTAATTTAGTCTGGTTATCTTCGTTACTTCCTATTCTTAAACTGTGTCCACCGATCCAGTCTTCTCCTCTCAGGTTACTTTCTATAGGACTCATTCGCGGAATATCTCTAGACGTAGATACGACGGCTAGTATGCTTTTCTTATCGGCACTTTTCGAAGTCGGAGTGGGAGGAGTCAGCCGAGATAGAGGGGACTTTTTGACGCTACTCTGTAGTTCTAATGACTGGAAAAATACATCAGCTCCTAAGCTGTACGACGGTTCTAAAGGATCGATGGGGGGAAGGTCTTTCTTTGGTGCGCTTTTGCCTTTACCGCAGCTATTCTTTCTGTGTTTGACATAGTTGTCGAGACCGATGATTGTTGCGTTGCATTTGATGCAGAGATGTTGGTCATCATCGTCGTCATGTGGTGACAGCATCTGAAAGTTAGAGTATTTAAATCTCTACTTTTCTCCCAGTAGATTTTTATGTTAATACAGTGACTAAAATATAAATTATTTGATATGAGTGAACGTTCCGGTTTGACGAAATTGAAACAATATAGATACATAATATCTTCTACATATTACTTGAACTCGATCATATACCATTGCAATGGGAATGTTTTTAATTATTATTCGATCATTATAACTGCTGGGCACAGGCTTGGAAAATAAATTTTGTCGCTCTACGCTTTCCCATTGCCGGGTGTTAACCGGGCTTCACGCTTTTCAAGCCACAGAATGACACCCGATAAGTTTAAATTTTTTATTCCAACCGGGATTCGAACCCTTAGACAAACATGCTAAACTGTATATACTAAATATTAGGCAGTTACCGCCGATGCTATTGATACATACTCTTATATACTTTTTTGTACCTTGAGGACGGCCTTGCACGGTGTGTCAACGGTAGGTCGATAGGCAAAGGGGAACCATATTGTTTGGCGAGTCCTCGTGGGATGACAGCATCTGAAAGCCGAAGAGCATAGATCTCGAGATGTGCGGACAAGATGGATAGTCAGGGCGGGATAGCGACGGGGTGGTGAGTGGTGGCGGTGGTGGAAGACGTGGAGGTGGTGACATCGTCGCGGGGTGGAAATAACTCGTTAATCGCGTGGTGCAGATGTAAGGCGGTGACGTCTCGGAGGTCGGCAGCGAACTGGGGCATTAACTGCGATTCGATGCGAATTATTTACTCTGCTAAGGAAGTGAGGGAGGGTATGAGTTCTGCTTATTAATATTCGTTCTAAAGTTCCTTCGTTACTCCGCAAACAGTCACAGATGACTGAAATATCGATTATGCTTACCAATAGAAGTCAATGAAAATTACACACAACATATGTATATTTTTTGTAGATGTCTACAGCACTTTGGTAGTTATTATATAAATAAATAAATAAATAATTGAATAATTTCTAAAGAAAATAAAATTTGCGTATGCTATGTATGTACTAACTATTGCCTGTGGTTTCACCCATGACAAGATCGGGGTGCTCGGGTTTCTAACTTCAAAATTTACATATTATATTAAACCATCAATCTGCCTAATTATAGCCTGATTTGTCTAATGTTTTGAAACGTTGATGGGTCAATGATTCAAATATCAGTCAGTAATTTTGGACTTTGATTAAGTACTGATGAAATAAAAATATTTTTTACTAACGTCCGTTAAGAACTTACTCTTTTGTACAGAAGTTTTTTCGTTGCATTTACACTAAAGTTTGTTATAAAAGTCAGAACTGTTGTAAAAACTGCAACAGTCTAATACAAGGCACAACAAACAGTTCTAACCCTTTAAGTACATTTTTTCTTTTTATCCTTTAAGTACTTAATTCTAATATATCTAAAATTGTGATAGAAATTTGATCGCCACGCCGCGACTGCACGTCTCAATGCGCCATTTCCAAAACAAAGCTAAACTGAATTACAATCTGAAACTTTGGTAACGTGACATCGGCGGTTATGGCAAATGGTTCAGTGATGCTTACGTGGAATATCACAAGCCAGTTATATCGATAACAAGCCATTAATTATTTTATTTACCGTAGTTTTCTTGCGAATCATCTGTCATCCGCTGTAAGAGTTTCTAAAGGACATTTGGGTTTTAACTTTTAAATATTGTTTCGCTACTTTGTGTCTATTGGCACTCTTCGCAATTATCATTAAGAGGACTCAACAATTCTTGACGATTCGTAAGAAGTCATAAGTGATAATACAGATTGGTCTGACTGTCGCGGACTATTGCAAATTAAGGTAAATATTGTATTATAGTTTTGAACTGTAGCAGGTATTGCGGGCGTTCCGTGATGATCGATAATGTATGCGAGCCACCACCGCCAGGCCTCATTACGGTGAAACTTTGTTTCGCCATAACCCGCCATTTGCATAAGGCTATCTATCACTCCATTAGCATTAGTTTAAAGAGAACTAAGTTAAATAGGAATGTGATTGCGACTCGCGACGTCGGCTAGCAGGCCGGGGAATAAATATGGAGAATTGCTGCATTACGGCGGAAATTAAACTTTACTGCTGTGGATTCCAATAACCAGGCCATTTGGAGCAGGGACTTTTTTTTATCTGGTGCCATTTTACCTACTTTAAGATCCCATCTGACCTTAACAGTAATTTACGTTTTATAACTTTTCGGAGTAATGTGCGTTTTAAAAAAAATTAAATATTACTTGCTTCAACGGTGAAGGAAAACATCGTGAGGAAACCTGCACGCCTGAGAGTTCTCCATAATGTTCTCAAAGTCGTGTGAAGTCTGCCAATCCGCACATGGCCAGCGTGGTTGACTATGGCCAAAACCCTTCTCATATTGAGAGGAGACCCGTGCTCTGTAGTGAGCTGATAATGGGTTGCTTAAAAAAACAAACTATATATATAACTATAGTTATATAGATTATAAACGTTTATTGTTGTTGGAAAAGATTGAAATGTATCATAAGCAGTTACAAGACAATAAATTAAGATATGAATCTGACACACAGGTTTTAGAGACCCAAATAGCCAGATTGCAAGCTTCTTTGCGTTCACTGGCTGATACATATGATAAGACAATGATGTCTGAGTGCACACTGGCTGAGGATGAGAAAACAACCACTTATAATGCTAACCTTCTTGGCTGCAACATTGACCATGATACCAATGATGGTACTAGCAGCAGTAGTCCTCAGCCAATGTCACCTTCACCAACATCATCACCCTCAAAATTGAGGAAGGTGTGTGACAGGTTCACTAATCTTAAGCAAAACCTCAATAGTTCCATAGTATCAAACAAAACATACATGTATAGCGATGAAATTGGGTGCAAAATGGGTTCGTTACTTACTAAACATTTAAATGGACATACTGTTTTGAATTACTGTTTTCCTAACACAGATTTTAAAACTCTTATTACCAAAATTATTAAAAATAAACATTGTTATGACTGTAAAACAAATATTATTATTATGAAAAAGAGGAAATGTTAGCAAAATAGACTTAGTAAAACTATATGAATCTTTAGATTCATTAAATGTAAACAATATTGTAATGTATACATTTCCGTATTGTACAAGCTTGCCACATCAAGAAAATTTAATTAGATATAATTTGAATTTGACTTTGTACAACTTATGTACATATAATAAAAAAAATCATATTATTGACATTAGCAAGTGTGCTAATATTTATTATAGTTTGGACAAAGATAGGTATTACCAATCAGATTATTTAAAGAGACAGGTAGCTATTTCGCTATCTTATATTTTTATTACAGTAGCCAAGAACTTGGCTAAAAATGCTGCTTCTTTTGAGCAGCTTAATATTGACATTGAGACCTTGGAAACCATTCCAAGCAATATTATTTTAAACTAGGTAAGAAGACAACAGAGGTTTACTCTAGCTTAAATAAAACAAATACAATTAATAATAAACCACAATTATTAAGATTAGAAAAAAATGTATGTATTAATAAATCCACTGCAAATTATATCAACTTGGTTCACCAAAATATCCAATGTATAAAAGGAAAAGATTTGGAAATTGAATTGTTTTTAAACAAATTCAATATTAATATTTTATGTATTACTGAACATTGGTTGAAAAACCATGAATACATATTTAATCTTGGTAATCACCAGGTTGGTAGTTCGTTCACCAGACTTAATGCAATTCATGGTGGCTCTTTAATCTTGCTAAATAAAAACTTAAAATATAAGAATGTTAACAGTTGTGACGTTATTAAGGCCTTTAAATTAATAAATAACAAGAAAACTAATGACTTGTGGGGCATTTCCGTTAACATTGTTACATCCTTAATTGATATTGTTGCAACTGACTTGGCAATCATATTTAATAATTGTATAGATTGTGGTGTGTTTCCTGACTTAATGAAACATAGTAAAGTAGTTCCACTGCTTAAATCGGGGAGTACAGCCGACCCCAGTAATTTTAGACCAATTTCTGTACTACCCACTTTCAGTAAAATCTTTGAAAAACTTTTATTAAATCAATTACTGAAACATTTTAATAACAATAATTTATTACACAATAAGCAATATGGCTTTACAAGGGGTCGCTCAACGACCGACGCTGGTGTTGAGTTAGTACACAATATATTTGAAGCCTGGGAGGAGTCACGTGACGCACTTGGTGTCTTTTGTGATTTGTCCAAGGCGTTCGATTGTGTTCAACATGAAACATTGGTCAGAAAATTACACCACTATGGAATTAAGGGTATTGCTCTAGATTTAATGATATCTTATCTAAGCGATAGAATTCAAAAAGTTGAAGTTAATGGAAAGCGGTCTAACGGTTCATTTGTAAAAATAGGAGTCCCCCAGGGATCTATTTTAGGGCCTTTTCTGTTCCTCATTTACATTAATGACCTTCCTTACCTTGCTAAGGATAGTCATGGGATAGTATTGTTTGCTGATGATACATCACTCATGTTTAAAATTAAGCGTCATGAGAAAGCTTTTGACGATGTAAACAACTATCTCGCTAAAGTAGTAGAATGGTTTGAAGTCAATAATTTGGCACTAAATGAAAAAAAAACTAAGTGCATTAAATTTACATTACCGAATGTTAAACATGTAAATACCACTGTACTGCTTAAAAATGAGGAATTAGAACTGGTAAATACTACAGTTTTTCTTGGAATAACTTTAGATGCAAAGCTTCAATGGGGCCCTCATATAGATCATTTATCGAACAGACTTAGTTCTGCTGCATACGCGGTTAAAAAGATACGCCATATGACAAACATAGAAACGGCTAGGCTTGTATATTTTAGTTACTTTCATAGTATTATGTCATATGGTATTTTATTATGGGGTAATGCTGCCGATATTGACACTATATTCGTGCTGCAGAAGAGGGCTGTTCGTGCAATTTATAATATGGCTCCAAGAGAGTCATTAAGAAAAAAAATTAAGGAAGTAAAAATAATGACATTGCATTGCCAATACATATTTGAAAATTTAATGTATGTCCACAGAAATATAACAAAATTCAATAAAAAATGCGATTGCAACAATCTTAACATCAGAAGTAAAAATAAACTTGTGTTGCACGCTACTAGACTACAAAAAATTAGAAATTCATTTAAAGGTAATTGTATACAATTTTATAACAAATTGCCTAATGAGATTTCTGGGATGTCTCTCAATAAGTTCAAAGTTTATATAAAACGTAAGCTTGTAGAAAAGTCCTACTATAGTGTAAAGGATTACGTAAATGATAAACAAGCATGGGTGTGAAATATTGCTCTAATAAGATAGCTCTTAATATAATTTTAAGTGGCATGTGAGATGGTGATAACAAAAAGAAAATTTACCTGGCTAAGTTTGTTGTGGGCTTCTTCTTAGACCGGGGCGCGTTTGGAACCCTCATAGCTTTAGTTTTAAGTTTACGAATGTAGTTATCACCATCAAATCACTACTTTGTAAATTATTGACGCGTCAAAAGCGCCTTTTAAAGGACTATTTGAATAAAGATTATTTGAATTTGAATTTGAAAAAAAAAACAAAAAATAAAGCTTTAATCTGATCTCGCTAGAAAACGTCACCGTTGTATATCCGGTGAATAGTAAAACACCATTATCTTTCTTTCTTTCAACGACAACTACTTATATATTCAGATTCAAATAATCTTTATTCAAATAGTCCTTTAAAAGGCACTTTTAACGCGACAATAATTTACATACTAGTGATTTGATGGTGATAACTTCATTCGTAAACTTAAAACTAAAGCTATGAGGGTTCCAAACGCGCCCCGGTCTAAGAAGAAGCCCACAACAAACTTAGCCAGGTAAATTTTCTTTTTGTTATCACCATCTTACATGCCACTTTAAATTAAATTAAGAGCTTTCTATATTCGACAGTAGAATACTATATAAACGAATTATTTATGCAATTGTTGTACAAGGTTTATCTCGAAGATAAGAGTTTAAACTCTAATGCAGTTGTATCTCAGCTACAGCACTTACAAACGATGCGAATGCTACAGAACTATTATACAGCTCTAATAGCGTGGTAACTCTTATTGTGAGCTCTTCGTGCCAGTCAGGCAGCTTAGTGTTTTGGTTGTGAAAGGGACTTTTATTAGAAGGTAGGTCGAAGTATCGATGAAGGGCTGAAGGACACGTCCGAGGCAAGAATCGCAGGGTCATTAATAATGTCCCGTTCACCTGTCCGACTACATCGCTACACCACTCTGCTTTACACAGCGCCTAGTACAAGTATATTGTATTAAAAAGCGACATTAGTTGTCGACTGCTGACGTCCATGTTTTCTGCCGTGAACAGCTTAGATTAGTTTCAATGCACGAGTAGGCATCTTCCAAGCAAACGTATACTTACCAAGCATTCATCACTGCATCATTCTCACTGAGATTTAAGTCGACAAGCGTCAGGCTCATCCCTCATAAACAAAGACATCAGCCAGCTATCCTAGTGACTACTTAAAACACGATAGCACAAGTGGGCAAAACTTAATACCCAGCTCTATCCCGGTCTAAAAGTTAGTAGGCTCTTAAAGCTTACATTAATAACCGGGACGAACTTTCTCCACTCAGAAAGAGCCCGGATAAGGGGACATTTATCGTAGATCTCTGGATAAGTAGATGAACCACCTGTAAATAAAAATTTTGAAATGTTCTCTGTTTTACTACAAATTTCAGTGATTGACTGCGAGTGATTCACTTATGTCAGACGAGAAGATCCATTCCTTCAAAAGAGTGATCTCTATATCTGTATAAAGGTTTATTTGACTGGGATGTTATATCGATACGCCCGATAACCATTACAGTTGTCGACACGCGTGAACACGTACTAGTGTTAGTACTTTCACTACAATCATTTGCGAATTGGATCGGAAATTGATTCATGCATATTACGTTCACAATTCACATTCCGAAGCCTAAATATAAACCATCGCCTCAGAAGTCGGCACTTAAGCAAACCTTTGCGAAATGTTTGTTGCTTCTCAGATGCTTGATGGTTTTGTTTGAATGCAATCTGGGACAGTTGCTTTGCAATGCAACTTGACGCAATAAACTCCGTAAAATAACTGTAACGTTTATCGTACTTATTAGTGTCATATGCCACCTCCCGTAGGAAAATATTAGAGAGCTCATATAAAAAGGTTGGTGGAAGCGAACGTGCAGCTTTTGTCTGTACACAGATAAGATTAATGTATAAATATATATATATATATATATATATATTATTATAGCTCGGAGAACCGATGGACGTTGGGGTCCCAAGGTGCTGGAATGTCGACCCCCAACAAGGTGGACAGACGACATCAAACGAGTCGCAGGGAGCCGCTGGATACAAGCGGCCCAAGACCGTGGCCATTGGAACTCCCTACAAAAGACCAATGTCCAGCAGTGGACGTCTATCGGTTGAAGTGATGATGATGATGATGATATATATATTAGGTTAAAATTAATATTTAAAAGTCATTGCGCATTATTATTACCCTCATTAGAAAAGTCCTCGGTTTATGTATAAGCGTAAAACGTATAAAAAATCAAGAGAACTAATTCATCTAAAAATTGACCTGCTTAATAGGATCGATTATAGAATTCTCAATCAAATCTCATATATTACCAGAGTCTTGTCCCTTTATTCTCATTCATATCTTTTAACAGTTTGAATAGTTGACAGTTTTTCTATGAAGGTTTAGTGGTAAGTTACCATTCTGACAAAGACGTGCCATGAGATAAAGTGTTCCGGTACGATGCCGCGTAGAAACTGATTGGGTAATGTAACTGCCATGCTTCTAACAAGTTATCCCGCTACCATCTTAGACTACATAATCACTTACCCCAGGTGATATTGCAGTGAAGGACTTATTAAATAAAAAATATATATTCCTTAAATAAAAAAATTGTAAGTATTTTCATCAGAATACATTTCTTGCCAAGTTAAGAATACGGCTTGGTTTCAGACTTGTTTGGCTGCTACAATGTAAATAAATAGCTTTCAGGAGCCCATGGTTTCGGTATAAGACTGGCGGCCGTCAGTCAATCGTGCCCGCGCGGCCTGACACCATTGTGCTGACAAACAGCTGACAAATGACAGCTGACAAGTGACGGCTGACAAATGGCCGCCGCCGCCATTGGCGTGTCGTTAATGTCATTATTGTCATTAGGTACACCGCGAGTTCGGGGAACTTTTAATTATTTGACCTCGACCAAAAAAAATATCAATTTGTCAAAATATATCAAATGATTATTGATATATTTTTTCGATTTTATTGATGACTTTATTAGTGTAAGTCGGATAATAGAAAATACTGAGATATTTTAAATCGTATTGATCAACCCATTCTTGGCTCATTACAGAGCACGGGTCTCCTCTCAATATGCGAATGATTGGGCCATAGTCCACCACGCAGGCCATGTGTGGATTGGCAGGCTTCACACGCCTTTGAGAACATTATGGTGAACTCTCAGGCGTGCAGATTTCCTCACGATGTTTTCCTTAACCGTTGAAGCAAGTGATATTTTAATTGCTTTAAAACGCACATAGCTCCGAAAAATTAGAGTGCCCGGTTTCGAACCGCCGACCACTGATTAGGAGGCTGACGTCCTAACCACTAGGCTATCACAGCTTCTAGTTACTAGTTGGATAATGTTAATTTTTCAAAGAGTTAATGCTGAGTATCCTCCCAGATTCTTCCTAGTAGAATAGTAGAGATACTGCTTATAAATTAAACCTTCTTGAAATCAATGAATAATGATTTTGAATGCAAAGTTGTCAGTAACTGCAACATATTGCGATCACAATGTATGAATACTACAATTTATAGTTTCTACATTGATTTACATCCGTTTCCCATTTCACCACTAAATGATTAATATGAGGCTTGGCAGAGGCAATATTGTTTGAGGGATGTTTTAGCAGTTAGAGACGGTCAATTTTGCATATTTCTTAGTTATTAATATCGCACAGTAGTACTAACTACTAGTACATTGACCACCGCGTTTCCCCATATTGAGATTCCTACAATTAAATACGTCTACAAATCGAAGCCTGAACAGAGGGTCAAAGTTTGTCGAGGTGAATTTTACTTATCAGAAATGGTATGTTATTCGTAAATGAAGTTCGTGTCTGGTTGGATTCCATTTAGTTCTAGATGCTCTCTCTCACATGTCCCGATGTATGGGCGCGTCGGTGTGTGTGTGTCGTGTGCACACACGAGCTGTGTGTGTGTGCGCGACGTCCGTCAGTCACGTGTCCGCGGAGTGGTGGACGCCTTCCACTGCACGGAGGGCTTCTGTTTCAGCACAATATTCGCATCACGTTTATTTTAGTTGGGATTTTAAACGCTGAAGTGACGCGGGAAGTGAACGAAGTCAACTTAGTTTAAAGAGATGTTTTGACAGCTTCAAAACATCTCTTTAAACTAAGTAACATAGCTTCTTAAATGGTCTTGTAGGACCTTTCAAGTTGGAGACGTCATGCACTATAACTCAACAGTGTGATCAGAAGTAGTACCTCGATCATTTACTAAGCAGTGTGTGTAAATCACCTCGTGTTTATTTAGATATTATTGTTATCTTACCTGATAATTTTGTACGTATAAAACAGTTCACACCGTATGTAGTATATACTACCACAGAGTAGAGTGCATGATTAGTGTGTCATGCAAATTTATGTATGTTTTGACGACCTCCGTGGCGCAGTGCGCGCGCTGTCGCATTATAAAGTTGGAGGTCCTGGTTTCGATTCCCGGCTCGAGTCTGGTCTGGTGGGAGGCTTCGGCCGTGGCTAGTTACCACCCTACCGATAAAGACGTGTCGCCAAGCGATTAAGCTTTCTGGCACGATGTCCCGTAAAAACCAATTACGAGTGTGGGTTTACTATACCCCTAACAGGTTAGCCCGCTACCATCTTAGACTGCATCATCACTTACCATCAAGTGAGATTGCCGTCAAGGGCTAACTTGTAGTGTATAAAAAAAAATAATGTTGCGGTATGCAGACAAGCTAAACAATATTGAAGCGCCATCTTCGACTGTCATATTAACACATAGTACGTCCATATTGAGTTGAGAGATTCAGTTAAGACACACAACTTTTCGCTTACACGTAACTTCGTCAACAATTATCACATCTACCTGTTATTACCGGTTTTTTGATATGTAAACTTAATCATCAATCTTATCTTATGTCATTTATCATTACTGGCCCACACACGGCACGGGCCACTCACAAATAGGGATGGATAGACTACACGTGCCTTTGTGAAATTTTAGATAACGATAAGAGATAATTTTATGTGCTCATTTTCTCGCCTCTGTCTCATAGGATAGGAAAAAATGGTAGACTTGTGGTGCATGTTAGCCCCAAAGGTTGTGTTATTTAACATATATAGTGTTGTGTTTTCAGTCAGGGTTTAAAGGCTGGAGGAACTGGCCGCGTGCGGAACCGGCAGGCGGGCGCGTCGTCAAAGGCTGTCGCCCTAATAACGACGCCGGCATCGATCGCGCCGCCACCTTCGCGCGCTTCGGCTTTTTATTTAGTTGGGGTCGCGCGAGGAGCGCCCGGCGCCGCCGGGGCCGCTGGCTGGACGTCTCAGCGATTACAAAGGTTACGCTGGAGCTGCGATCATCGCCAATCAATCAATCAATCAATCATTCAAACATTCATATTCATTTATTCAACAGTTGTTCACATACATGCCACTCCTTTGGGGTAGACATGCAACATTTATGAGATTAATTACAAACAATAGAAATAAACCAAAATGAATCTATCGATATTTAAATAAAATTCATTCTAGATCTGTATGATGTGGTACATAAAGATTGAAGAAATTATAAATTATAGTATGCAGATTTGTCCGTTTCACGTAGAATTGAGAAAATTAAGCTTCTATTCAATATTTATGCTTCTATCAAATAGCGAAATGCACAAAAATTTATCATCTTCTCGGTAGAAGCTTCCGAACTAGTGGTAGATTCGCTACAACTCACGAAAATACCTAATACTTAATAAGATAACAGATACTGTACGCGTTGTGTGCGTACACCGAAACTATTGCTGGGTTTGATGATGGATTAGCGCAATATTGTCGGAGAATAAAACACCAGGGTAATGACTCTTCAAGTTTTCTATATTTGGGGTACCGCTACTTGTCGCTTAGCTTCTATCCGCTATTTTCTCTAGGTTTCGCACTCTTCATTACTGTGCCGAGTTGTTTCGAGAACTGGTTGAGAACTGGTTGCCCCGAACAACGAGACGCCGCTATTTATTCCGATGCCGTCTCTATTGCCCACCGACTCGACCAATCAGATGCCGAGATACAAAATCGGTGGGCGTGGCTTGCAAAGGCTGTCTTCATGGCTCGGGGCGAGTCCATAGAGAGAGCCGTGCGTGGGTCTCTCTCGCACAATCTATATGCTATCTCTGTCTACTATAATATACAATATTATTCAAAATCTATTAGTAAAAACACTTATCTATAAATCTGTAAAACAATCACACAAAACTATTAATCAATGAAACTATACCTATAAGTTGCTATAAAGCCTATTAAGAAAAAACGTAACTATAAAAACCTATTGTAAACTATACAAAAAGGATAAAACTATACTAGTTTACACCGCAAGTGCGCGACCTGCAGTCGGTCCCGCAACTTACGTGATACGATTCTATGCTATTCCTAACTATTTGTTCAGTGCGCCGAGATGCGCCGTTCGCTGTCCCGCACATCTCTCCCGCCGTGCGAGAAAGTCGCATCCTATTCCGGTGCGGGCGCGTCGTCTATTGGCAGGATCACCAGCTTCCTCACCGGCCGTCGAAGTACTCCTCCTTTAGTCCGAATGTCCATTGCGCGCACCACGTTGTCCGGTCCCGGGTAGGTAGCGACGACTCGGCCTCGTATCCATACATTCCGCGGCAAAGTGGGGTCAACGACCTGTACGAGGTCGTTAACCCGTACCACGTGACCTCTTCCGTGCGGCTCCCGCCGGTTTTGAAGCTCCGGTAGGTATTCTTTTACCCAGCGCGCCCAGAATAAGTCAGCCAATCGTTGTGCGGCTCGCCAGCTGGATCTTGAGACTTCATCGCGCTCGTCGAATGTCCCCGGTTGTGGAACTCTCCTTGCCCCGCCCAACAGGAAATGATTGGGCGTGAGAGCTTCCATATCATCTGCGCTGACTGAAACGTGGGTTAGTGGCCTACTATTAACAGTGTACTCTACCTCCGCGAGTAGAGTCGCGAGGACCTCCTCCGTAGGATGTCGCTCGTGGAGGGTTGCGGTGAGGGCCGTTTTCACGGAGCGCACCATACGCTCCCATGCTCCGCCCATGAAAGGTGCTCCCGGTGGGATGTACCGCCAGGAGATCGTCTTCTTCGCTGCTTCCTCCGCTGTTGCCGCGTCTATTGCCTGTCGGAGCTCCCTGTCGGCTGCCTTCAGGTTGGTGCCGTTATCCGACCAAATCTCTGTCGGGCAGCCCCGCCGCGCTATCATCCTCCTCAGGCACATCACCGCAGAGTCGGCGCTGAGCGACCCAGCTATTTCCAGGTGCACAGCCCTCATGGTGAGGCATGTGAAGATCGCTACATACCTCTTCTGTCTCGTGCGGCCGACGGTCACTGATAGAGGCCCAAAATAATCAACCCCCGTGTAGGTGAAGGGTTGCTTGTGATGGGCTAGACGGCATGCTGGTAGGTCTCCGGTCCTGGGGTATGGTGGCTTCTGGGTCTTCATCCTGCAGAACAGGCATCTCTTCACTATGACCCTTGTCACCGGTCGCACACGCAACACCCAGTACTGCTGTCGGCATTCATTTACTGTGGCTTCGACGCCGGCGTGATGCAGCTGACGATGTACGGCTTCTATCCAGAGCTTCACTATTCTGTGATCCCCGTCGAGTACTATAGGGCTCTTGAAGCTCTCTGCTATGTCGGTCGTCTCTCGGATCCGACTTCTAAGTCTAATAACACTATTTACAAATTCTACACTAAGTTGATACAGGCGCCTCTCCTTACTGAGCGACTTATCGCTCCTTATCGCGTCTATATCACTGGCGAATGAGTCTTCCTGCGAGGCGCGCATCAGAAGCTCTTCTGCCCTTCTCAGTTGTTCCGCAGAGACTGGAATAAACTTTCTATTCGTCGATGCTATAGCCTTTTTCTGTGTCTGTTTCGGTGCGGCCTTTTTTGTTTTATTCCAGGCGGGATCCTTCTCTGCGTTTTTCCGTGTTCGTCTATAATTTACTGTTTTAGTCTCGGCTCTACACAGATCGATGAATTGTAGAACCCGAGCCGAAGTGTAGCGGAGTCTATCCCAGCTCGAGAAGCGCGCCACGTCTGGTAGGGCTTCTACGAGCTTCGGTTCGTTCCTGTTGCTCACGTGGTGCACCTTCTCTTCACCAAAAGGCGCCGCTCTATCGGTGGTAGGCTCGCTTGGCCAGTGTTCTTCCGCCTCATGCAGGAAGTCGGGTCCTCGGTACCAGCGGTGGTTCTTGTCGAATCCCGCGGGGACGTCCCGTGTTGCGTCGTCCGCGACGTTAAACTTAGTAGGTATCCAACGCCACTCGTTTACGTTCGACGACTCCTCTATTGCGGCCAAGCGATGCGCTACGTACGGCTTGTATGAGCGCGGCCCAGTACGTATCCACGTGAGTACTGTCTTGCTGTCTGTCCAGAAAACCTTGCAGTCCGGTTTTCGTTCGTGCTCCGCTATTACTGTTTCAGCGAGTCTGGTTCCCATGACCGCTGCCTGTAGCTCCAACCTCGGAATCGATGTTAACTTCAACGGAGCCACCTTCGCCTTCGCCATGATGAGGGATAGGCTCACCTCTCCATCAGGCGCTACCGCTCTCCAGAAGAGGACCGCCGAGTAGGCTGCTTCGCTTGCGTCGGTGAATATGTGCAGCTGCAAAGTAGTGGCGTCGCTATAATGTAGGTATCGCCTAGGAATCGCTACATTGCTGAGGTTCTTCAGATGGGCCATCCAATCCTGCCACTGTTCGGCCAGGTCGTCGTCTATCTTGGCATCCCATGCTGTACCTCGTCGCCATACCTCTTGCAGCAGCTGTTTCGCCTTACTAGTCACCGGCGATGCGAAACCGAGTGGGTCGAAAAGCGACATAACTATTCTAAGGGCTTCTCTCTTCGTAGGTATTTCTATGTTCGCGATAGTAGGTCCGATGCGTGTTAAGTCGAGGTTGAACGTAAGTTCGTCTGTGTTCATTTTCCAAATAACACCTAAAACTCTTTCTGTTTTTTCCTCCGTTCTATAGAGTTCTAGGTTTTCTGTCTGTGTGTCCTCCCCTAGCGCCTCCAGCAGACCAGGTGAGTTCGACTTCCACTGTTTCAACTCGAAGTGGGCCTTTGAGTGCACTTCCCGCACGCTCTTCGCTATTCTCACTGCTTCGTCTAGACTTTTAAAGCTATCTAAGTAGTCGTCGACGTAGTGTTTCTGTACTATTGCGGCCGCCGCTTCGGGATGAGTTTTTTCATGCTGTTTAGCGTTCAAGTTTTTCACATAGATCGCTATTGATGGAGAGCTCGACGCGCCGAAGATGAGTGACGTCATTCTATATTCTTCGGGCGGTTGGCCATCTCGCCGTTCCCCGCGCCACAGGTAACGAAGCGCGTCCCTGTCTTCTGTGCGTAGCTTGACCTGCATAAACATTTCCTTAATGTCGGCTGTGACTGCTATTTGGTGTTGCCGGAACCGCATCACGACGCCAGGTAGCGACTGCAGCAGGTCAGGACCCTTCAGCAGCATGTCGTTCAGAGCTACCCCTCTCGTCTTCGCAGCGGCATCATGCACAACCCTGAGCTTGTCCGGCTTCATCGGGTTGATCACGGCAAAATGCGGCAGGTACCAGGTCTTTCCAGCTGTCTTCTGTTTGGGTGCGGGTTCAGCGTAACCCTTCGATACGAGAGCTTCCATCTGTTCTATATATTTCTGTTTCAGCTTCGGGTCGCGGTCGATCTTCTTCTCGACGTTGACGAGTCGTTTCAACGAATTACTATAGTTGTCGGGGAAGGTGACATCTTCGTGGCGCCATAGAAGACCTGTTTCGTATCTTCCGTTTTCTATCTGCTTGGTGGTTTTCTCCAACATGCGTAGTGCTCGTTCCTCAGGATCTGTTTTCGGTTTCTTGGGCTGTATGCAGAGCGCGTCCATCTCGAAGTACTGCTTCACCAGGTCTTCCAGGTCGTCCTCCTTTTCAGTGATGTGTGTCACGAAGTCGATGCTGCGTCTACCGGCGCGCGTCTGGCTTCCGTGCAACACCCATCCTAGCGGCGTGAGCGAGGCGACTGGCTGCGACCTTTCCCCCTTCTTCACCTTCGTTGTGAGTAAGAGGTGCCAATTATCTTGGCCTATGAGTACTTGCGGCTTGGCGTCTGCGTGTGTGAGGTACTTGCGAATGCCCGCCAGGTGCTTGCATCCGTCTACTATTTCCCTCGAAACCCGTTGCGACGAGACTTGTAGGTTTTTCACTGTGCGCGCTTGAATCTGTTCCACTCGTCTATTAGGTCCCCTCAACTGTATGGTGACTCTCCGCGAAGCTGTTTCCGACGTCTTCATGTCGTTTATAGTTTCTATTTTTAGCGGATCGACGGGTCCTTTTGCTCCGATGTGCTCGGCTACACTATTATCTATTAAGGTCACTGTTGACCCGTCATCCATTAAGGCGAAGGTATTCACTTTCCCTTTCGGACCTTCCACCTGTACCGGAATAATTTTCAGGTAGGACTGCGTCTTCCCTGTCCACGCTGAATTAATCACCTCCGCACTTCCTTTGTCTTCCTTCTTGCCCGCTGCCTTGGTGTAGTGTAGCATCTTGTGGTGAAAATACTTGCACCCGTCGACGCCACACGCCTTAACTTTGCAGTTGTGGGTTTTGTTTCTATACCGAAGACACCGGAAGCAGAGGCGCTTCTGTTTCGCTATATCCCATCGTTCATTGGGACCTTGGCTCTTGAATTCTTCGCACTCTATAAGGGTGTGCTCCTCTTCAGGGCACACAGGACACCGTGATGTGTGCGACTTCTCTATTGTACTATATACTTTCTGTGGCCTTTTCTGTTGTGTGGCTGGTGGTTGCGCCCCCACCTGTTCAGGTAGCGCATATGGTCCGCATAGCTCCGCTTCCCTCCTGAGGAACTTCTCGATCTTCAGCAGGTCTGCATCCTCCCTCGGCTGTGTTGCTGCGAAGTCGTAGTATCTATACCGTAGAGTAGGCGTCAGCTTCTCTACCACTGTTTTGGAGACCTCAGGGTTAAACATGTAGTTCGCACAGCTGAGAGTCTTCAATGCTGCTACGACGTTGGTGACCTTCGAAGAAAAGATGCAGATGTCCCGTGGTGCGTCTGTAAGTCGCGGTAGTCCTCTCAGCGTGTCCATCTCCATCATTGCTATGGCCTCTGGTCGTCCGAATCTTGACTCCAGGGTCTTCATAATATCTATAGGATCGGCGCTGGTGATGAGGAGTCCCTCCACGGCTTCTCTTGCTCTTCCCTTCAGGTTCCTTCGCAGGCGGTTGGTATTTTCTATTGGCGAGAATGCTTTCTCTGTCTCGAAGTATGCGGCGCGGAACGGTAGCCACTCCTGATGCGATCCGCTGAAGAAAGGTAGCTCTACCGATCTAGGCTGCTGCGCTGTTTTGACGGCGAGGGTGATAGCCTCCGCCAGCTGCGTGATGCTATCCTGCCCTCCCGCCGGTGGCTGGAGTTGACTCGGGTGCTCGTCTATACCTATTTCTATAGGCCTCTGTTGCTTCGTACCGTTGACCGCCGGCTCTATAATACGGCTATGTGGGGTGTCGGTGATCGCCAGTACGGGGCGTGCTGGTTGCGTTTCCAACCAGTTGTCCACTCGTTCGTCGACCTCGGACTTGGAGTGGATTGAGACACCGTCGTCTTCTATTTCTTCATCGGTTTCTGTTTCCAGCACTGCTATCCGAGCAGCAGCTAGTTCCACTTGTAGGCGTAGTAGCTCCTCCTTCGCTTTCACCAGCTTGTAGGCCTTCGTTCGGCTGTGTACCGACGCGCCCCCTCCTACCCTCTTGGTCGGGGGACGGGGTACCTGTTCTGTTGCTTCCTGTTCCATTTCAGTGGAAGCCTCTATTTTTTTGCTATTTGTGGGTGCCCTCTTCAACGGACCCCTCTGTTTGTCCTCAACGCGCAGCGTCGGCGCGCTTGAGGACGCAGTCGACTTTTCAGTCGCCGCCGTGACGGACGTCGCGGCGGTCTGTTGCGAAGTTGCGGTTGCACTGGTGGCGCCAGTGCCTGTAGTCCCGGTACTGTCGGTACTGGGGGAACCAGTTCCCGACGACGCGGTTTCTGTAGCGGTACCCTCTTCTTCTGTAGCCTTGCGGTTCTGTCTTGTCAGAGGCATTCTTCCTGTTTTCTTTCTTCGACAGCTACTGTTCACTATATGCGCTAATCCACCGATCCGGCTCGAAGGACCACTCAATGTACGCGTTGTGTGCGTACACCGAAACTATTGCTGGGTTTGATGATGGATTAGCGCAATATTGTCGGAGAATAAAACACCAGGGTAATGACTCTTCAAGTTTTCTATATTTGGGGTACCGCTACTTGTCGCTTAGCTTCTATCCGCTATTTTCTCTAGGTTTCGCACTCTTCATTACTGTGCCGAGTTGTTTCGAGAACTGGTTGAGAACTGGTTGAGAACTGGTTGCCCCGAACAACGAGACGCCGCTATTTATTCCGATGCCGTCTCTATTGCCCACCGACTCGACCAATCAGATGCCGAGATACAAAATCGGTGGGCGTGGCTTGCAAAGGCTGTCTTCATGGCTCGGGGCGAGTCCATAGAGAGAGCCGTGCGTGGGTCTCTCTCGCACAATCTATATGCTATCTCTGTCTACTATAATATACAATATTATTCAAAATCTATTAGTAAAAACACTTATCTATAAATCTGTAAAACAATCACACAAAACTATTAATCAATGAAACTATACCTATAAGTTGCTATAAAGCCTATTAAGAAAAAACGTAACTATAAAAACCTATTGTAAACTATACAAAAAGGATAAAACTATACTAGTTTACACCGCAAGTGCGCGACCTGCAGTCGGTCCCGCAACTTACGTGATACGATTCTATGCTATTCCTAACTATTTGTTCAGTGCGCCGAGATGCGCCGTTCGCTGTCCCGCACAGATACAGTGGCAAACAAAAAAATACACTCAGGCATACAGAAACCTAGCCTAACACAGGCATCATATAATATGAATACGCGACTTCGTCTGTGTAGAATTGCTAATTTCACGTGAGATTGAGATTTCCCGTGCGCCCAATGCCCTGCTTCAGAAAGTAAGCTACAGAAAAATGACAAATTGCCAATTTTCGTGTTTCTAAATTAAAAACATAGGACTTTCATACAAACTTCAAACCCCCATTTTACCCCATTCGGGGTAGATTTGGTAAAAAAAATCTAACTTTATACTTACGCCCTAAAAGAAACCTATTTTCAATAATAAGCTCGTAGGATCATAATAAAACAATAAGCAAAACCTATCATCCCCTTTTTTACCACCATTAACAGGTAATATTTAAAAAAAAATGATGGACATGTTTTTTATTTATTATTATTAATTCTAATGCAAATTTTTGTGTCTCTAACTCTAAAAAACAAAGGATTTTCATACAAACTGCCAACCCCTATTTTACCCCCCTAGAGGTGGAATTTCCAAATATCCTTTCTTAGCTGACATCTCTTGACTATCGACTACCCACTTTAAACTGCTAAATTATAGCTTTATACGTACAATAGTTTTTGAGATCTCGTGTTTAATCAGTATGTAAGTAAGTATGTAAGTATGTAAGTGACCTTTCGCTTTTATATATATAGATATAGATTATTTTAATTCGTTAGGTGATGGTGAATCATATACGACGTACAGTCTACTACGCAGCAGGTTATATTTGTTTTTTTTTTATCATTACGGTTGATATTAAAGCGCATACATTAAGGTTTAATTATTTTTAATTAACAATTAGCTTTAAACTATACGAGCACAAGTCACGCCCGGCGTACGAAGTAGTACAAGCGCATTAATGAACAATTAATACGATTTGCCCACTACAAGGCTGATGAACAGCGCACTTACAAACACGCCGACTTCACTTTCATCGGTCAGTTGCTGGTTATTTGAACATTTCATACGGCGTAACCGCTGCTGCAGGTTGGGAACAGATCGGACAGGTTCATCCCATTTAAAGATTACCACCTAATACCTAATTATTATATAATACTGTGAGATGGTCATATAAATAGATATATAAACCCGGCTAAGTTTGTCGAGGAGGGCGCGTTTGGAACCCTCGTAACTGCAGTGTTTCATTTAACGAATGTTATATTACTTATCAACATCACCGCACGATAATGCAATAAATAATATGTATGAACTTTTCATGACTGCGTGTGATAGGTCAGCATGAATAAATACTTTTTGATTTTTAAAACAATGAATAGCTATATGATAGCCTAGGACGTCAGCCTCCTAGTCAGAGGTCGGGGGTTCGAACCCGGGTACGCACCTATAACTTAGGAGTTAGGTGCGTATTTAAGCAATTAAAATATCAACTTGCTTCAACGGTGAACGGTTCTCCATAATGTTCTCAAATGCGTGCGAAGTCTGCCAGCGTACTGGACTACGGCCAAACCCTTCTCATATTGAGAGGAGACCCGTGCTCTGTAGCGAGCCGGTTGATCATGATGATGATGATAAATATGAACAAGCTTTGGTCTAAAACCATCTTCGCGTTTTTAATAGAAGACATCGGTTGGATATTTTCTATGTATTCTATATTTATACATAATTTCCTTCATTTGGTTTCACAGCCCCCCTTTATTGTATTATATTATGCGCAAAATTGTATTCACATTAGTAAACTTAACACTTTGAACGTTTTTAGTATTATAGTTCTAGGTTTTCTCAGGTAAATTTCGTACAAAGGGTTGGTATACAGCAGACTATATTCTACTCGTATACCTGAGAAGTTAACTTTCACTAAAGTGTTCAACAGTTTGGCTAATACGTAGCAACGTGCGTTCGCTACTTACTTAATTCATATTGGCATAAACTCATGTGAATGTTCAGTTACAAGGTGTTACGCAGAAATACAAAAAAAAAATAAGAAAAATATTTTTCGATCACACTTATTTTGAAATCGGGTGCAAATTCAAAATTTTATTGTTGTTTCACAAGTCGGTTCAACAACGTTTTCGGCTTTGTTTTGTTTTTAATTATATCTGACCGGTTGGGCTTCCCAACTAGCTCGAAGCTGTATTATCTAAACGAGTTTTAACTATTATTATTAATTCCACTTGTTGTTGCTTTCTTACAAAGAGTTGGAAATTGGCATATCTCTAGATGCTTTAATGCAAGGTGCAGTTGTGAATTTTTCCCCGCGAACTGGCAATAAATCCCGCGCCCCGCCCAAATCTAATGGGAATTATAATTGATTCCCTCCCAACTAGCCTGATCAATGTTGCCAGTAAATAGTCTATGCCCGCCGCGGAGCGTTCGCCCGCTATAGGCTAATTCATTAAAACACATATCCCTCCTCCTTAGCGGCGTGGTAAGCGCTGTAGTCTTAAAAGCCTGAGTTTTCGGATTCTAGCCCTGCCAGGGACAATTTATGTCTGAACTTACTTTGGTCTGATGGGCAGCTTCCACCGTGACAAGTTGACAAGTTACGACTCGCTTCCACCTACTACGTTGACAAGTTGGATCGTATCCGGCAGCCACGCCGTGGCTTTCACGCTGTTTTGTCTCATATGGTTCACTAAGGTTAAAGGTTCAATGTTTGGGGTCCTTTCCTACCTAGGCTTAGCTTTTAAAGAGATCTAGTAGTGTGCGTCGAGGCACTCTTAATAGTTCACCATACTGACTATAACGTACTGCCAAGATATTTGCGTTCCGATATGATGCCACACTGACCCCTAGCGGTGCTTACTGTTGGCTTAGACTTCATCGGCTCTTAAACGTAGAAAGGTTTGTCTGATAACAAACATTCGACTGAACGCTTTTGTTTAGATACGAGTAACAGGTTTCGGTGAGCCTTATCATTTATGGGCGTGTCGATTGGGAACTGATCCTTTATTTTCTTCAACCACCTTTCTTTTGGAGTTCATCACAACTGAGATTTAATTTAGAAGTCTTAGATAATTTTAATGATCATCATCATCGTTGACGCTGCACTTGTGAAGGATGTGGCTTAAAGCAAAAGCCATTTTCGGTGGGTATTTTTTATCCGTAAACTAGTCTATGCTAACCCCGCACTTCATTAGTAAATGCGCTATCGAGGTCGGCTCGAGTTGGTCAAAGTTAGTATCAGTTTTGAATTTCGCCACGGGTCCAGCGGTCTCTAATGGGAGAGCCCGCGGGACACATCCGTTGCCCGGCGAACAGCTCCGACCCGAAGATGGATTGGCTTTGAGCCTGAGACTACCTTCATGCTAATTTATTGATGTCCTAACGATAATACAATAATACCACACATTGCTTGTCTATCGGCGGTGTGGGCGTCAGAAATATTAGTTAAGATGTCGCGTGTAACTAAACACACGTCACAAATACAAATACTGCGTGATATCGGATACTGACAAGATGTGCGTTTTGTATGAAGTCGTCGTGTTATAAAAGTGAATTAATCGAGCAGCAGGCTAGGTAGAAGTTTAAAGTGCTTACATCGATGACATGTCATGATAATAATTTTAAGAATTTAGCAGATGAACGTGACGCCACGTCAGGTAACATGAAAAGGTAGACTAGGGGTGCCACCGAATATAAAATAAAAAAAATATATAACATCCTGTGTAATTCTAGCATCGGAGCCGTAAGTCCTTGCGGATACACGAGCCCGAGATCCGTATCGGCCACATGTATATTACACACAATGGTCGGGCAGCGCTCCTATCCGTCATTGGGCTGGCCGCGGCCATCATTACTCCACGTCACGGCGCGCATCGACGTGCGCGTGCGCTCATTACGCGGGCCAATCAGCGCGCGGCGCCCGCGCGCCCCGCCGCGTGCTTTACGACGCGCATGCGCCGGCATATATCACGCGTCAAGCCTGAAAAGGGCTTTTTACAAACGTATCTCGTATTCGTCATCGTTAACCTGCCGGGGACGGAGGCGGCTGCGCGCCGCCCAATAAATAATAACATGTGAGAGCGAGCTGGTTATGAGCGCGGCCGCGGGAGGGTGGCTTCGATTTTTAAACTGCCTTTTTTAAAGTCACGTTACAATTGACACGGATTTGTGGCAATTGATGCGTTCGTTTATACCTGTCCCGATCTACACCCACGTGCTCTCAAAGTGGACTACACTGACCACGGCACACACTACTTTTTCACCTGTGACGGATCAAAATCGCTTGGCGAATAGGTTCTCACCGGAGATTGTAATTCACTGCAAATTATGTTTCTTCTAAATGATGAGATGCGGTTGCATGATTCCTCGCTTTAGACTAATTGTCTCAATGATATAGTTACACTAAGTTACGAGACTAATATAAATAAATTGACCAAGAATACAAACAGTTCAGCATCGTCAGCCTGCTTCAGCAAAATCGGTCTAGTTTATTTCGCCTGGGTCACATAGTGAGTTTCTTGATGACAAGTCATTCATGCAATCATGTTGCTACGCATAATATCAAATAAATGATAGATTGATAAGTAATTATTGTTAAATAATAAATAAACAGTCGAAAGAGCAATTGCAATATCTTTCTTCTGAACACTTCGTAGACGCACTATAAACAGACGTTGACGATTTAAAAGCGCCTTACAGACCCATCCAGTTACTGAATTGAGTCCACATTGATACACACGATCGATCGATTTGCGCTCATCAATCTACAAACGGTACGCATAGTTTTATTCCATATTTGATTAACGCGGGCAGAAATATTTTACAAATACATGTAAAAACTTTGAAAAATATGGGGGGGGGCAAATACATGTAAAAACTTTTGACCCCCCCCCCCCGTTGATATGGGGGGGGGGGAGGCAAAAGTTTGGGAACCTTCGATGTACCTGCACTTTGATTCAATAAACAATTATAATCTCTAAGACGTGAGCGGTAAACGCGATAACGGCGTGACTGCGGCGCGGGTACGCAGTGAGATGACTTTATTTGTATTTATTCCGCGCTGGAACCAGATGGAAATGATTGAGTTTAATATTATTCATGGACGAGCACTTAATGACAAGATGTACGCGCGACCGCGACCATATAGAAATGTCCAAGTATACAGGTGTTACAAGACTACAGAGACAGTCCTCAGCAGCATCATCCTCCGATTGGAGAGACGAAATAACAGCACTGATCCATCACGCGGCTTCAAGGCGTTGTTCGAACTTTTCCGATTATTTCCCTTATGGCCTTAAAAGCAATAAGGCCGCCTTTGCATACTTGTGTTAACTGTTCCATGTTATTGTTTCATAATCCATTGTGTGCAATAAAGAGGATCTATCTATCTATTATTATCTTTTATGATAAAAAACAAATTTCTAATAAAAAATAAATAAAGACAGAACGCCTATTGCGTAACATGGTGTTATAGGGTAGTACATAGAAAATGCAATAACTTTACATTTTTGGACCGACCCTGAAATTGGATGTAACAAATGAACATGTAATTTACGTTTGTTTATTTAGAAGGTTTATTACGTTTAACGTTTCAAAAAATCCTTTAAAATGCGTCAATAACTTACATAGTAGTGAGTTGATGGTGATAACTACATTTGTTAACATGAACCAATTACTGAGGAGTTGGGAAATTGACGAAGTCCATCTCCAAAAGAACCAAGAAAGAGAGGTAGCTGTTGTTTTTACTACTACAAGTTAGCTCTTGACGGCAATCTCACCTGATAGTGATGATGCAGTTTAAGATCGTAGCGGGCTAACTTGTTAAGGGTATGGTAGACCCGTACTCCTAATTGGTTTCTACGCGACATCGTACCGGAACGCTAAATCGCTTGGCGACACGTCTTTGTTGGTGGGGTGGTAACTAGCCACGGCGGAAGCCTCCTACCGGACCAGACTCGAGCCAGGAATCGAACCCAGGACCTCCCACTTTATAATGCGACAGCGCTGCCGCGGAGGTCGTCAAAAGAGTGTTGAAACGTGAACAACATTCATCGGTCTCTATTTAAGGAATTCTTGATTGGACATTTCTATTCCAGTGAGGCAAGGTAACAAGATGGACGATACACGCGGGCGGCTTAATAGGAACGCATGGGGATAATAAAAGGCGCTCGCCGGACTATCGCAGAGTTATCGCCCAGGATGGACACTTCCTGCGCGGCTCCAATCGCGCCGTGTGGACGTGTCTTAATATTGGGCCGGGCGTCTCAATATTTAGCTCACTACTAAAAGAATAGCGAATATGATCAATGGAGTCACTAGACAACGGGTATACACAGGTCTGACTTTCAAAACATATGTAGATTCTCTAAATGAAGAATTTCAAGAAAGATCGCTGACGATGTGTCCTCGGGTGTTACTCGTACGTGAATTCTTAGGTTCAATATTTATATTGAAATACTACTGATGCAGTTTGTTTCGGTTTTCTAAATCCCGAAGAAACCCCTTATTTTTCCGGAAAAAGTATCTATGTCAAGGACATTTAGGATATAAGTACAATTTCATTATCAAATTTCGCCACATCCGGTCTAGCTTTGCAAGAGTAACAAAGGCTATATTTTTGATACCTGCGGAATGTTTCCCGGGTACTTTTTAAGTACAGAAAGTATTCGAGGTCCATCTCCAGACTAAAAACTATAAAAGTGCGAAATTTCACTAAGATTGTAATCAATGTGGAAAAGTAACAATGAAATAAACAGACTTCACTCGCATTTGTTACTAACGATCCAATATTACTAAGGATTTTCGTTTTTGGACCAAAGTTATACAATATTGGCGAAATTTAGCTTACCTTTGTGCCTCAGGTGACTGGGCGTAATACTTGAACGGACGGACAAAGTCGATTCACTCAAGTGAACTCTACGGCCTATTGCAAAGCCCTACCGTTCCGGCGTCGGCCCTCGCGCAGCAGGCCCGCGGTGGCATAAATCAGCGCTGGCACAATAAACTCTTAGATTTCAATTAAACATAAATCTCGCATGACGGCCCGCTAATGGAGTTCAGAGTCTTGAGCGCCTGTCTGCAATTACATTCACTGCGAATGCGAAACGTACGTACCTATCCCACTTGGGAGCGCGCGGCTCTCCGGCGGACTCCGCGGTCTCGCGCGTCAATACGTGACGACACATCTGTATGCATTATATAATAAAAAAAGTCTGACTAAAAGAATATCGGAGTACCTGATACTAAATATAGTAGTGCATTTTTTTTTTTTATCCACTACAAATTAGCCCTTGACGGCAATCTCACCTGATGGTAAGTGATGATGCAGTCTAAGATGGTAGCGGGCTAACCTGTTAGGGGTATGGTAAAGCCATACTCCTAACTAGTTTCTACACGACATCGTGCCGGAACGCTAAATCGCTTGGCGACACGCCTTTGTCGGTAGGGTGGTAACTAGCCACGGCCGCAGCCTCCCACCAGACCAGACTCGAGCCGGGAATCGAACCCAGGACCTCCAACGTTATAATGTAACAGCATGCATGCGAAGTAAGATACGAGTACATTTAAGAATATTATCGAGAGTGTAAGCGGCACCGCCTCAAGTGGACGTAAGCTAGGATAAGGATTGTTGGTCAAACTCAAACCAAAGAGACGAAATAAGTGTTTGAAATTTGTTAGAAATTCTGTCAGTTTTGAAGTTATTAGAACGAATGCTGCGAGGAAAAAAACTAGAAGTTAATCAAGGTAATAACGCGTTTTAAAATGTTTTATTTTTGTATTATGGCCACCAAAAGAACAGACAGGTCACCTGATGTCAAGTGATTACCGTCGCCCGTGAACATCCGCAGCACCAGAGGAGCCACGGATGCGTTGTCAGCTGAACCCTTTCCTAATCGATTTCTAAGTGGCATCTTACCGAAACGCTAAATCGCTTCACCAGTTGAGTGGTAACTCGCCCTATATTTTCCGATTTATTTAACTTTAAATATATATATCAAGGCATAGCATGTTATTGTAAAAATCGATTATTTTTTTCAGTATAATATGCTTTAGTTCCTATATCACTAAATTTATTAATTTATTTAGACTGGGTTACCTATAAGGAATACTAAGCATGGTATTGAAATAACGGCTGCAGTAGTGTAAACTGTGACGCAACCGTAACTGCCCACCTCCAAAGCAACAAATAGTACCAATAATATAACAAACATAGAAATAAGTTAAAATTATAGGAGACAAATATAATTATTGTAAAGACCACAATAACCACATCGTAGCAAATAAAACTATTCCACAGTAACTATCTATTGTATTGCTGGACACAAGATGCTCCCCTTTATAGGTGAAAGGGATATTCTTAGATTTAAACTAAGATATCATCGATTTTGTATTTTTCTTATACATATTATATAGATATATATTATATAGATATCTAAGATATTAGATTTAAACATCGATCGATTATCATCACACAACTGATAACCTACTAGTATGTAACATAAACTTAATTTAATAAATCTGTACTAAATAAATTTAATTAAAATTCAATTTGGAATGTTGTATTTGTGAAATTTTATTAGGAGTAAATATACAGTGTACAAGTGAGTACTTACTAAATTATTATCATTTTTCCTCTAAAATTGTAGATGTAGTTTATAGTAAATTATGAAAATACGGAAGTAAAATATAGACTGACTATATAATATATATATTATTTTCATGAATATATAGGAATTACATAATTTTAAACAAAAATATTAAATAAAAAAAGCCAAAAAGTATTTCTAGCAGAGCGTGGTTTCGATCCACGGACCTCTGGGTTATGGGCCCAGCACGCTTCCACTGCGCCACTCTGCTCTTATGGCAACGGGTGAAAATGTAGTTTAGTTATACTGAGTTACATTATTAGCGATTTTCACATTATTTACAGGAAATTATTCATATTCTTTGAAATTGTTATTATAACTAGATGTAATTAATATTAAAAATTAACCTTTGTGTATTCCCTAATAAACAATAATTGTTTGTTTATTAAATAATTTGCTTTTTATCGGTTACGTTGAACATGACCTAGTTGCAGTAAACATTCTTTTTAAGTTTAAATGTCGGCAAGGTAATATTTAATTTTTAACAACCCCAAAAATGTTTTAAGATATTTCAGTAATACATATATATTATAATAAGCTGGAATTCCTTAGGTAGTGTACACAATTATAAATAGTACCTTTCTTTTTCCCATATTATTATGTTTTATTATATGTATTTTTGTAGTACAATGAAATCAGTTTTTTAGTCCTATGTATTAACAAAATAAATTTAGTTTCACACACACTATCGATAGTGCATTGTGCAGATCCTCTATCAACAGAAATCAAAATTCACTTAACATTCTAAAAAATTCAGTGTTAAAACTATTATATATATATTTTTTTTTGCATTTAATAACACCAATAGGAGCGAAGCCGCGGGTAAAAGCTAGTATATTATAAAGCTTATTAAGGTTGCCCCCCTTATTTCATAAAAACATATACAAGATTTAACTCAAACAATATAATGTAGGCATGTAAAAAACAATAAAAATTAATTGATATGATATTACATTTTAACATTTTTTTTTTTAATAAAAATTATCCTATGTTACTTCTAATACCTCCAAGAATATGTGTACAGAGATTCATGACGATCGGTTGAGTAGTTTTTGCGTGAAAGCGTAACAAACATTCCTACATTCCCATTTATAATATTAGAAAGGATAATGTAGGCACCTATTTAAATTTTTACTGAATTGGCTGCCACTTGAAAAATTACAGATGTATGTCGAACAGTCAAAGCCAGTAAGTGCAATAAAACTCCTTTAAAAATATTGTTTATAATATATATATAGATAACATTGATTCAGGCATTTGCAGATCAAAAATTCATATCCTACGTGACAAAAAAACTTCTTTCATAAAGGGCTGATCATTTAGGTTACCCAACCTATAGTAACTAAAAGTATCTACTTTTAGTTTTGGTCTCAAATCTCAATGAGCTATGGGACATCTTCATTGGGATATGAGATCATCTACTTTTAGTTACTATCCACTTGATGATAATCCATACATCATGGTAAAAGTTTGGCCTTGTAAGAAGTGAAACATCGTGTATACGAGAATTTACGTGTAGTGGACGAACGCGAGCGTTATCCTATTTTTCGTTTGTTTGTGTGGGTTTTTTAATCGTTATTCAAGTAAGTTTGCAATTATAATAGTATAAAGTAGTAGTAGTAGTAGTAGTGTAGTAGTTAAGCTTATATATCATAAACTTGAGTCGACTTTATGTTTGAGTATTTTATATGGTGTCTAAAATGTAGACGCCACTCGACACCGACCCGGGTATTGTAAAGTCTCGGAGGTGTGCAGGCTCCAACGGCGTCCCAGAGCGACGCGCAATAAAATAAAAACTCCGTCGATATTGTTACGAGGCGGTGGTGACGTGCTTATTAACAGGGAAAATTGAAAATTGACTCGCTCGATGATTGGCAGGGGAATATTAGCTGGATGCAATTTTGCCGCGTTTTGTTTGCGTTTTTAAAGGAAACCTCTCGTGTGACGCTAATCCATCATTTGGGCGCGCCGCAGCGGAGCGCGCGGTGACTCTTACCTAACAATGTGTCACGTGGAGGTAATTAAAACCCGGGCTGCGAAATCTAAATACACATTATCGCATAGAAATTAGTTTTTAGATTTCCCTATTCGGTCCCGGTTTTTTTAAATGGTATAGATTTTATTTAAACGTTCTAGTTTGACGCTGTGACACTAGATGGCGCTAGTGGTATATTTCAAAAGTTAGCTAAGTGTGTTTCTTTTTTTAAGCTGTTTTCTGGAGTGGCAAATGTTATTTGAAAAATTTCACTCTTATACAGTCTCGTGACTTATTTCATTAAAACTTCTTATGGTGCTTTTTCATGAAATATATGAATCTATCTATCTATCTATGATCTAGAAATATATGTAGCTGTGTCTAGAAGATGGACTGGAATCCCTATGGCAGTATAAAAGTATCAAACGGAGATCAAAGGTGATCAGAAGAAATTAGTCAAAAACAAACTACTTATGTTTTTGCCACTTTGCTTTATGACATATGCATTATAAGACAGGAGTTAAAGGTGTTAGTCACTTAATTAAATTTTATTATCGAAAAGCCTTATAACAATTTTCTGCAAAACGTATTTTTCTTGTGAACTTTTTTACTGTCATCTCCTATTTAACCTTCTCGGGTTTAATACGTTTAAACATACTATCCTGACAAATTGCGTACGTCATAATATCTTCTAATATCGAAAGCATCCTTAGTGACTCTTTAGTGACTCGCGTAGGTACTAGTATAGTCCAAGAATATTTCCGTGTGGTGTAAAGTATGGTGTGATCAGCGACGTAACACTTACACTACCTAACACACCGAATTAATGCTATTTTTAAAATTGCAGGTAATTTCTTCCTTATTTCTAATGTACTTATTTAAACCTACTTGGCTTAAAATATACCTTAGATATAAATTTTTATGTCTGTTTTTTTTTGAAGCTGTGATAGCCTAGTATAGTGGTTAGGGCGTCAAGTAAAATATCACTTGCTTCAACGGTGAAGGAAAACATCGTGAGGAAATCTACACGCCTGAGAGTTCTCCATAACGTTCTCAAAGGCGTGTGAAGTCTGCCAATCCGCACATGGCCAGCGTGGTGGACTATGGCCAAAACCCTTCTCATATTGGGAGGAGACCTGTGCTCTATAGTGATGATGATGATAATGATGATGATGTCTGTTTTTCCTTATTTTGTGGTTATAAATTTTAAGCCATTTCAGACCTCGTAGTGGCATGTTCGACTCACGCTGTGAAAATAAATTAGCCTCACACTTGCGCTTGGCAAAGACGCTTCGGTGTGCTAATATTCTTAGGGCACCGGTAAGCGGCGACGCGACGCGACGAGACAGCGGCCCCCGCGTCGCAGCTGCGTCGCCAGTCCCCTTCCAGCATGATAATTGTGGTGTATTTCCGATACTTTCGCCCGCGCCATCTCATTACTCGCCGCTAATCCGCGGGGACCGGAGACGAGCCTTAATGGAGGTGATCGTATGTCCTGACGCGCCACGTATTGAAGTATGACGTATTGCCCCACCTGAGGGACCGCTGCCTTAATACACGAAAAAAGGCAGCTGAAACGCGGCTCGGGTCTCCTCGGTGACTAATGAGATCCGGAATTCCCTATTCATATCTACATTTTCGTATATAATTGCCTCGCCGAATGAAAACACGAATGTATAATCCCAATTACTGTAGGCTATATTTATTGATAAAAGCGTCAGAAAAAATGACAGGCTTGTACCTATTTCCAACAACCTTACCTTTTTAAATTAACCAAATACACGTAAGTGTATTTAGTTAATTGTTCCAGAATGACTCTCTCAGACATCGATCGATGGGTACGACCGAAATTAAATACAAATTCAAAATAATCTTTATTTAAATAGTCCTTAAAAAGGCAGGCTTTTGACGCGTCAATAATTTACATAGTAGTTATTTCATGGTGATAACTATATTCGTAAACTTAAAACTAAAGCTATGAGGGTTCCAAACGCGCCCCGGTCTAAGAAGAAGCCCACAACAAACTAAGCCGGTTGGTTTTTCTTTTTTTCGTTATCACCATCTCACATAATGAATAATAAACTATAGTACCTATGTAGAAATGATTTTATAAGAGGAGGCCAGTGACTCGGTTCGAAATCGAAAGAATTCCATTAGGCGCACTTCTTTTTTCACGGTTCACGGATCACTCCTAAAAATAACTCGGACTATGTAATATAAATCACACGGAGAAGAAATGCCAATAAATATAGCGCCGAAATCCAATAATTACGAGCCAATGAGCCGGCCGGCCACAAATCAAAAACGGACGCGCATACTAATGTCTTATCCTAACATCAGATTAAAAGCATCAATACTTGTCAATAGAGGTCGCCTCCCACGTAATTATAGCCAACAGTATCCCGGGGAGGCTGCGGCCGAGGATTAACGTATATCAAGTGGGAATAATTGAAGGAATCGATTAAATGAAGAGTATTAATTGGTGATGCGCCCGCGCACGCCTTTGATGCGGTGCGAGCTTATCTCGATCATTTGAATCTGTCGACTCTAGCTTGGCCTTTAGTTATTACTGCTGGGAATGGACTCCAATCACAATTATTAACCTGGTACTTTTACAATGAGTAAAAATACCAATTTAATAAGTTTATAATTGACGAACACTAATTTGCAGTGATGATTATTACTGGAATATACAATAAGACATAGGAATTAGAATAACGGTGGAAATATCCAGAGAAAACAAAGTGAAATCTTTATTCACATTATTTCCGCTGTGCTCTGTTCTTGGCCTTTACCGAGTTATCTTCTGAGCGGAACTGGTGATGCTGTTACATGGTGCCCTATTTACGGTCAGCGACGTCAGTTCATCAGGAATAGAATCGTAACAAATAAAATTATACTGTTCTAACTTCCAACGAAGTCTTTTCGGGTTCGTTGTTTTGTTGTTAGTTTCCCTGATTCCTAACATATCCTCCTACCCATTCATACGTAACGCATTCCTGTTGTGCCTTAACACTCCACTAAGATATGTTACTGATTGAAATGACTCTTGCGTCATTCACTAAAATATGTTAGGAGTTAGGCAGATCTTACCTTAAGGCTGCCGGTCCGCCGATGCGCATTTTAGATATTTTAAGAATATTTTGTTACAATGCATGTATGTATGCGTCCATTTAAAAGTACCTCTACTATATATCGCACTAGGGCATCATTTTTGCTGCTAACACACACAGAATAATATTCTGTATACATATAGGTAATATATATATACAAAAATTCACTCTATGCCACGTAAAAGGTCCCCGGCTATTTTCGTTTCCAGGACGTTGGCTAGTTGAGCTGAACACAGATACCAAGCAAACATAGAAACAAACACACTTTCGCATTCGTACTATAAGTAAGTAAAGTATGGAATTTGTTTAGCATCGAGTTCGGACTCGTAAGAATGTCTCGTCTGATGTTGAGTGAATAAGAACAATTTATCTGAAGATGCAGTTTATGATTAGCGGGCTAACCGGGCAGTTATACCGATTAAACCCATACCACATTCAGTTACTACGCGACATCGTACCGAAACGCTAAATCGCTTCGCGGCATGTCTTTTTCGTTCTCCACGAATAAGCTTGTTGATAGATAATTATTATTGTCTGATGATAATGGAGCCCGCATTATAAAGTAAAATAAAATAAAAACAAACATAATGTAATAGGATTGAACTCTCGAGGGTCTCAAACGTCGCAGAGTGTAGCTCACTAGTTTATTAAATTCATAAGTTTTAATTCGGCCACGTTTAGCCAAACATTCGCCATTAACACGGGTTAATAACGCAATTTAAAAACCGAACAAACAAATGTATGTAAATTGCGCAACTCTATGTAAAAGCCGGCGATAACCCCGCCGAATAGAAATACGCACCGAACACGCAAAAACCACCCCTACAGCTTCGCGAATAAGAAATCAGCGAGGACGATTTAACTTTGTCCGGGTGGAGTGAGCTGGAAACAAGCACGTTCAGAAACTGCTTACACGAATTAGCGCATCAAAGGGGCGAAGGGGGCGAAATTAGAAAACTCGCCCCCCCTCTCTTCCCACTACGGGCGTCGTTCCGCACGTCATAAACTGACAATTTACGATAACTCCCGGATTAGCCTGTTTGTCTGTTATGCATCCGAGTATGAACCGGCGCGAGGCGCGGGGTCGCCGTGGGGGGCGAGGGGGGGCGACGGAATTGTTTTACATTTGCATTCACAAGTGGAGCACCTCCGATCGTCGGATTGATCAGACACTGTGTTTTCTGTTTTCGCGCTTTTTCCATACCTTCGAACGCTTTGTGTCCATATCTTGCTAACATCACATAGAATAATATAGCAGCATATCCAATTTAGAAATTGGATATGCTGCTATATTATTCGATTGAGTTATTCCTGCAGGCAGGGATGGTATCCTGTATAACTAAGCTTTTTAGAAGTAGTTTTAGCTCACAGGCTTTTCATTTTCCAAAGCTCAAACCGCTAATTTAATATTTGGATTTGTTGACACGTAAGTTTTGTTTCATTTCAAAAATAAACATCTATACTTTATAATATAGGGAAGTCTTTTTGAAACAGCTTGAAATATGAACCAAAGGATTTTTTGTTTAAATGAAATGTTTCATTTTACAGCATGTGAAATAAGAGATGTACAGGTGAAGTTGTTTATGAAATTAAGGTCATGAAACTCATTTTGTGCCGTTTATTTAATTATGTAGTTCCGTCTTTATAAATTATTTGAGATAACAACTTTTCAGCAACTCCGCCACCGGCACTCTAAAGAGGTCCAGCTTATAGACCGCGAATGTATATTTTTAGTTTCGGTTCGATAAAAGTCTTTCACGAGCAGACGAGTGGCTTTTCATAGTAGGAGACGCAAAACAAACCCAAGTACTTGTAAGTAAAAGGTCAATTCATAATCTCAATTAGTGAATATAACGCGCACCTCCACAACGAATATTGTCCATTCTAATGCCGGGGAGATAATTAACAAAAACTGCTCGCGCCGGGTCAATCGTAAATTCCGGCCGAAACTGCGCCATCATTACATTCGGCAAAACACACAAATAAAGAAAGGCCACGAAGGTGTTTTATTGTCAAATTAATTTGCCTACAAAGTCGTTTGCTTTGCGCCCGTCCGCGTCTATGTCGCCCATTAAACGTTACGGCGACCATGCTTCATAAAGAGCGGGACCGTAAAAATTAACGTCCCGCCGCCCGTCCCGGCCGTCCCGCGCTCGCCCTGCGGGACAGATTTCAAAGCTCGTATTTTGTGTACACTCATATTTTATTTTGAATATCATTTCTGTTATATAAACAACACAACGGAGGTTTTTATTAAGGGTCCATCGCACGAGGTTATTAAACGTGGAACGCATTAACGCGCAGTTAATGCAAATGGTCCCTTTCAACATATATTAGTGCTGTAGTGCGCATTAACTTGTAACTTTTATGAGGCTTTCACTAATAATATATAACATCTTATTGTATTCTATGCGAAATAATATTATAAATGTGATATAGTATGTTTGTCGTAGATTAGTCTTTGGTAAAGGAAGTTGTTTTATATAAAATGGCTAAATTCCAGTTAAATGCTAGGTATAAATTCTATAAATCTCTTGGTCTAAATTGAAGACTGACATTGACTGTCTAATAAGCATAGATACTGGTTGGGACGTCAGCCTCCTAATCAGAGATCGGGGGGTCGAACCCGGACACGCACCGATAACTTTTAATTAAAATATCACTTGCTTCAACGGTGAAGAAAAACATCGTGAGGAAACTTGCATGCCTGAGAGTTCTCCATAATGTTCTCAAAGGCATGTGAAGCCTGCCGAAACGCACGTGGCTAGCGTGGTGGACTATGGACAAACCCTTCTCATATTGAGAGGAGACCCATGCTCTGAAGTGAGCAGAGAATGGGTTGATCATGAGGATGATGATGATTGACTGTCTGACTTTGCATTTTCGCCTATTGAGTATAAGTTCGCACTATAACCGCACAGTGTGAGTAAGCTACAAACCTGTGCCACGTAGTAGCTATACTTAAGCTAGTGATTAACATTTGAGATCACTGTTTAAGGTCTAGTCAATGTGTCATTCGTGACAAATAATAAATAAACTGTCCGTGAAAACGTTTCAGCGAGGCCACTTTGTTGCTAATTTCTTAAAGGGCGCCCGCGACCACGCTCGGTAAATAATTGTCCCGCTAAAAGAAAGCTCAGCAAATCTCCGCGATTAGCATAAAAACCATCTAAACAGACCGGCGGAAGCGTCGCCTTCCTTCCGCAATATTTGTAGAGAGTAAAAAAAATTACACGTTTCCGCCCGACATTTTGTGTACCGCGCTCGCTCGCAGAAAGTTCGCTGATGTTAATTGCTGCAGTCTAATAAAAGTTTCCAAGTTATTAATGAAGAATAGGTATTTGTTCGAGTTGCTTTTCGCATTTTTATCTGTGTTCATCCTGACATTGTGATCACGGTTCTACTCCATCCAACCCTTAGTTTTCCCACGCCTGGGCAACGACGTCCCATAGATTTCTCCACTATTCTCTATTGCTAGTTTAGTCAAAATACATCATATGTAAATCACCACCCCAAGGTTTATGTTTAAAATACGCCACCTACTATATATTTTCTAATCCTAAGGTTGCCTGGCAGAGATCGCTACTAACCGATAAGGCCGCCTTTTGTATCCTGCTTCTTCTTGTTTCTGTTTTTCTTATTATTTCCCTTTATGTTGCGGTGTATAGGTAAATAAATTAAATAAATAAATAATGGGACGAGAAAACTGTTTGCTTTCCTAAAAAATCTGGATCTTATGCACTGTTGCAGAACAAAGCAAAATATAAACCTACATATTTCTTTCAGAACAGAGACAAAGAATTTTGCAACTAAGATAGAGAAGCTAGTAAAATTTAATTATTCTGAACTAAAAATTTAAATACACAATTGCTTATCAAACAACAATGAAATAAACAACATTTTATGCAATCAACGATTCCTGAACTAACAACACGATCTCCTAGAGTAGCGGACCTAACATTATTTCAGCGGTAACTTTTAATAACACAACTTAATTACAAAATGGAGCCTATGAAAGCTTAATTGAGTAGGTATGTTGCACATCACTTTTGAAGTTAGAAGACATGACAGAAGAACGACGTTACCAATATAAGAAGACTACAAAAAGCCTTTACCAGATTGTGGACAATTAAATGAATTCGTACGTATCAGAGGGCGAGCCAGAGGAATCATACCCGGCAGGAGCAGACACGTCGCGTCGTTAACATTTACGAATAATTTCGCCCACAGAAAGCCCCGAATCCTCCAGACATCTGTTCCAAATCGCAATAAAAGTAGACGGCAGCAGAAACATAGAATTTTATCACGGCCGCGTCCATCATAAAGCATCCCCCGCGAGGCGGCCGGGGGTAGGAGTAACATAAAAGTTTACAGGCATTCGGCTAATAAATCGCGTCAAATAAATAAGTGTTGAGTCGGTTGGCGGCATATTGATTCGTCATGTGCCGCCTTGGGCGGGCGGGCGCGGGGCGCGGGGCGCGGCCGGCTGGTCATAAAGGTGCGTAATGGCCGACGTCGGAAGACAGCGCAGTGGCGCGCATCGATTAGCGCTCCTCGCCAGCGCCAGCCGCCGACGCAACGAGCGCTCGCCGCGCGCCCGACCTGGCGACCTTACTGCCAACCTTCCACTTCGATCACGCGATCGACGACTCGAAGACCCTCGACACGGGACTGACGTCCTAGCTTCATCCTTGACGAGAGCTCTGCCAGCGAACAATGCTTTGGGTGTGCAATATCAAATAAACTCGACACCGCGCCGGAGTTGGCGTTCTTTGAATTGTCGATTCATACTTAGTGTTAGTTTTCAAATAAACTCGACGTTGGTAACGGAAATCGGTATGAAGGTTTCGAAACACGATTGCATCAAACATTCATACCAACTAAGATGTTTAACTTTGAAAATTAACTCGCGGGACACGGGAAGATATTCTCGAAGACCTATATGTTGGGGCAGTAGCCAGGCTTTACGTTAAATTACATATCATGATTGTAAACTTAAACACTCCCTGGGGTAAACTATTTATACTTATTCTATATATAATTTTGGTTAAAGTTTTAGTTAACTAACTGTTTTAAAGTAAAATTGGTGATAAAAGGGCAAAAGAGGAATTCGATAAACATTTTGCGATAGCAATAAAACCATTTGTCATTAAGTGCATTCGATTCCAGCTCGATTAGCACCCATATCTCATTTACACTTAAGCAAATCATCTAGGTATACCCAAAAGAAAACTTCGTTTACTTGAAATTTGGAGCGAAACTGAAATTAACGGTCGGTCGTTTCGAAGCTCCTCGCTAGATGGCGTGAGTAGTGTCAAACTGTGTGAGCGCGTGACGAGTGTTATTTCGAGTTCCATAATAAAGCACTAAAGCCTAATAGCAGCAATTGTGTCATAGTAAGTTAATAAGACTCGTAAATCATACTCGGTCCGAGCTAAATGGTTATTATAAAGCTGTCGCGCGGGATATAGAAACGTCTTGGCCGCCATTAACTTTTGTTTATTACATAGGTAGGTCAGTGGGGAACTAGCCACTAGCCGCTACCCGCGGTACTCGGCGTTTACTTGAAAGTTTGACCGCTGTATTTATCTTTCACTGTGTCTTTGTCAATGTTTTTTTATTGCATACGTGGAAATATTTTGTAATTAGGTTAAAACCAACGCATTATCCTTCGTCATTATAAAGTGGTTATATTAAGTTGAGCAGAGCAAACCTGTTACGCGCTACCAAGCATGTTAGCTCTTAATAATTCTTATATTATAAGACCACTGAATATGTACAAATACCACTATAATTATGCATGACCAATATAGGAAACCAGTGCATTA
The DNA here is from genome assembly GCA_928268935.1 of Lasiommata megera. Classification (NCBI taxonomy): domain Eukaryota; kingdom Metazoa; phylum Arthropoda; class Insecta; order Lepidoptera; family Nymphalidae; genus Lasiommata; species Lasiommata megera. The sequence goes on from OV743312.1 coordinate 602,045, forward strand.
TTATTTGTACCACTCTCCGCACTACCATATTATACTATATTATGAATCCCATCTAATCAAGAGTTATTAGACATATTCTAGGTTAGTGAAAAGGACCTTCCGTTTAAGTTTACTTATGAGGTTTGGCTGCAGTCAAGAGACCGAGTGCCGACGGTGAGGTTACATATGGGATACGAGAGGTCGCCGAAGTTAAGGTTTGATTTTTTATGTGTACCTAACCGTTTTGCTGAAAAACTGCAGACTTAATTTGATGTAGTTTTTTGCAGGACCTAAATAATCACCTAAAAACTGATCATAAGGATTTAATATGCTACCCGTAGCCCTACAAGATTTTTTTATTAGTTTTTAACAAATGTAAATTGTAGGAATGGTCGTAGCTTCTGTTTAAACCAACTTAAGCCATCATCAACCACTACCACTACACTACAAACCACTTTTCACTAAATCACTTCTTAAATTGAGATCGGAAAAATAACTATTGTGGATATTGTGGCTAAGGATTTTTGAAATTTCATTCCTCAGGCAACGGGGCTAAATAAGAGATTGCAATTGGTATGAAAGTTTGTAGAAAAACCAACTTAACTTACATATTATATAAGTATAAGAATTTAAAGAAAATAGTGTAATTTAAATAATTGACTTCTTACAAAATGTAGCCATACTGTGGAGTCCGATAATACATGGTGATATAAAATGAATCCCAAAAACTTGACGCCATAACTATATGTCTATATGACATATAGTTATGGCGTCAAGATATTATGATGTACATTAAGACATCTCTTCGTACACAAACTGTTAAATACTCTTAACTCTTCACACTTCAACCGCCTCCAAGGCGCAGCGCGCGCGCTTTAGCTTTATAAAGTTGGAGGTCCTGGGTTCAGTTCCCCGCTCGAGTCTGGTCTGGTGGGAGGCTGCGGCCGTGGCTAGTTACCACCCTAACGACAAAGACGTGTCTCCAAGCGATTAAGCGTTCCGGCATGATGTCGCGTAGAAACCGATTAGGAGTATACCATCTTAAACCGCATCATCACTTACCATCAGGTGAGATTGGGCTAACTTGTTGTGGATTTAAAAAAAAACTGAAAAGGTAACACACAGACCAACTTTATCAGATAATATGCGAGGGGGAGGATGTATGGGTTCGCGTGCTCGCTTGGTCTAAATCTTCCGTAATGGAAAACATAAGAAGGCATCTTTAATAAAGCTGAAGGTTGTTATAAAGTTGTTTTATTGATTCGCTCAGTATTCCTGCGGTTGTGACGTATTGACGCAGTATATTACGATATCATTATTATCGAGGACTGTCTCTGGATTCCCAATAACAAATAACCGATTTTACTGCATGTCCATGTCCGCGTGTACAGGGTGTTCCTTCATTTTTTATTTCATTTTTCTAAATGGTTTTTAATGTCCTAAAGATGGCAACGGAATCCTATTGCTAAGCCGCCGCCGTCCGCCTGTCTGTCTATCTGTCAGGCTATATTTCATGAACGGTAATAGGTAGTTGAGTTACTCAACTGCAGCTGTAAGAAGAAATAAAAAAGTAATGTTGATGCTAAAGAGGGATACTAAACGTGTTTTTTTACACTTTTTCCCCGGATGTTTACTGTGTAGTGTTTCGTGTTGCAACTTGTCACAAAGATTTGTTGGTGTGTATCTTGCTGTTACATGTTTTTTTTTAATGACAAGTTACTACTGCAATCTTACTGATCTTCAAACTAAGAACTCTCGAAAACAAACTTTATATATAGGAATATTAATATTATCAAAACGCGAAGAAATACGAAAACAACTAAACTACTTTAATAGGAAGTAGAATGAGATAGTGGAAACAAAAAGTCACACTACCTGTTACCCGCAACTTCGTTCGTTCATTTTAAAAAAGTAAAATAATGTCTCGAGAATACGTGCCTACCTATTCCAAATTTATTTTGCTGATTTTGTCCATCTCCAAAATGCATGCTATGGCTGTGCCAAATTACATCAAAATTGGCGCAGTGGTCGAGCCGATCATAGGTAACAAATATGAACAAAACACATTTCCGTATTAATAATACTAGTATGGATTGAAACTATTCGTAGAAATGTTATATGATCCTACTTATCTGAAAGTGATTTTTTTCCAAAGAAACAAAAGACACACACGCACGCAGACCACATTTCGAAATATAATTACTTAAATTGGTTATTTGTTATATATTTGATGTCGCCTATTGTATAATTTCATTATGAAATAAATTAATGCAAAAATATAAAAAATAGATATGTATTAATAAAATGCAAATCAATATTAAATAAAAAATAGCTTTATTCATATAAACCTATTACAGGCATCTATGAATCGTTCATATTTATAACGTTTTTCATTATTTCTATTAGTGATGGTGATAACTACACCCGCCAACTTAAAACTGTACCTAAGAGGGTTCAAATAGCGCCCAGGTTTAAGAAGCCCACAAAAAACTTAGCCGGTTTTATTGTTATCACCATCTCACATAATCTATAATAAATTATGGTACCTATGGAGATAGAGCATTCACCCCAAGCTTTTTTATCGTTTATATAATCGTTATCATAATACGATTTTTCTACAAGCTTTCGTTTTATAAAAACTTTGAACTTATTGATAGACATCTCCAATATATCAATAGGTAATTTATTATAAAATAAAATATATGTATATATGATTATAACGTCACATAAGTTTAACTTCTTACGTACCAACACATTGCTATGTTTCGTTTTAAATTCGTTTCGTTTTAAATGTGTGTAAGAAGATTAATTAATTTGACGTTATAATAACAAATAATTTGGTTTGCATTCTTTATGTCATTCGAATCATACAAAAAACGTTATGTATTTTGTAACGTCATTGTTGATACTTGACAGTTGTTTTAGGTGTATGTCAAATTCAAAATCAAATTAATAATATAATAGTTTAAAAAACTAAAAAAACACGCTACTGCACGCATGCGTAGTTCGCGCACTAGCTCTGTCTCTCTTACTCGCATGCAAAGGATGCGGAAAGAAATTAATTAATCCTGGCGAATCTAATTAGGATAATCGGATATTTTGATCGGATTATTGCATTGTCATCGACCTTTGACAGGTGTGCAAAGTTTGAATCAAATCTGATCGTTCAAAGTAGGGCAAAATCGAGCTGAAAGGAGTCGGTTACAAACAAACAAACAAACAAACAAACAAACAAACAAACATACATACATACAGGTGAAGCTAATAAAAGCGTGTTAAAAATAATCTTTATTCAAATAGTCCTTTAAAAGGCACTTTTGACGCGTCAATATATAATTTGTCGAGTTAGAATACAATTTTACGTTATTACAGGTGTACAAGGAATACTTATAATTATTTCCAGGCAAATTATTTTTTTAATTTAGTAAAACTCAAGAGCTTGAATTATTCGGTTAATAAATTTAACAAACTGCAATTTGCTTTTCGGGATGTAAAGTACTCAAATGTAATAAAGAATAAAAACTTAGTGGTACATCAAATAATCATTAATAAACAGAAGGCAAAATATTAAAATTGCTACAAGAAATAGGTACTAAAATGCATTACAAAGATACATGGACGATACAAATGAGTGCCTGCCATTAATCGGCTACAGTTAATCGCTCGTCGAGCATCCTGTGCATCAGCCGGGACTCGAACGCCGTGCCCCGACTTATTGCCGCTGCGTTCAGACGTTGATTAAAATCTCTCACTACATTCACACAAAGCTTTACTTTGATATATTTATAAATCTTATGAAACGTCGGCTTCGACCCGACGACCCGGCCCGACCACCACGCGATACTGACCCTTGGCGCACAAGACGTTGGGTCGTCAGTCGCGAGTGGAGAGGTGCGGACCTGCCTACCACCTGTCAAGTGATATATTGGCTTTAAATAACATATCTTATTTATGTTGAATCGGAAACAAAATGTATAAAAAGGTTTTATTATAAATAATCGAGCGGTCCCGAGTGGGAGGACGACTAAATTTGTACTCGGCCTTGTATTACAACGTATCGCCTGCGTGCTGCGCGCCAGGCTCGTCTCATGCCCCACCACAGGAACGAAGCCATGCCTTCAGCGGCAGAACCCGACGTCGGTGCTTATTGAAATTCAAAATTTTATTGAATTTTATTCTTAAGCGTGAAATCGTTAAGTCTATCTGTTTGTTATGGCTTTGATGACAATAAGATTCTAGCGAGAAGTCTCCTTCTATGCCACCTTATCATTGAGTGCATCAACTTTATAGTAACCATAAAGTAAATCAAGTATTTTCAAATTAGCTTAATCTTTTAGTCTCGCCAAAACTTACTTAGAAATCTTGTTAAAAACAAATAATCTAATAAAATTACCAAAGTACGTGTATTGATGTTTCATATTCATTTGTATTTTCACAAATTTTAGTGTTGTATATTTGGCAATATTTTTGTATTTGCCTGTTTGTATTGCAGTTCATAAATGGTGTCAGCAGCGTCTCGAGCAAGCCAACTCTACAAAGTCACTTGCAAATACTATTTGTCAGTATCTCCGTTATCCGGCTAGTTATTACGTTATGAGTTTTGTTTTACTTTGTACGCAACGATCTAGAAATCCGAATTCAACATGGGTATTCTCGTACCAGCCCGGGTTTAGGAGATTGCACGCCTCGGAAAACATGTTACACCTGTGTTATAATAATCGTTAAAGCTTGCAAACTCGTATGGTCCCTCCCGTAGGTTTAATTTCTCATCAACCTACCATATGAGAGAGGTTGCCTGAGTCCAGCTGTGGGATATTAATAAGTAGAAGATTATGATGAACAGTTTGGTTAATCCCAACTGGTACTGTCGTAGGTAGGTAAGAACGAAGGTAACCGACATAGCTCGAAGGGCCTTGCACGCTGAAGTGGCAGTGGGCTGGTCACGTTTGTCGGGGAACCGACGGACGTTGGAGTCGGAAGGTCCTCGAGTGGAGACCACGTCTCGGCAAACGGTGTGTGGGCCGTCCTCCGGCCAGGTGGAGTGATGACCTCCGAAAAGTGGCAGGCATCGACTGGATGCGAAAAGCCGGAGACAGGATGAGTTGGCGCTACTTCAAAGAGGCCTGTGTCCAGCAGTGGATTAATGTTGGCTGATGATGATGATGATGATGACTGTCGTAGCCTAGATTAGTAGGATTGTATAATATTGCACTATTAGAGTAGGAATCCTACTAAAAAAACCAAGACCAAGTACATCTTCTGCACTGCTAAGTAATCGTATTCCGTGCACGTGAGCATGTGTGCCGGCCAGGTGGAGATAAATTGCACCAGATAGTTCTTTCTTAATAACCCGACCGCAAGTACCCGTCCAATCATTGATAGCTGCACACTCATAAACGCACTTATCGATAACAATAATCGAATTGAAACGCAATAATTTATAGGCCATTGTTGGAAAATGAGACGTACCCAATGACCACAAATTAATTTACAACTACAATTTAATACAGCTGCGTTAAAGAGAGTAATGCAAGCGACGGCCGGCTCTAGCTTTTTGTTGAATGCGAAAAAGTGTAACGTGTGTTAATGGACAAATAGTTTGACGGCTCATGACTCCTAATTAATTCAAAATAAAGTGTTGAAACTATGTATAATTACGTACGCAGCGCTTGGAAGACTTTAAAAAAAAGATTTATTTAACTTAATTTACAATTTTAATTAAAAATATAAAAAAAATATAAAAATTACAATTAATTTCTTATATTCTAACTAGCCTAGTGTTCTTTCCGAAGTTAGGTAAAGAATTGTCATTAAATGCTAATTTTACTTATTAGGAAACATATCGCGACCTCAATTGCTGTTTGGCTGCATAAGTGGGGTCGTGCAACGTCTGCAATCTTCATAGGGCTGCGATATGTAATTCCTCCACCCCTAGAACGGCAACTATTTTAAAACGTTTAGTGAAAATGTTGCCGGGATGTCTCCAAGTTCGTCGATTTTCTCCTCCTTGATAGTCGTTGGTTGACCCTGGTTTTCCTTTTGTATGTCCTTGTTACCTTTCCATAATGAACGTCGAGCTATCCACAGGCTCAGCAGTAGACATGTGCCCGCTAGCACAATGTAAAAGGGTATAGTTGTGTGATAGAGGGCGTCTAGTGACACGTTTTGAATTTGTAAAGGGGCCTGCATCATAATTCGTTCCTGGATTTTATGGAGTCCTTGAAGATCAATGGAGCTCAAATTGGGATGCGGTGATATGACGGCCTGTTTCTCCACGTCGTATCTTCGATAATGCGGCATCCTATGGGAATTGTTGCAAGGTAGCTTCCCTGAAGTAAAGTGTGATCTTCTTGGTTACGGGAGAGTTGTACCTTGGTGTTCTTTGGGAAAGAAAGTATGTAGTGTTTGTCGTCCAGTTTTTCTAGGGCTTCCTTCATCAGGGTTATGGTTGTAAATTGGCAGGATTCCTGCAAACTTGATTAACGATTAGACCATGGATGATTGATGGTTTATTTCTTTCTCACATAGGAACCAGTTGCTTAACTTCGGACATTCAGTCGCTATGTACACGAACGCTTTCTCGTTTGTTGCGATGAAAGGATAGGATGGGATGAGAGCCTGAGCGTTCCTAGTATTTGATAACCTATATAAATCGAACTTGTCCTTAGATATAATAGGGAAATTGAATACAAAAACTATTTGCTTTTAAGTATAGTATGACGCTGATTTTATTATATTATAATATTCCCTTAACTCTAATTTTATTATTTTATCTAACCCGTAGATGCTTTGAAGCTTACTAATCATTAATTCTAAAATGTCTACATCTATCATGGAATGGTGCGTACTCGATGCACGAACAAAAGCTAAGTTATTTTCTATTCTTAACAACTCCTGTCGAGTCATGTGGAGAGTCGTCAGTAGAATTATTCTGTAACAAGTTTACCGATTTAGGCACACGTTTTAATCTAGACTTTGCTACGGGGCTACGCTTTTTGGATGTATAAATGTGTATGGGTAGGTTGGCTAGGACAGTGTCCTGCGTGTATCGTGGTGCGGTCTTTTGTCGACTAGCGAGGGGGTTCTTGATAAAAACTTGTTGCTCCGGTGCGTAGTCTACTTCCGGTTCACGGGTTTCGTTCCTACTTTCTATTAATGCGGTACGTTTAGCGAGTGAGCTAGTGTTGATAATTTCATAGACCTTTTTCATCTGTTCCCTATGCGATTGAACGTATTGCTGAAGTAGTTGTTGGGAAATGTCTATGTCAAGGCAGTCTCTTGGGTCAAAGTGTCCGGTTAATAGGTCAAATGGGCGGCATCTCGTGAAACTATGTATAGAACTATTGTATGCTATTATGGCGTAGGGCATGAGATTGACTATAGGTTCGTCCTTATGCTGCAACTGTAAAATCCTAAGGTGCTCTAAGATTGTAGAGTGGAACCGTTCAATGTTGCCATTATCGTTAGGACTGTGAGCTAAAATTCGGTGATGGTTAATTTTATGTAGTCGTGTAAATTCCATGAAAAGCTGATTGGTGAACTCGGTTCCGTTGTCTGTTATAATGGTCCAGGGTACGCCGTGGTGGGTACAATATAGCAAGAGGGCTTGTAATATACTTAAAGCCGTACCATCCCGTAAATGGTATGCTTGGCCATACTTTGTGAATACATCTATAAAAGTTACATATTTCTCATGCTGTGCCGTAAATAAGTCCATATGAATTATTTCGAAGGGTTTAGTTGCTGGGGGCACGACGTTAAACTGTGGTCTTACGGGGTTCCTATCGTACTTAGCCTGTCCGCATATCGTACATTCGTTTATAAATTTAGTTATGTGGTCTTTCATTTTAGGCCAGTAGTATTTTTGAGACAAGGCTAGATAGCATTCATTAATTCCGCGATGATTAGTTTTTCCATCATGGTAGTGACGGATAATTTCTTGTTGCCTAAGATATTCCTTTACATTTTCTAATTCGCTTTTAGTCAATACAAGGTTCATTGATGAACACCTAAACTTATCTTGCAAAATTGGTACGATTGAATACATGGCTAACGGTGGATTTATTAAGATAGCCGTTTTGACTTTAGGGGTAACGAATTCCTTTATAGCGTTTATGACGTCTTCCTCTAAATTAGATTCCGTTAGCTGTATGCTAATCCGCGTGTGGGTGTCGAATGGCTTGGAAACGACGGGTTTCTTTTTTACGTCATTTACTAGTGTGAAATAAATTTGTCGATGGAATTTATTTAGGGGTTCGTCGGTGATGGGAACTTCTAAGATGGGGTGTTCGGTACTGGTATGAGCGGTCTCGGTAGAGGAGTTTGCTTGGGTGGCTATTGTTGTGGATGGATTACCTAATAGGGAGTTTAATTCGTCTATTTCCTCTATTAAGGACATAGCTTCGCCGGTGTGAATCTCTACCCGTGAGAGCGCGTCAGCGTTGGTATTAACCTTGCCCTTTTTATAGATAACTGTGAAGTCGTATTCGCTCAGTCTGAGTCGCCATCTAGTAAGACGAGAGTTCGGTTCTTTTAAACTCATTACCCATTGTAGTGGTTTATGGTCTGTTAGAATCTTAAATTTCCGTCCAAAGAGGTATGGTCTAAAGTATTTCGTAGCCCAAACTATTGCAAGGAGTTCTTTTTCTATGGTGCTATAGTTTATCTCGCTGTCGTTTAGGGTTCGAGACGCGTAGCAGACTGGTTTGTCTGAGCCTATTGGGCCTTGGGACAATATAGCACCGATGGCTACGTTTGAAGCGTCTGTTGTTAAGTTAAATTCTTTACTAAAGTCTGGGTATTGTAAAATAGGGTCGTTAGTCAGCAGAGTTTTGCACTTCTCGAAACAATTGACATACTCGTTATCGAAAGAGATCTTACTACCCTTCTTCAAACGTTGGGTGAGAGGTTTCGTTATGCGAGAAAAGTCTGGGATAAATTTTCGGTAGTAACCGAGAAGGCCTAAAAATTGCTTAATTTGCTTTGGGGTCTTAGGAATAGGGTACTTTTCAATAGCAGCGATTTTATCAGGGTTAGGTCTGATACCGTCTTTACTAATTATATGACCTAGATACGCGGTCTCAAGTTTTAAGAATTCTGATTTGTCCATCTGTATTTTAAAGTTGGACTCTCGAAGTCTCTGGAAAACCTTTTCTAAATTTACAAGATGTTCTTGTAGGGAAGTGCTGAATACTATGATATCGTCTAAATAAACCAAGCATATTTCATTTTGTAATCCCCTTAGAACATTATCCATCACGCGTTGAAACGTGGATGGAGAATTTTTGAGGCCCATGGGCATTCTAAGGAACTCAAAATGCCCATTTTCTACATTAAAAGCTGTCTTGGAAATATCTTGGGGGTCCATTTCAACCTGGTAAAATCCGCTCGCTAAGTCCAGAGTCGTAAAGTATTGGCATTTTCCTAATTTATCAAGTACGTCATTAATGTTCGGTATTGGGTATTTGTCATCGATTGTCTTTTCATTAAGTTTTCGAAAGTCAACTACGATACGCCATTTCTTTTTTCCGGAGGCATCTACTTTCTTAGGTACTACCCAGATAGGTGAGCTCCAGGCAGAGTTAGAGGGTCGTATAATGCCTTGTTGTAGCATCTTTTGTACCTGATCCCTAACTTCCTGTCGGTGTATAAATGGGTAGCGATAACTTTTGGTGTGGATGGGCACCTCATCGGTTGTTCTAATTCGGTGTTTGATTTGATTTGTGAACGTTAAGTTTTCTCCTTCAATATAAAATACGTCGGAGTAGCGCGAGCAAAGCATAGTGAGGTTAGCCTTTTCTTCCTCGTTCAAGTGATCGGTTCGTAAACGCGAGACTACATCACGTGCGCGTAATGATAGCTGTTGCGTACGCGTGCACTCAATGTTAAATAATTCCGCGTGCGCAGGGCGATCGAGTGAGAAAATTATGTCGTTCCGTGAAGGGTTCTCGACTTCTAAGTAACAGCGGTTATTCTTTACTGTGGTGATGCACTCATGTAGTATGCAGTTGCATATCACTTGTTCATTAATAAAGGCATCGCCGTCCGATACGTCGACTGGTATACGAATAATTTTCGAAGAACCGGCTGGAATGACATCCTCATACAGGTTGACGTTGCATGAGTTATACATCTTGATCGGATTGGAAGCAGAACGAGTTATTAAACGACCTTCCCTTAAATCAATTCGAGCTTCCCATTCATTTAATAAATCCAAACCTATAAGACCATCGAAATAATTATGAAATTGATACACAAACAACTTGATATGATTTGTGTCGTTGAACTCTTTGAAACATGGTACTGTAATAGAATAATTATTTCTACTAGTCGCGTGTATGTTCGTAACTTCAAATGGGTCAAAATTTAAAGGAAAATCGGCATAGTAATTTTCTACAGCTTTAGGGTCGATGAAGCTCTGGTTCGCACCTGTATCGATCAAAAGTTTTAATGGGGGGTTCGCAATCTGGATGTAAGGTAACTGCCTCTGCGTGTGAAGATTTACTTCTATCTTGGCTTTGAAGGTGTCAAAGCCTTCTGAAAATCCTGTTCGACATGGGTAGACGCTGCCTGTAGCTGAGATTCGTCGTAACGTTGGTCGTTAACAGTCATGTCACTATAGTTAAAATTATTAAAGTCGTAAGGCAAACCCTGGTCGTAAGCACTACTATAGTCATTGTTGTAAGTGTCATCGTACTCGGGCTCGCAGTAAGCAAAGTCATCGTAATACGAGTCGTCATATGACCTACATTCATTCACGTGCATTTCGCGCGGTCTAAAATAATTATTACCAGCTGGAGGGTTCCCGATCTTATTCCAATTATTATCAGTTATGGTGTTAGAGGGAGGTAATGGTCGGGTGCTAAATCTTTGGACACCACTCATAGGCTGCGATGTTTGTCCGTGGGTCTGGTTGTTTCGGGGTGGTAGTCGAAATACGTTACTACGGGGATTATAGTTAGGTGGTGGTGCAGCGAACATTCTTTGGGTGTTCGTTGGCATACGGGGTTGATTTTGATGAAATTGCTGAGTCGGAGGTTTCATTGGGCGCTGTCCGAAAGGTACAGGCCAGTTCGGTGTAGAGGTCTGGAAGTTTGGCTGTCGTGGTGGTGTAAAATGTGGTGTTACTGGTGGTAAGTTATGGGGGGTAGAAACCTTTGGTGTTAAATGGTTTCTGGAAGGCTCATTTCGCTGTTGTAGGTACATTACGTTAACCTCCTCCTGAACGTACTCGAGAGCTTTCTCTATAGTGCTAGGTCGCATACAACGTATGCGCGATCCTAAGGGTTCCCTTAAACCGCGTACATACGCTTGTACGGTAACTTTTTTATACAGTTCGCGTTTCGCCTCGATGGTGGTCGGGATAGCGTCATGTAATGTCACATACGTCATTATTGTACTGAACAAAGTTTGACAATGTTCATAAAATTCTTGCGGGGTTTTATTACCCTGTGTGGCTAAAGAGAGGTCATTGTAGAGGGCCGTTTCGTCCCTTTGGTCTGAAAAATTATTGATTAGGGCCGTTCGAATCCCTAACCAATTTTCTGGAATCCCATTAGCGTTGATGGTACTAGCTGCAACGCCTGTTATTTTATTTAATATTCCGTTAAGTATACAAGAATTTGAGAATTCATTCCCCGGTGCAGGATTTAGGTATTCCGAAACTAACTGATCGCAAATTTTTATGAATCGCGTCAAGACGTTAGGGTTGCCATCAAAGTCCGGAATAAGGCGGAGTGCCTTAAAAATAGTGTCTGGCTGAATTTGGGTGGTCATGGTTTCTAATTTTAAAATACTTTCTAAGTCTAATCTATTACTATCTACTACTAATTGTCGTCGTCGGGCCTGTCGCGATTCAGGGTCCCGAGAACTAGAGGCTCTAGGGTAATAAATTTTGGAAATTAAAATGACTTAAGGATAAGGAGAGCAACACGAGAGCTATTCTAGTGTACTCACATATACAGCATATCTTCTTCTTCTGGATCGATTTCTGGATTCCTTCCCGATAGTCCTCCTTTGCGCCGCAGGTTCGTAGATTCTAAGTTTTCAGCTACTGGGACTAGAAAGCCCCCGGGAAATCGATTTTCCCGTGAAAATCCTACCGACTGCGCCAATTACGTACGCAGCGCTTGGAAGACTTTAAAAAAAAGATTTATTTAACTTAATTTACAATTTTAATTAAAAATATAAAAAAAATATAAAAATTACAATTAATTTCTTATATTCTAACTAGCCTAGTGTTCTTTCCGAAGTTAGGTAAAGAATTGTCATTAAATGCTAATTTTACTTATTAGGAAACATATCGCGACCTCAATTGCTGTTTGGCTGCATAAGTGGGGTCGTGCAACGTCTGCAATCTTCATAGGGCTGCGATATGTAATTGTTTGTGAAATGACTTTGTACAACTTATGTACATATAATAAAAAATTTCATATTATTGACATTAGCAAGTGTGCTAATATTTATTATAGTTTGGACAAAGATAGGTATTACCTATCAGATTATTTTAAGAGACAGGTAGCTATTTCGCTATCTTATATTTTTATTACAGTAGCCAAGAACTTGGCTAAAAATGCTGCTTCTTTTGAGCAGCTTAATATTGACATTGAGACCTTGGAAACCATTCCAAGCAATATTATTTTAAACTAGGTAAGAAGACAACAGAGGTTTACTCTAGCTTAAATAAAACAAATACAATTAATAATAAACCACAATTATTAAGATTAGAAAAAAATGTATGTACCAATAAATCCACTGTAAATTATATCAACTTGGTTCACCAAAATATCCAATGTATAAAAGGAAAAGATTTGGAAATTGAATTGTTTTTAAACAAATTCAATATTAATATTTTATGTATTACTGAACATTGGTTGAAAAACCATGAATACATATTTAATTTTGGTAATCACCAGGTTGGTAGTTCGTTCACCAGACTTAATGCAATTCATGGTGGCTCTTTAATCTTGCTAAATAAAAACTTAAAATATAAGAATAGAAAAGACATTGTGAGCCTGTCTGTTGAAAGAACAATAGAGCTAGCCTCTGTCGAGTTAGAGCAATTTATTGTTGTTGTTGTATATAGACCACCCTTATCAAACTTTGAACTTTTTGAAAAGGTAATGGATAATGTATTATTTAAGATATCAAAAACAAATAAAAGGCTAATTGTCTGTGGTGACTTTAATGTTAATATTTTAGAATGTAACTCTTTGACAGTAAAGCTTTTAAGTCTATTCAATACATACAATTTATCAAATATGTTTATGGAGCCTACAAGAATAACCTCTAGCAGTGCCACATGTTTAGATAATATCTTTACTAATATAGCACCAATTCATAAAAATATAATAAGTAATTTAGATTCTGATCATCTTGGCCAACTAATTCAGTTTAAAAGTTACAAGAAACCAGAATCTACACAAAAAATAACTTTTGTGCCGGTCACCTCAAATAGAATAGAAAAACTTAGGACAAGCTTAGTAAAGGACCTTCCATTCTTACCTTCAACCGTTGGTCCTAATGAAATGTATAACTCATTCTTTAATGTATTTAATTCTGTATTTAATTCTATATTTACGAGTAAGTCTGTTCTGATAAGAAATGCATTAGTTTTTAGTGAGTGGGCATCAGTTGAACTGCATACAAAAAGGCAAGAATTATATGAACTGTATGCAGAACGACAATACAATACTGGTGTTGAGTTCAAAGAACATGTAAAATTATGTTCCAAGAATTTTAAACGTGATTGTATCTTGGCTAAGTCACAATATATACAAAATAAGATAAAAAATAGCTCTAATATAATAAAAACCACTTGGAACATCATTAATGAGGAGACAGGAAATGTTACACAGCGAAACAGGGACTTTGAACTGAATGTAAATAATCAATGTGTAACATCGGATGAAGAGGTTGCTAATGCATTTGAAACCTTCTTTACCGATATTCCTGTCTCCACAACAAAACAATTGAACTCTTCACCGGATTCTGCTCTCTCTTTATTAAATGTTAATGTGCCTGAATGTAGTAGCATCTTTACATTCAGTCATGTTAACAGTTGTGACGTTATTAAGGCTTTTAAATTAATAAATAACAAGAAAACTAATGACTTGTGGGGCATTTCCGTTAACATTGTTACATCCTTAATTGATATTGTTGCAACTGACTTGGCAATCATATTTAATAATTGTATAGATTGTGGTGTGTTTCCTGACTTAATGAAACATAGTAAAGTAGTTCCACTGCTTAAATCGGGGAGTACAGCCGACCCCAGTAATTTTAGACCAATTTCTGTACTACCCACTTTCAGTAAAATCTTTGAAAAACTTTTATTAAATCAATTACTGAAACATTTTAATAACAATAATTTATTACACAATAAGCAATATGGCTTTACAAGGGGTCGCTCAACGACCGACGCTGGTGTTGAGTTAGTACACAATATATTTGAAGCCTGGGAGGAGTCACGTGACGCACTTGGTGTCTTTTGTGATTTGTCCAAGGCGTTCGATTGTGTTCAACATGAAACATTGGTCAGAAAATTACACCACTATGGAATTAAGGGTATAGCTCTAGATTTAATGATATCTTATCTAAGCGATAGAATTCAAAAAGTTGAAGTTAATGGAAAGCGGTCTAGCGGTTCATTTGTAAAATTAGGAGTCCCTCAGGGATCTATTTTAGGGCCTTTTCTGTTCCTCATTTACATTAATGACCTTCCTTACCTTGCTAAGGATAGTCATGGGATAGTATTGTTTGCTGATGATACATCACTCATGTTTAAAATTAAGCGTCATGAGAGAGCTTTTGACGATGTAAACAACTATCTCGCTAAAGTAGTAGAATGGTTTGAAGTCAATAATTTGGCACTAAATGAAAAAAAAACTAAATGCATTAAATTTACATTACCGAATGTTAAACATGTAAATACCACTGTACTGCTTAAAAATGAGGAATTAGATCTGGTAAATACTACAGTTTTTCTTGGAATAACTTTAGATGCAAAGCTTCAATGGGGCCCTCATATAGATCATTTATCGAACAGACTTAGTTCTGCTGCATACGCGGTTAAAAAGATACGCCATATGACAAACATAGAAACGGCTAGGCTTGTATATTTTAGTTACTTTCATAGTATTATGTCATATGGTATTTTATTATGGGGTAATGCTGCCGATATTGAAACTATATTCGTGCTGCAGAAGAGGGCTGTTCGTGCAATTTATAATATGGCTCCAAGAGAATCATTAAGAAAAAAATTTAAGGAAGTAAAAATAATGACATTGCATTGCCAATACATATTTGAAAATTTAATGTATGTCCACAGAAATATAACAAAATTCAATAAAAAAAGCGATTGCAACAATCTTAACATCAGAAGTAAAAATAAACTTGTGTTGCACGCTACTAGACTACAAAAAATTAGAAATTCATTTAAAGGTAATTGTATACAATTTTATAACAAATTGCCTAATGAAATTTCTGGGATGTCTCTCAATAAGTTCAAAGTTTATATAAAACGTAAGCTTGTAGAAAAGTCCTACTATAGTGTAAAGGATTACGTAAATGATAAACAAGCATGGGTGTGAAATATTGCTCTAATAAGATAGCTCTTAATATAATTTTAAGTGGCATGTGAGATGGTGATAACAAAAAGAAAATTTACCTGGCTAAGTTTGTTGTGGGCTTCTTCTTAGACCGGGACGCGTTTGGAACCCTCATAGCTTTAGTTTTAAGTTTACGAATGTAGTTGTCACCATCAAATCACTACTTTGTAAATTATTGACGTGTCAAAAGCGCCTTTTAAAGGACTATTTGAATAAAGATTATTTGAATTGAATTTGAATTGAATATTTATCGTTAAGATATATGTAATGGCGAATTGGTAGGTTTTATGATAATCAAAAAGTTTTGTTCCACAAGTTTTAGTGGGGATCAATAATTGTTGACATACCAAAATGTGTGGTGAAAATTAACAGTTAATGTCAGCTGTGTTTGAAATCAAGAGCGAACGGGTAACGGATTACTGCGGCTTTAAAAAAATATTTTTAACTAGAATGCACACACATGTCCTTCGGTCATAAACCTACCTATCGTGGCATTCTCGGGTCTGAGAACACGAGAAGGGTGTTGGCCGTAGACCACCACGCCGGCCATGTGAGAATTGGTAGCCTTCACACACCTTTGAGATTATTGAGAAGTATGAAGACGAGAACTCTCAGGCATGCAGGTTTCCTGACGTGGCTTATTTTTGATCAATTAAAACACACATTAATTCGAACAACGTGCTGAAACTCGTTTTGCAAGAAAGACTTCGGCCGCGGCTAGTTACCAACTAAGAGTTTCAGTATGAATGATAGAAACCAATTAGAAAGTTCAGGCGCAAAATATCGGTGGATGGTGTAGCAAAAGATCTCTTATCATCTGCGCCTGGGCCCCCATGTAAAATCAATATGTAATTTAGTAACCTAGCAATCCTAATGAGTCCTGAAAATATGGACAACTTCTTGGCCATTTCGAGCTGGTGTGTTGAGGCCATGAGGGGATGCTGCGAAGGCGCATGCTAGTTACTGTGCGCTACAGAATAGTCACTATTGACTACATTCAAGTCTTTTGTTTTGCACATCAGCTTCTTTATTTAATCTGGTTTTCACTTCATTTAAAGGAATATCTTATAAGAACATGTAGTACATATGTATTTGATTGTCAATATTAGATAAATTGGGAGGCAGGTAGATAAGTAGTAATTTTTCACCGTTCCCTGAATTTCACTTACACCTGACATTAATATGAATTTTAATCATAAAAATTATTAATACGCCGATATATCACAACCTTTTTGGGCGCAGTGCACGGGCCCATTAAAACGGATCATAATTCAACACAGATCGAGTTCCAGCCCCGAGTCTATGACGCGCTCGCTAAATCTCTCGGAAGGCGGTCTGCTGCGCCATAAATTATTATTTTGTAAATAAAAATAATGAAAATAAAACCCGCACCGCCGTCGGAAACATTTGTCCCCGGCGCGTCACGGGTAATCCTCCACTTGATTTATTAATAATTAGCGCATATTATGTTATTCTAACGCATATATTTTGGTAACTGATACGCGAGTTCATGAGTGGATTTACTGGCATCCCGTGGAACGGAGATATATATTTTAAATCGCTGTCAAAAAGTTATGCCTTTAATTACAAACGACTGACCGACAAAAAAGGGAATCAGTAATACTAAGCTAAGACTTTGAAATATTTTTTTGTCAAATGAAGCTTTATGTTCATATTACGAACCATACAAACTTCAAAATTCAAAAAAAAAATAAAAAATTAGATGTATATAATGTGTAAACAAGTACGTCCGTCACTGAGACATTCATTGTGCCATGATAATTAGTGCTATTAACGAGGTGAAAACGTTGTAGTGCAAGACTAGTAAATTAGTAATAGATATTTAACCATAATCTCCTAGAACAAGTTAGCCTTTGCCAGGTTTCTCTTGGAGCAATACGATTAGCAAAAGCTTAGTTAGCAGTATTTGTAAATTGACTATCAGAGCTTAGAAATGATTTGTCTAGAGATTAAAATAAGTAAAAAGTAAGAGAGCATTTTGACAGAGTGATTTAACACGACTGCATAGATTCATAGTTGACGGAATAATTAAATAATGACATTTTTAATTTAATTTTAGTTAATAAGAAACAGAAATAGCGACTACAACTTGCCTGGATGGCGACAGTGGTTAGTTACTACAATCAAAATATTGTGACATTTCTGTCATTCTCAATCTTCTTGTAACAGAGACACAATTAGACTTTGTGTGGTTGGTGCACTCCCGCATAGAGAAGAAGTAGCTTCGTGGTGTGCTGGTTAGCCTGTTATCCGTATTGACAAAAAGAAAGAAGGAATTACTAGGTAGGTACTAGGTGGTTATATAATATATGATAAAAACTTTAGTTATAATATCCAATTAACGTACAAAAATTAAAAACTTGAAGGATAAGTATAAAAAGCGTGCCGTGTCCCAAAAATCTGTCTTGACAGCAATAATTTTGCAGAACAGACCCATTTTGCGATGGATTTTCGTGAAGCCAGACGTGACGTTTAGAACTATTGAGTATCTTGATTTTGCCTCGTCCATCCTCGTGCCTCGGAGAGTACGCGGCTTAGTGTGCAGTTCCGGTAATTAAATTTATTACAAACTAGGTATGTAATGTCCGCGACTTGAGTTGTTAAAAAATCCTGTGGCAGAATCATATGTGTAATCAATCATTCTGTGTTTGTTTTTCTAATGTTATATGTAATATTTCTTCTATGTATTTCTAACATAGAAGTCAGTATCAAATAGGTCTCAGATCGTTTCTCTACAATTGTAAGGAAAAGTTTAAATGTGATACAGAAAGAATTCCTTTTTTTTATTTTCATAATATCTTTGTCAGACCTGTGTAGCTCTACGAAAATACGAAGGCATATGATGATGATTAATAACCTAACATTGACCGAAAAATACACAAGTATAAGACAAGTTGTATCAACTTCGTAACATCGTCGAGACTTAAGAAAATGTATGTTTTTTTTTAATTAACCTTTTTATAGACAATGAATGAATGATGAATTAACTCCACATCTACTTAATATTAATTGAATCCAGTTTTTATATTTTGACGTTTGCTTACTTTGGAACGAGAAATGTCCAATTGGGGTTACCACGTATACAGTTTTTCCGGGAATAAGGAAATTATACGAACCACCACAATCGAATATATTATGAATGTTGTTTTTTTATATATAATTACCATAAAACTAAATAAATTTTGAGTGTAAAACTGTAATTTCCTATATAAAGCACAACCAAAACAATTTGTGTTTCTATATTATATTTTAAATAAAATTTAAATTGGCTGTAACAATTTTAATTTTATACGCTGTTTTTGACTAGTTGGCAACCTACCGACTAAGACGTTCCCCCAAGCGATCTATCGTTCCGGTATGATGAGGTATAACTGGTGTATATCAGTAGTAGGGGTATCCCTAACAGGTTAGCCCGCTACTATCTTAGACTGGACCATCACTTGCCACCAGGTGAGATTGTAGTCACGGGCCGATTGGAGGAAACTAAAACAATTTGGTTACTCTATATTCAATAAATGCAAAACCATTGATTAGGAGCGCGACGGATGAACGATTCCGATAACGTGCGAATAAATTACGAGCGATCCAACGCGTGAGAATTCGCAATCAATAAAACTACGAGTAGCTATATATACGTACTAGCTGTGACTGTGGAATAATACGTGGCCGCCATCGGTAACAGCTATAAATAAAACCGTTTTTGTTTCCAAAGCATTTGAATATTAACTTGCAATAAAATAAAATGCGAAACTGCGCATAATATTTGCATATACCGCACACTTGTAAAAATTATATGATTGAACTCAAATTGCGCCTGTGATCTAATATAAAAATCGCAAATAGAGTTACACACACAAACAATGACATTAAAACATTCTTTAGGATTTAAGTTAAAAGCAGTCAAATGTATACTGCGTTGTAGCTAGCTAGCTTGGCTATTTTGAGTGACATTTCCATTTTCCTGCCAACTAGGTGAAAGGGCAAGGTTAGGTATAGATAGACACAACCCTAATATCCCAAATCTAACGTGAATTTTGAATACACAACTTTCGGTGTACTGAAGTACAGAAATTTTTAAGAACACAAATTTATGGACGGTTGTGGCAGACTGTCTACGTCACGCCTAATGTTTTGAACTAACTTAAAAAAGAGTATTTATTATTCAAATATAGTGATAATAATCCATGTGCGTATCCAGGTAAAAAGTAAGCGACTATGCAAATTAGTTGCAGATACAAAGATAATAATTTTATCTACAAATGTATTAAATCATTAGCCTTTTAGTTGTTTTATTTTAATAGAAAACAGGTAATTTCGCATTTTATTTAATTGAACTATTAATATGGTCACGCAAATTACATCGCTTAAGTACCTATTAATTAAAGATAAGCCACAATTAATTATTTTAGCTAATAGCTATGTTTTCTCTGTAATTTAACTGTTTAATATAAGAAAAATGTATGTTTGTGCTGGTTTACATTTTTGTATGAAATAAGTAACAGTACACTATACTCTGCAACGCAGTAACTAGTAACTCGAAATCTACATTTGCCCACATCATTAATTTTTGATCTGAGCAGCCTGCCATGCTTCTGGACTCTACTCGTAGAGCGCTTGGACAGCTGGAGTGATTTGCAGTGGAAAAAGAGTTTTAGGTTTATGATTATATACCATATTAAGGTGGACAGTTTTGTGAATGGAACCAACAAAATTCAACCAGTTGAAACGAAAAAAAAGTTCCCGCATAAATCTTGAAACAAACTAATCTTATTAAATATATAGCTATTAAATGCGTTTTTATTTCTTCATTTTTGAAGTGAAAACTTCTTTAGCGGCGTTGAGCACTTTTTCTGTAATGGGTATAAAATCTTAAACTCGCGTCAGGACACGTGACCTGATCGAAAAAGCGTAAGACGATGACGTAGACAGCTATCCCCTCTCTACGGCGCGGCGAAAATGTATGCCTGGGCCTACTGTTTCGTTTAGGCAGCGCAGGGCGCTTGCGCGAATGTTCGTGTATGTTACAGCGTGCCACGCGCATCCATGGATAGTTCTGGTAATGATGATGGTGAAAAAGTCGTTGAAATTATGGATGAAAGTTGATTTTTCGGAGAGATAAACTTTTTAATGTAAAATAATTGTAATAGTTTTAAAGTGTAAAATTTTTAATGTAATATAAATTGTCATGTTTGTGTACGATAGCGCAATAAATGAATATTGTATTCTACCACATAAATGATAGTACTTTTATACTGATAAAGCAATTGGTGCAAAATTATTCCCTAACCATTCCAAAATAGCAAACATGCTCAACGTTAATAATCAAGTTTTCACTTCTGCCGGCACTCCCGGAGTGCAACCCGTCTTTTTGTTTTTTATTTTAGGTGTTTATTAGACCGTGACATTGTGGCAGTAGAAAAGTGGCAGAGCCATTAGCAATGAAATATAAAAAAAATAATTGTAGAATTATTAGAACCTCTTCCTAACCTTTCAATCCAGTAAAAAAAATTATGACACGATATCTACAGTTGATACGATTAATGTGACGATAAAGGTGAGGTAATCCTCACAGTAACAGAAAATATATACGAACGATTCTAAAGTGTAAATAAAGAGTAAATAGGTAGGTCTATTTGAATTATAAAAAATGAGGTTTTTTTATTAGGCTTATAAACAACAAAAACATAGAAACTTAAAGCCTCAAACATATCCCAAGGACTAAGCAAAATTAAGCATTAAATATACACACGTACCGATCCACCGCAGTGTAAGCTTTTAATATTTCTAACCGTACTTGTTATTGATTATAAGAAAGGAGCCCCACGAACTTTTGAAAGAATGGAGAGAATTATGCAACAGAGCGATGGAAAAAAAACAAAATTTACGACTCTCAAACAATAGAAGTAATGCATCACTCGTCATAAAGGGCAGATTACGCACGTCTCGAGCGACAGATTTACGAGTAGTTGCATAATAGTCCCGGGCGAAAACAACCGCGCTCTTAGGCCGTGCGAAATATGAATGACAATTAAACGTATTTTTGTACGAAGAATATAAGTCTCGCCGCAGACTGCCGCGGACGAGCGCTCAATACATGCCACGCATAAATCTTAGCACTAAGCAGATTAAACAATACAGTAAACCTCCTTCTGTTATATCCAGTGGAGTAACAAGCGAATGTGCTGATTTCGGAGCACGGTTCTACGGGACTGCAAGGTTTATTTTATTTATTAATTTTATCGTAATCAACAGCGTACAAAATTATTTTGACAAACTTAATCTAGGTTTTAACATAAAGCCACAAATGATTACTTAAATTTTAAAAGAAATTATAGTAACAGACTATAAGACTTAAAATCTATATATATAAAAGCGAAAGGTCACTTACATACTGACTTACTTACATACTGATTAAACACGAGATCTCAAAAACTATTGTACGTATGAAGCTATAATTTAGCAAGTAGGTAGTTGATAGTTAAGAGACGTCATCTGAGAAAGGATATTTTGAAATTCCACCCCTAAGAGGGTAAAAGGGGGGTTGGAAGTTTGTATGAAACTTCTTTGTTTTTGTTTAGAAACACGAAAATCGGCAATTTCACATTTGCCTGTAGCTTACTTTTTGAAGGGCATTGGCCGCACGGGTAACCTCAATCTCAAGGGAAATCAACAATTCTACGCAGACGAAGTCGTGGGCAACAGCTAGTATATTATAATTACTAAGTAGTAAGTAAAAGATCACAACAACCTGTTTGTGGGTTTGATCGGAGATTGAAATGGCTTGATTGACATGTGTTTTGAATTGATTAAAAAGTTAAATTTTGAAAAGATAAACTCAAATGGTCACCAGTCGGCTGGTAGTTATCGGTAATTCATCATGATAGTGTACATCTTACATCAATCGTAATTTGTAGATGTCCAGTTGGTATCGAGGAAACAGATAGCGAATTAACCTCGACCTAGATATATTTGAGTAATAAATTGTATATAATATTTTAGGGAAACCCTTAAAATATCGTGCAAATAGATGAGAATGCAATGACCAGTAGGTAATATGTACAAAACGTAGTTAGCACAAAGTTTACTATCCACATGGAATGGTCACCCACACGTTTGAGATAAAATAATTTATAGATCTCTAAAATTCATAAATAATTGACAGAAGTAGGCGTTATTTTATGGAGTTTCATGCCACGGATACAAGAAACCCTAAAATAGCGTAATTTAAATATAATTCGCGACAAAATTATGCCAGTTGAAAACGTACACCTGGAGCCGCTTCAGAAATCGTTGACTAAAAAACAAAAAGTACAACCGAGTTGAGAACCTCGTGCTTTTTTGATGTCTGTACATCATCTACAACAGGCATCTGCGCCTGCGTCGATCTTCGCATGACAGTTCGTCAAAATCAGTGGACGAAGATTAGCGGAGTCCGATTTGTTCGCATGAATTAGCACTTTTGATAATAAAAACATTGGTCATTTGCAGCTGTGATGTTCACTGCATCAACCCTGGGATTTTGTGAGGTACTGGATAAAGCAGATTTTTAAATATGGACTACATTTTGGTCATGACGGTGAGCTCGAAATAGGAAACTATTGAATAGAACAGAAAAAAATAAACAAACTGAACAGCACTTTCGTTTCTTGTTGGTGACAGAAATCCCAAGAAGTAGTTCTGATGACCTCCGTGGCGCAGTGCGTGAGCTGTCACATTCTGAAGTTGAAGGTCCCGGGTTCGATTCCCGGCTCAAGTCTTCGAATCTGGTGGGCGGCATCGGCCGTGGCTTGTTAGCACCCTAACGACAAAGACATGTCGCCCAGCGATTTAGCGTTCCGGCACAATTTCGCGTAGAAACCAATTAGGAGTATGGGCTTACCCTAAAAGGTTAGCTCGCTACAATCTTAGATTGCATCATCACTTAACATCAGGAGAGATCGTCGTCAAGGGCTAACATGTAATGTATAAAATAAAATAAAATCTCTGAAACTACGTTACTTTCTCAGTTGATTGAACTATAACCCTATTTACAACGCCATCTATGTTACGCCGCATAAAACTTAAGTCACTCATATTTCGAGGTTATAAATATACAAATCTTATCTTAAAGTAGTAAATCATAGCATCCATAAGAAAGTAATGCTTCGAATATCTTAAATGTGTTACTTACTTTCAATAGTAGCAACATTTTTCATGTACAAGTACATTTAAAGTAATATGTTGCATTAGTACAGACGGGTTAAAGCAATGTAAGAAACATTTTGTTTAAGACACTTCAATATTTCAACTTAATTTATAATAAACAGGTACGCTTAAATCAAGGAAAAACTAGCTAAATTATGACTTACCAAGGTTTAGATCTATTGAAGATGTAGACACACAAATTAAATATGGAGTGAAGCTGTAAAACGATTGTGACTCAGCTCACCTTGCGTCCGCGAGACAGACTGCGTGCCGAAGTTAGCCGAGGTTGCTCGACGCCCGGCCCGCGGCCCGCCCCCTCGTGACGCGCGACGTGACAGCAAACGCGCGGAATGCGCCCGATGTTTTGAACGTGTGGCGCGAAAACGTGAACGTCGCGCTATGCGAATATTTCACGAAACTATTTTTTTATTTTAAACGCGTCTATGAAACTTCTTGCTATGTAATTTTTTTATTTGACGCTTCGAAACCAGCCAAGTCTGATGCAATAAGACTTTAATACTCCGTTGTATTTTCTAGCTGTGTTACAAAGTTTACTTAGCTACACACTAAATTGATAATGTTAAAAATATACAGACCTACCACTAAAATACCTAGTTGCATGTTCTGAATTTATTAGTGAAGTTTTAGCGGCCGGGTGTTGATGCATGAGAATGAACGATAACATAACATGAGATAAAGTTTTTATGGTGGCTCGATGTCAGTGTCGTGGTATATGTATCGAGGGGTAAATAAATGAATGGGAATAAAAAGGCAGATGACAAGTGTGTGTAACCGGTCGGCGGGAAGAGATTTAAATCGTCGAGCAGGTAAGTCGGACAATGGCCATCGGACCACGATTCGCTTAATTAAACATGACAAATAAAAAACCCATAAGCAGACCATCGGATATTCAAGATCAGTCCGCATTATTTCGCTTGTATGCGAGCATGCGGCCGGCCAGGTACGCGGCCAGCGTTGTTAGCTGTGCCGGTGGGTTCATTTAGATTTATCAAAAGCTTCAGAACATTATGTACCCACTTATAGATGTTTTCTAGGTTCAAACTAGATTACAAATATGAGCAATCATTTAAGTAGGCATGTGGTACACACACGTTTAATTGCAAATAAATATGTAAACTTAAAGAAAATTTTATATGAATTTTCTTCAAGTTTAAAAAATAACACAGAGTTATTTGTAGAGTATTACTCTGCCTAGTTATGTTAATTTAGGTGAAACATTTGCGAAGAAAAAAATTGACTGTATATGTATCGTTAAAATAGAGTTATAAAGTGGAAATGGTGCAACATTTATAAGAATTAAATTTAAGAGTTTACTATTGCTATTAGCATACTGATATTACAAACGTAAATGTAAGTTTGTTTTTGACGCTTTCGCGCGAATAAGTACTTCTTAACCGATCATCGTAAAACTTTGCACTCTTATTTTTGGAGGTTTTAGAATTAACATAGGATACTTTTTATTTAAAAAGTATAGATAAAAAAATTTTAAAATACAGTTATCATATTGATTAATTTCAATAATAATGATCTCTGCAACTTATTTAAAAAGCCAGTACGTTATGTTTTTAATGCTCAAGTTTTTAAAGCTATATTGCCTGGAGTGACAAGAGATGGCGCCACCTGTCGCAAAAGAACGTTAAACTGCAAAACGAAACATAGTAAAGGAATGGAAATTAATCATATAAAGTGGTAGGTAAATCTATATATATAAAAGCGAAATACCACTGACTGACTGACTGACTGATGATCACGATATCTCAGGAACTATAAAACATACGATCTTTAAATTTGGAAGGTAGATTCCTTTTATGAAGTAGAGGTCAGCTAAGAAACGGTTTTGAGAAAATCTACCCCTAAGGGGTAGAAATGGGGGTTGGAATTTTGTATGAAAGTCCTATATTTTTGAAGTTAGAGACATGAAAATTGGCAACTAAGTTTTTTATTATAAATGATAAAGATCTGTATAATCAATATTACGAAAATCTACCCCAAGGGGGGTGAAATGGGGGTGGGGCGTTTTCATGTGGATTCTATGTTTTCGAAGTTAGGGACATGAAAATGGGCATTTAGGTAATTTGTTTTAAATAATAAAAACCTGTACACGCAATATTATTAAAATCCACCCCTAAGGGGTAGAAATGGGGGTTGGAAGTTTGTATGAAAGTCCTATATTTTTGAAGTTAGAGACATGAAAGTTGGCAACTAAGTTGTTAATTATAGATAATAAAGATCAGTATGATCAACTATGCGAAAATCTACTCCGAGGGGGGTGAAATGGGGGTAGGAAGTTTTCATGAGGATTCTAAGTTTTCAAAGTTAGGGACATGAAAATTGGCATTTAGATAATTTGTTTTAAATAATAAAAACCTGTATACGCAATATTACAAAAATCCACCCCTAAGGGGTAGAAATGGGGGTTGGAAGTTTGTATGAAAGTCCTATATTTTTGAAGTTAGAGACATGAAAGTTGGGAACTATGTTGTTAATTATCAATAATAAAGATATGTTTAATCAATGTTACGAAAATCTACCCCAAAGAGGGTAAAATAAGGGTTGGAAGTTTATATGAGGATTCTAAGTTTTCGAAATTAGGGACATGAAAATTGTCTTTTATACACAATATTACAAAAATCCACCCCTAAGAGGTTACAGGGGTAAGGGGTTGGAAGGTTACATGTAAGTTCTGCGTTTTTGGAATAATTAGGCCACAGTTAGGCGTAGACATCGCTAAGAAAATAATTTGTGAAAATCCGCCGCAAAGAGGTTATTACCGAGGTTCTAAAAATCTTCTAAAGTTTTACTTCTTTGAATCCACTCGAGGTATACCTAATTAGTATAACACTGGAATACTTTGTACTAAGCAATCCTTACTAACCAGACAAAATCATAGTAATATTATAAATGCTAAAGTGTGTTTGTATGTTGGTTTGTCCTTCAATCACGTCGCAACAGAGCAAGAGATCGACGTGATTTTTGAAAGTATCGTTGAGGACCTGGAGAGTGACATATGAGAGTTCCCGTAGGATTTTTTACAACTTATTCTGACTGAATTGTAAAAACTTATTCCACGCGGACGAAGTCGCGGGCGCCAGCTAGTACTTTATATTTATATTTTTGATAAATACAACGTTAAAAGATTATTTATTATAGAAATAAATTTCAAGTTACCTACTTGGTAGGTAAAATTTTAATTATTTCTTTAAGACTGTTTTGCGTTAATGCAAATAGAATAAATAGCAAATAATTTAAATTATTATTATTAAGTACCTAAGACGGATCAGCCATTAATAATTAACTTACAAGTTATCCGTTAAAACGCGAACAGGTGTCGGATCGCCCAGGAAACCATTTATAACTACGTATATGGGATTCTTAGAAAAACGTATAAAAGGTATCGTTGTGTTGTTTTTCTATTATGCAATAAATTGCCGCGGTAATTATATTTACAAGTTCAAATAACGCAAACAACATTGTTCGCGAATTCTGTTTCGATAATGCGGTGATAGATGGCGTTACCAGTCCAAAATGAGAACCGTGTTACAGTTTTAATATGAAAATAGATTTGGAAATAATGCAGGGATACCTTTTAGAAAATATAATAACTTACTTCGTACTCGTAAATTTGCAATTGTATATTTTATTAGGTAATCCGAATGACTAATTATACCCTATCTACCTAACTTGGAAATTATGAAAAGATATACCTAGGTATATATATTCTAAATAAGAAAAACCCTTTGATTATGTCAATGAGATTATGTAAGATGTGTGGCATTTACATTTTTTATATGCACACTCCAACTACCTAATCTGCCTAGTTTGTGGCCTAGACTGGTCGTTGTTAGCATGTTCGACTTCGGTTAACGTATATCGGTCCTGGATTCATACCCCGGTTGGCCAAAAATGTCTCTCAAAAAGTTGTCGTGAGTTTGATTGAGAGAGGAGGGCTTTTCCTAGCCAGGACTTTAATACCCTATTGAAGACGATGATATCTTGACAATATAACTAGATATACTCTCGTATGTTCCATCGACATGATCTTTGTAGTGGATAAAAACTTGAGAGGTGTCAAGGGACACCCGGATGGAACGAAGTTCCTTTCGATTAATTAGTGAAGGAATTGTAATAAAATTTTATTTTATTTAAGTTATAATAATATTTTTTATTATTATTAACAAATATAATGTTATATAAACTTAATCAGTAGGCTCAATTTTGTACTCCATCAGCAATATCCGGAACTTGTGCAGAAACACTGTCAGGATTCATTATTTTTTTTTTTTTTATTATTTATTATTTACAAAAAACCTGTATACACTCAACAAAAATAATCGTCGCGACACCACACTGTTCAATGCGAAATAGAAATGAAAATAACTGGCTTGCTTTCTATAAGAGAGAGAGAGAGACAGACAGAGAAACATGCGACGCTGCACAGCTTACAATAACAAAAAGTGTCGTGACAACTTTTCGTAAGAATTTTTTCCGTCTAGCCCCCTTTCACAACGCGCGATAAGGAACTTCGTTCCAAAAATCTGGCAAATTTTATTTTGTGGCAAAAATCTCCAAAGACCTTGGATAGACATGACGAGGTTGTTGTTAAGGCCGCTGGAATTAATTCCAAAAGTTGCCAACATCAACATGTAAGCGCCTAGCCCCGGTAGGCATAAAAATCTCCAATCTTCATCTGCGAGCCGGCGCAATGTCTCGCAATCTAACTTGGCTCGTTGTCGCCCCGTTAGTGTTGCCAGTCGCGGGAATTCCACTATCCCCGATAAATAGGGAGCGGGGTCATCGCGGGGAAAAGTTTTAATGAATTGCCGCGGACTATACTTGGGTTTTACTTTGTTTCGCTCATTTCGGGACTCGGGTTATGCTAACTTGTAACTGACTGACGCTTAAAAAATGCGTGAGACTTTTGTTTGATTAGAATAAAAAGAGTAACCTAATTTTCTTAGTTATTGCTAATAATATATAATAATAGACTACCTAGAAGCGGTGATAGCCTAGTGGTTAGGGCGTCTGGCTTCTAATCAGACGTCGGCGGTTCGAATCCGGGCACGCACCTCTGACTTTTCGGAGTTATGTGCGTTTTTAAGCAATAAAAATATTACTTGCCTCAACGGTGAAGGAAAACATCGTGAGGAAACCTGTACGCCTGAGAGTTCTCCATAATGTTCTCAAAGGCGTGTGAAGTCTGCCAATCCGCACATGGCCACCGTGGTGGACTATAGCCAAACCCTTCTCATATTGTGAGGAGACCCGTGCTCTGTAGTGAGCCGGTAATGTGCTGTTCGTGATGATGATGATGAGACTACCTAGAAATATAACGGACTACTAGATTTAATTTTCAGGTCGGATAAAAAACTTTATATATTTTCTGTTAATAATTTGTCTTTACCGAGAAGAACACGAAATGAGAATCCCTCTCTCATATACCAGAGGAGCACATGTTCCCACCCAGCACTAGTTTCTTATGCCATACTATATCCTCTTCACTATAACTCCGCCTTGAATTTAAGTAACAGATTAAATAATATATTTCTACGTAGTCCCTTTACAACCCTCGATTTTACAGATATTTTTTTCAGCTTTATATTTAAAAAGTTTTTGTTTATATATTTTTTGAATGTAATATAATGTATATTGCTGTTTTTTGGAGAAAGATACGTTGTACACTACAGTGTGTTAAAATTTGTACGTAGACGACCACCTTGGCGCAGTGCGTGCGCTGTCGCATTATAAAGTTGGAGGTCCTGGGTTCGATTCCCGGCTCGAGTCTGGTCTGGTCGGAGGCTTCGGCCGTGGCTAGTTACCACCCTACCGACAAAGACGTGTCGCCAAGCGATTTTAGCGTTCCGGCACGATGTCGCGTAGAAACCAATTAGGAGCGTGGGATCACCATACTCCTAACAGGTTAGCTCGCTACCATCCTAGACTGCATCATCACTTACCCCCAGGTGACATAGCCGTCAAGGGCTAACTTGTAGTGTATAAAAAAAATTTAATTTTAATTTATTTGTGCAGTGATGATGCCACAAATAGATTTTTTTTTTCCTTACACACAGCAACATAAAAAATAAGCTATTAAGAAAAACATGTAAATGTAATTCTGATGATTTGGTGTATTAATGTCGTACATAGTTCGTTTCGCGAAGTAAACACATTTGAGAGTGACACGGCATTGATGGACGCTGTCAAGAGACGCCAGCGCGACACGCGTATCGGGTGAGTGGCGCGAGTGATGGCTGACTGACGGCGACGTGTGATAACGAGAGACACACCTGAAGGTCGCGCCGATAACAACTGACTGATTATCGGATGCGTGGGAGGAAGCTATTCTTAAATTCAAATTCAAAATAATCTGTATTCAAATATCCTTTAAAAGGCACTTTTGACGCGTCAATAATTTACATAGTAGTTATTTCATGGTGATAACTAGATTCGTAAACTTAAAACTAAAGCTATGAGGGTTCCAAACGCGCCCCGGTCTAAGAAGAAGCCCACAACAAACTTAGCCAGGTAAATTTTTTTTTGTTATCACCATCTCACATGCCACTTAAAATTATATTAAGAGCTATGTTATTAGAGCAATATTTCACACCCATGTTTGTTTATCATTTACGTAATCCTTTACACTATAGTAGGACTTTTCTACAAGCTTACGTTTTATATAAACTTTGAACTTAAACACTACAACCTCTAGGGTTATCTTTACCCGACTGCCAGGCGAGGGTTATAATAATGAAAATAATAATATTTATTTCAGGTGATTAGATACCCGTAACTGATATATAATAATTAATATTATGTCATGTTTTTCTCGTATGTTGTATGACTGTATCTGTTTGGTGTTAAATTTCACATCGTTTTTTGTGTTTACTGACTGAAATTTCTATGTAGGAAGTGATGCAGTTTAAAGTGGTAGCAGAATTACTTATTAGAAGTATGACAGTTATATTAAAGTTTTACATACCCGGACCTCCCACATAAAGAACACAGCGCTCACCCGACCCTTACTGTCAAAATCACCTGTAAAAGTCCAATAATTGTAAATATATCTACGAGTACAACTGTTATTATATGACCCCATCCCCCATGGTAGGAATGCTGGTGTATCGTCATTGTTACTGCATGATTTTTTTTGGTTCATCAATCTAAATTAATATTTTTTCTTTCTCTACATTTGCTGAAGATCCTTAGTAGTCGTATCGACGTTCAAATATTAAGACGCTGTAGGTGCGTTGATCCATTTTATTTAAATTGCTGTGAGTGGATAATTTTCGTCGATAAATTGCGTTTAAAATATAGAATAGAATAGAATAGAACAGAAATACGTTTATTAATTAGATCAACACAATTACAAATATACACATAACAAAACAAAACAGAGTAACTTATCTAATGCCTTATTGTTAAAACATTAAATTAGTATTTTAATATTGTGTCACGCCAATAAAAAGGTGCTGACTCAGCTTAATGTTGTGGATACTAAAGTACCTAAACATAGAAGTATATACATATAAACGCGGTCTTAAAACCACGAAGAGTGTGTGACCACATTTTCCTTATGATTCCTTTCCTGTGACTCATCATCCAATCATTTGCTATTTAAGTTAAGACGTTCAGGTGGTAAGCGACTTTCGACGGTAGCTAAGATTCTTAAATACTTACTTAGTACCTATTCTTTTGTACAAAAATAAGGTAGATTAACGCCGATAAAATAAAAGAAGTGTAGGTTGTTATAATTTCTTAGGTGTACAAATTGAGTCTGATTTTTTGTTATTAATAAAAGTCAGTTCAAAAGTATATTTGTAGTAAATAAAACATAAAACGCAGGTGCTCCGTTCGAGGAACTGATCGAATGTTTAAATGGATGCAGCGGGCAATAAACAATATTTTCTAAAAATAAACAGACAGTTTCGGCCTCTATCGGTACCTATTACGAGGGCTTATTATAATGACCACCGCGGTGAGATTTAATCGAGGCCGAGGACACGTCCGCACCCGATGACAGATAGCGACGAAATGCGTTTAAAACTTAAACTTTAAGGCTCGGATTACACGGTGTCCGGCCGCGGTCCGGTGCGATTGCGAACGCGCTAAGGCTGGGACTACACAGACCCAGATGCGGTTCCGGTTTTAATCACACGCATTCCTCGGTGCTTCTGAGTTTTCCCCCTTAAAATCATTTTTGGTGGTCACCTGCGGGCTACGTTGCAATATAAGAAAATCTAGAGCAAAATTCCATGTTATAGTATAAAGCAGAACTTATTTAAATCTTGTAAATCAGTTGCCACAGGGATTTAAAATAAGGTAAGTATAATATAAGGCTACAAATAGCTAAACTAATTAATATTTAACTTAGCTTATGGATTTACCCCATGGTTTATCCAGCCCATGCTACATAACATGGATTAATGAACATTTAATTTCATGAAATAATACAAGCGAGCTGAAAAACAGACCGTCACGAGATCGGAGTAAAAAGTATCGCGTAGTGGGGATAAGGTCACAGCCTGAGATATTAAATATATACAGTGACGTGACGTGATCAACCCATTACCGGCTCACTACAGAGCACGGGTCTCCTCTCAATATGAGAAGGGTTTTGGCCATAGTCCACCACGCTGGCCATGTGCGGATTGGCAGACTTCACACGTCTTTGAGAACATTATGGAGAACTCTCAGGCGTGCAGGTTTCCTCACGATGTTTTTCCTTCACCGTTAAAGCAAGTGATATTTTAATTTTTAAAAACGCACATAACTCCGAAAAGTTAGAGGTTCGTGCCCGGATTCGAACCGCCGACCTCTGATTAGGAGGCTGACGCCCGAACCACTAGGCTATCACAGCTTAATATATACAGTAAACGGTATATATTTAATATCTCAGAGAGCAGAATAGACGCTCTCGCCCATTATATTCCTTGTTCAGTGTTGTAAAAGTCTGTTATTTCGGTGAGTTTACTCGGAAACTTCACAATTACAGCCGTCCTTGATGGCATTCCAAATGGTCGATATTTCAGTACCTCCGCCGTGTGTCCTCGGCGTTAGCGCGTCGCGGCGCGGCGTGCGTGTGCGCATCGAAACTCCATAATGAGCAGGTGGCCGGCGTATCGCGACGCGGCGTGTCAACTTAGTGTCGGGGCATGTGAGGCGAAATAATTAGCCTCCATTTTGTTTTACAATTGCCCCGTCGTTGTGTTCGCGTAATTTGCAGAAATGTAAAAACATTTCCATGCTATCTTTGTAATGGTAAATATTTGAACATAATAGAACGACCCACGTAGGGTTCGATAAATATTGCTTTCGCTTAGCATAACGAAACGCGTAGCGGTGCACGAGGGCCGACGTTTGTGACTGAACTGACCGACGAAACAATTCAAGTGCAACGTTTGAATAATACATTTTCAGTTAGACACTGGAATTTATTCATTTATTTATTTACCTTTACGAAATAGATAAAAGTAATAAACTCATGTATAAGCAGTTACAAGTTTTGCAATGAGCCACAACTCAAAAAGTGTAAATTTTCAAACCTTAGATATTAACTGACCGGACTCAAACTTATAACTATATAATATATATAAATAAATAATATATAATATATATAAATGCGGGACGAAAAGATGAGGAGAGCCTATGTCGCTGGTATAGACAAAACTATTAGTAAGCTGGAATGACAGTGGGCAGGCTTGTCGTAGGTGTGTGTATGTCCGTTGGACCAGGAGAGGCCTGGAGACCGCGTGAATAGTATGGGACGATGGACCGACGACATAAAGGGAGAGACGAGGGCTGGGTGTATGACGAAAGCTGAGGTCTGGTTATGGTGGCGCATTTTGGAAAACGCCTGTGTTCAGTAGTAGATATGAAATGATGTAATAATGAATCGACGATCAGCGACCATTGCCAATACTTGATGAAACCTTGCAAGTATGGGGTAGATATTAAAGCGTTTTAAAAACCTACTTAATTAAAACTAAAACTTCGAATGTTTTGATTCATATGTAATAAATATAATACATATTTTTTTAAGTTTTTACCGATGCATACAGGTATGTACAAAATCAAAGGATATGATAATAGGTCAAAGCCGCAACAATGCTGCGCAAGTCCGTTCTCCAGATATTCATTCAGAAGACACAGTAGGTATAGCTCGTAAATTGAATTCTCTCAAAACGTGTACAAAGAATTTCTTAAGGACATAGAGCCTACAGGGATCGGTAGTCCTCAGCATTAGCGTATGCGGCTCGGCGCGACAACAGAAACAAAAAGGTACAGAAAAAACGTCCGCCGCGCTATCTACAGCTCGCGATCCTGTCTCCAGTAATGGCACAGCGCAGTGCGTGGAGCAGCTGGAACCTCATGTTTCTCCCTGAACGTTACCTTTAGTGTGAGATATTATAAAAGCATAGTTTTGTTTTATTACCGTTGTAGATTTTTTTCTTCCGTTTGGAACCCTTAAACTTACAATACATCTAGACGGGATTAAGACTGTGTTTTCCAGCACGATGGAGTGAACTCATTACTTAAAACTGCAACGCCCATCCTCTCTTTCTATAAACCAGATCCGATGCTATTTCAGCTTTAGATTTTACCTGTCGGTAACTGTTTGAATTTTTCTCGAGTGTTATCCCGGTTATCATCACCACCCGGAGCCACACCCTACTCAATATGAGTAGGGTGTGACCATAGTACACCACGCTGGCCATGTGCAGATTGGCACACTTCAAACGCCCTTGAGAATATTATGGAGAACTCTCAGGCGTGCAGGTTTCCTCACCATGTTTTCTTTCACCGTTGAAGCAAGTGATATTTCAATTGCACATAACTCCGAAAAGTTAGAGGTGCGTGCCCGAGTTCGAACCCCC
Organism: Lasiommata megera; assembly: GCA_928268935.1. Classification (NCBI taxonomy): domain Eukaryota; kingdom Metazoa; phylum Arthropoda; class Insecta; order Lepidoptera; family Nymphalidae; genus Lasiommata; species Lasiommata megera. Next base: position 636,729 of record OV743312.1, read on the forward strand.
GACCTCTGATTAGGAGGCGGACGTCCTAACCAATTGGCTATCACAGCCAAGTAAATACCGAAATATATTTTAATCTCGACGTCAAATAAACTTATTTTTACCTGGTTGAAATAAAGCTTTCTTATAATTTACTGTTATAACAATATTTATAATTAAAAACAAACATTTACAATTTTTACCGAATCGCATTTAAGATTGATGACCGAACGACTGTACGCTATAAGCTGTTAATGATAATCCCGCAGGGAAATGATTCATGATTCATGACAAATTCCGAAACACGGTAACTAAGACAGACTTAGTAAAGTCTGAACTAGACTATTTGAATGGCTTCTTTACCTATATACTCTGTAAAAATCTGTACTCTGTTAAAATGAATTAGAATGAACTTCACAGCGTTTAATTCCGAATTAACTAAACAGGTTCATTATGCGCGCTAACGATCAGCCTGGCAGATCTTTGAGGAAATTTTGTCAGCATTTTTGACACTATCTCATGCAGTATGACTTGCATGGTGATCTTCCTGCCAATTAGTGAAAAGCAAACAAATTATGCAGGACCTACATTAATATTAATGTCAGATATAGCCACTGTAGGCCTCGTTTCCAGAAAAGAGATGAATATAGGATTGAAGCTCACATCACTGCTTAGGACTATAAATATATATATTTATATTTTATTTTATTTATAATGTATACTATATATTGTTAAAAAAAAACCGTTAAATAAAATTATATCGTAACAATATTACACTTCCGCGACTTCAGCTGACAACTTAGCGTTCCTATAATAATTTTTCGTCATTCTAATTGGTGAGGTGATGGTGATAACTACATTCGTTAACTTAAACTCTTAACTCTCCGAGCCTTACTCAAGGGATTTACAAAGTATATCATACGTTCCCAAGGTTTATTCTTGGTATCATCCGTTGATATTTCACTTTTAATAACTCTTGTACAAACATATAAATAAAGCTTTAAGGAAATAACAAAAAGGTTAGTCGACATCACAGGAGACTGAAGATTTGCCAGCTACCTCGGACAAAGAATTAGTCTAGCCATTCAAATGGAAGAACGCTGCCAGTATCTTCGGAACCTTGCCTAAAGGGACTCCTTTTAATAATATATTTTAGTTATGATGTTATATATATAAATATATATAATTTTTTAAGATTTTTAGTTTTAGGTTAATCTAAGGTTTATTTTAAGTTACATATATATGTATTCTTGAAATTTAATACATAAATAATATAATAAAAAAGTTTGCCATAGTTCTTGTAAGAAATTGGATGAAATTAAGGTACATTATTCATTATCTAAAGCAATCTGACTTTCTTCTTCTTCTTCAACCGATAGACGTCCACTGTTGGACATAGGTCTTTTATAGGGAGTTCCAATAGCCACGGTCTTGGGCCGCTTGTATCCAGCGGCTCCCTGCGACTCGTTTGATGTCGTCTGCCCACCTTGTTGGGGGTCGACCAACGCTACGTTTACCGGTGCGGGGTCGCCATTCTAGCACCTTGGGACCCCAACGTCCATCGGTTCTCCGAGCTATGTGCCCCGCCCATTGCCACTTCAACTTCGCAATTCGCTGAGTTATATCGGTAACTCTGGTTCTTCTACGGATCTCCTCATTTCTGATTTGATCACGTAGAGATACTAATATAATCTGACTTTACTGCGATAATATGATTAGATACTAATAATGTATGTTTTAACAAATAAATATTGCATCACGTGTTAGAAGTTTGTTACGAAGTGTCCGCCAAGGCGTCTCCGCGGGTCCCGCGTGCGCTCGCCCAGTAGAGCACCGCGCGGCCGCAGCACGTAAATCTACATCAACGCGCTGTCCCTTCGTTTTGTTCTCATTCACTTAAGGCTCGCACTCCCCCTCCTCGCGGTCACCGCGCAGCCTTATCACACACTCTCAATAACACACCTCCGTTTATTATGTGTTACAATTAAAAGAGGAAACTTAGATGTACAGTTAATTCTTTTAACATTACCATACCTCATTGGTCTAGTGTAGTGAATCTACTAGCGTAGCCAATAAAGCTCCTAGAGACTACGTCTATCGGTTCCTATTCTTCGGATGCTGAGGTATCATTATCAGCTCCACGGTGAATGAGACTTGAAAGAGATGAGCTGATACCTTTCACTCGTTCTATTTTTTCTTGTTTTTTTTTTCTATCTAACCTGGTGGTAAGTGAGGATGCTGTCTAGGATGGTAACCGGCTATACTGTTAGGAGTATGTCAAACCCACGCACCTAATTGGTTTCTAAGTGACATGAACGTAACGTGCCGGAACGTTAAATCGCTAAAACCTCCCACCAGACCAGACTCGAGCCGGGAATCGAACCGAGGACCTCCAACTTTATAATGCGACAGCGCACTGCGCCACGGAGGTCGTCAAAATTATGGTATTCGTGAGTTCGATGCCATGAAAGTTTGTTAAAAAGTTCGCTTCGAACATTATGTGTAACAGATTTTGTCGAACCGCAAAACGCGTGGCGAATGCACAAAATGATTTAGCGTTCGCGAAAACAGCCCGTCACTCGCGCGTCACGGCGCGCCGGCTGACGGCTCCATATCGCGTCACTGTCAATCTCTCTATTCGGATTTGGAACGGTTTGTCAGCTGACTGTGACGGCAGCTGTCAACGTGACTGCGGCGCGCGATAACGCCTCGTGTTTATATTAGAGGCCGCGGCTAACCTCCAGTACGTATTCGATCATACAATAATAGATATTTGGCATTTTTAATGCACCGGCTCCTGTCTGTCGTCATTTTTGCAGCACTATACCAGGTGCACTATAGCAGTGCAGTAACATACGGGTAATGTTTTTGCTAGTTTGTCTTACACTAATACACTTACAATTCCGTACATTTTAAAAAAATAAGTATATATAGCTGTCTACTGTTTATTTCGACGCCATTCAAATACACAATAAAAGAAGAATCCAATAAAGTAAAAAAGCGTGCGTTTTTCATATCCATAATATAATCAGCATCATTAGCCAATATTCATCCACTGTTGGCCTCTTAGAAGCAGCTCTAACTTTTCGCAGTCGATGCCTGCCACTTTTCGTAGGACATCGCTCTACGCTCCACCTAGCTGGACGTCGGTCGTTTGCCGAGGCGTGGTCTCCACTTGAGGTCCTTCCGAATCCAGCGAGCGTAGGTTCCCCGACCAACGTGACTAGCCCACTGCCACTTCAACAAGCCCTTCGAGCTATCTCGGTTACATCGTTACATTTAAGTATTTTTAATACCTACTTTATAAAGAAGAAGAGATATAGACAATACGGTTTTTTCGGTTTGTCGCTTTGTTTGTTAGCTTTATCCGGCTCAACCACCGCTCTTGACGAATTCGGGAGAAATGGCTGGTTTAATTTTAATTCCGGAAAATTATCCGGATATGGTTCTCGTGGGATAAACAACACTTTGTTATCTATTTATATACGAAATAATACATACAAAAGAACAAAATTTTTACTTAATATTTGAGACAAATACAAGATACGAGTATATTATTGTCCGGGAATTTAAGAGTCCGCACTGGTTTTTTAAGAACAACGAGGATGAAGTGGCTTGGTTATGTCGTATCGTTTTTGTTGAATCCAAACATTTATGTAAGGCCAATCATCCGACTGTGCCAGTGAAATTCCTATTGGCAGCATTCCTATAATTTAAGTAGGGAAGTGAATTTGTATGTCACGCAATCTATAATCAGGGAATTGGAACTCCATTCATTCGATCAGATTCTACATCGGGCTACTTGACTTCCGTCCAATCTCAAACTAACCATGTTGGACAATTAGGATCACCGTTGAGGCTTCACGTCGCTTTCTGAGTCATCCGTGTAGTAGGGAGTGGTCTGAAGAAATATACCCACTACCTGGATAGTTCGACGCTGTCATACTAATTAAAATGATGAGGTGACTGACTAGCTGACTGCCATCGCACGGCTAAACCGATGGACGGATCGAGCTGAAATTTTGCATACTCTGCGTCCGCTAAAAATTATTTTTGCAAGACGACGAGTGTCAAAAATCTAATCTATATATAAAGGTATGAGTTTTTAAAAAATAGCCTAACTCAAGCACAGGTTTAGATATAATTTGTGCCCAGGTTAAATGGCAAAGACTGATTTTGACGGAAAATGTGAATACTGCTTAGTAGCGGTAAATTTAATTAGACATTAAATATTATAAAATTACACCCAGCAACCGACCAACATGACTAATTTTCAGCCACGTACTAACTTACTTTTATTACAGGGTTCAAACATATTTGTAGCTTTCATTCTTCGTGATAAAACTCATTATACAAAATTTGCACTGTAATAGCCGACACAACACATTTTTAATTCATTAGTTAACTCAACAAACAACACCTTACTATTTGCGAGTGTCGTCTGACCCGATGAGTTATTTTAACAAGGGCCAATTCAGACGTCACTGCACTGCCGTTAATTTGCGTCAAGTTGTACGTAGAAATAAAGAAAAGTTTTAGAAATAAAGAAAGAACACATTTTGGTCATTTCTTATACAATTTAATTATTCGCTCTAACCCGTGTAGCTATATGTATATGCACAATGAGACGAGGCGTAATGACGTGGTTCCACCTGCTGAAATATCGCGTTCTGAGTTAACAGACTTAGTGGAGCCATTCGACAACCTCTCGCTCGCATGGCCTTCGATAGCAGTAAGTGGTTTTTGGTGTTAACCAAATATTTTCCATCGGCGATTACAGCTTTGAAGAGTTTTTCTTTTAGCGAAAAACTATAACTAAATCCTGGATCCATCGTGTTCAACTAAAAATATATGCTAAATGACATGGCCGGATTCTAATAATCAATTTATAACAAATAAATGTTAAGTAATTATTTACTAGTGCAAATTACTTTTAAAATAAACTAAAAAAATATCGACATGTCTTCTACGTGTAACCCTTTTTTAATATTATTCCCGATATAATTATTAGAGTAGATATTGTTCATGAATATTATGTCATCAGAATATTTTGGCGCACTTTTTTGTTTTCTATTACACGATCTCTCGCTTGGTCTCCGATCATAAAACTTAAACGGATGTAAACACACACTATTAAGCTTTAATGTATATTAATGAACATGAATATTTAATTAGGGCACAGCTCCATATAAATTCAGGGCATGTCATTTTATTCAAATCCGTTTAGGCACGAATTAGCAAAAATATTAACTTATTGGAACACAATAACAAATCTTTCAAAACTATAATGAAAATTACATTGATAAAAGACTTTAATTGGCAACAAACCCCATATTTAATTAAATGTAAAACAATGTCCGAAGTGTTACCTGTTACAGGTTGAGTTATTTTAACAAGGAACCATTTAGACAACGCTGTTGTCCAACTGCGCAGCTATCGTCAAGTTGTACGCAGAAATAAAGAAAAAGTTGTAGAAACAAAGAAAGAACACATTTCGGTCATTCTTTATTAAGTTTAATTATTCGCTGTAACCCGTGTAGTAATGTGTGTACGCATAATCAGACGAGGTGTAATGAGGCGGCCGCACCTGCCGAAACACTGTGTAACATGGGCATTAGCTGCGGCATAACTTACGTTACGGAAGTCATTTGACAACGTTTGCCACGTCGCTGCCAATTAACGGCAGAAAAATTTAATTCCCTTGAATATTTTTTATGAGTTTTATACGACATATCCCCGAAAAATTTTATGTATTACGGATTTAATTTTTACCAAAGTGTCTATTTAGTTCCTGTTTTTGAAAGAGAAGATTGGTGATTGGAGGAATTGGTGGATATTTAAAGGGCAAAAACGCATCTAAATCTTTTTTCTAAAGGGTTTTTTTTTAATTCTATTTACTTAATCATTTTAGATATACACACAAAAGAATTAGAGATTTTTTAAATTGTGTTTACTAATTGATTTTGAACTGAAAATAGCTTAATGAAAAAATAAGCAAGACACATAATTAAAGCATTAATAATACTGTACTATTAATAACTGTACTATTATTAGTTTCCACTATTTCCAGCAGAAATTAAATTTACGTTCGTTGCTACAATTGCTTATTACAATGAAAAAACGTTGATGCGCACGAGCACTCGTCTAATAATAAGGAGTGTATGTAGTTTGCATTTGTTTCACTGCAGATATGATCTAAAGGTGCAGGGGAAAAAAGGAGCTGCTTAGCATACCGCGGGGCGGGTGAAGGAGTCGTGTTCGTATTAAGCATACAATTGGCCGCCGCAATCGACGTGAGCGCGGCATATAAATGCGGCCGGTGGACCTTCACGTTTCTTTTTCGTTCCAATATAACATAAGATTGGTATACGGACATTCCAGTCATTTTTGGTTCGGTAGGCGCAGGATTTTACCGCGACTCTGTACTTTTAGAAGCAACGGGAGAACTAAATCGACTCAATCTTATCATAGAGTTCGTAAAAGAGGTAGAGGAAAAAAAAATAAGGTCTTTCATAATGTCATTCTTCAATAACACATACATACGTTTACATGAGAAGCGGTGATAGCCTAGTGGTTAGGGCGTCGGCCTCCTAATCAGTGATCGGCGGTTCGAATCCGGACACGCACCTCTAACTTTTCGGAGTTATGTGCGTTTTTAAATAATTAAAATATCACTTGCTTTAACGGTGAAGAAAAACATCGTGAGAAAACCTTCACGCCTGAGAGTTCTCCATAATGTTCTCAAAGGCGTGTGAAGTCTGCCAATCCGCACATGGCCAGCGTGGTGGACTATGACCAAACCCTTCTCATATTGAGAGGAGACCCGTGCTCTGTAGTGAGCCGGTAATGGGTTGATCATGATGATGATGATGACGTTTACATGCGCAAACATACGTACATCTTTAAATGTGATGTGAATTCTAGTTACCACCTTACCTGCCGCCAAACACTAATGCGTACATACTACGACTATATTATACCATCATCACTTACTACTAAGTGAGATTGCAGCCTAAGGTAATGTACAAAATTCACATTATGTTGCAAAAAAGAAGCATAGATTATTTTACATGCCAATGTTTGCACACGTCTTCCTTCACGTTTGACTGACACTTTATAGACTCTTCTTGATGCCTTTTTGGATTTGAGCTGTAGGAATCAGTTATTGAGTTATTGGTTATTCGAATTCAAATTCAAATAATCTTTATTCAAATAGTCCTTTAAAAGGCACTTTTGACGCGTCAATAATTTATATACTAGTGATTTGATGGTGATGACTATATTCGTAAACTTAAAACTAAAGTTATGAGGGTTCCAAACTCGCCCCGGTCTAAGAAGAAGCCCACAACAAACTTAGCCAGGTAAATTTTCTTTTTGTTATCACTATCAACATGCCACTTAAAATTATATTAAGAGCTATCTTTAGTTAAGAAGATTGACATAGGTATATTATGTAACTGATCTGCTGCACAGAGCTGGGAGCTAAACAGTAAATATTAATGATTGCACCAACACAAATAACCGCCGGGGGCCGAACAAAAATAGATTAATGAAACTCAATCGCTGTACTAATTGAATAAAACAACGTCCATTTTCATATTCATTATCCGTCAATTGCAGAAAGGCAGCTTTTAATTTCGCGTAGCTCTTTCTGTTCACTAGAACATTGTATTGGATCAAAAAACAGATAGGTACAGGCCGCACTAATTTCCTAACTTAATTCGTTCACTAAATTGTGAAATTTTAACGAACTTATATTCTTTTACCACATTATACACGTATATAGTGCATAGCTGATATCTTGCAGGGCATAAAATACTTTCTTAGAGTACTGGAAAAAGAATCGAATACTGTTGAATTTAACAAAAAACTAAAACAAACGCAGACAAAGTCACAGGCTGCAGCTATCTGTATATGTAACATGAAGAACCGCGTATTGACGTAGTATCTAGTAGTTTCAGAAACCACTGTAACAATATATCAAAAACAATCTCACATGACCGTTAAACATTGTGAAACAAACTGCGCAAAAGTGATATATACGAAAAACCACATAAAATCGATCTATCCTTTAGAGATTTGGAGTATTATACACAGAGCCCTTTTCCCACAGGTTACATGTATGAATCTTCAAACCTTGAACGAATTAAAAAACCTTAATATAACCGAGGAATTATAAACCTACATTGTGTTAATTTAGTAATTAAATTCGAAACTCATCTTGATTAGTAATACGCAGTAATTAATTGCTTATATACTCCAAGGATTCATCAATCTATGACCGTTCTAACACGTTAACTTTATTATTTTCAACGGCCCGTAATTACGCAGATCGACGCAATGTGTACCTTCATGTAGCCCGACTTTAAGAAGTACCTTTGTGTCTCAACTATAAGGCAGGTATGCAGTCTAAGATGGTAGCGGGCTAACCTGTTAGATGTATGGTAAACCCATACTCCTAATTGGTTTCTACGCGACATCAAGCCGGAACGCTAAATCGCTTGGCGACACGTCTTTGTCGGTAGGGTGGTGTCTAGCCACGACCGAAGCCTCCCACCAGACTGGACTCCACCTTTAACTTTATAATTCCAACGTCGAAAAAATAAAAACCACCTTTTTTAAGATCCATGTACAATCAGTAAAGTCAATAAAAAAAACGCGTAGCATAATTTTTAATAAAGATGTAAAACCACTATTTTTTTAACAGTGTTTTATTATCTATAGCAAATAGCATTGCAATAGTAATCAACATACTAAGAGACAAGAGAATTCGTACAATATTGTTGTGTTATTGTATTGTCCACATACCACTTAGTCAGCCGCGATGGTCTGTGATCATGAAGCAATAGATATCATTTAAAAAAAATATATAAATGACATCCCTTGATGCTGATTTGAGGGGTATGTAAAATAATTGTGAAACAAGAGCGTTAACATTATTGAAATAATACTACTTTGAGCATTGGTATTGGGCCCCGGTCACGCGATCGCGACCGCCTTGTCGGGCTCCGATAATTAATATGCTAATAGTTGTGATTCGCCCACCCTTGTGTACGTGAGAAACGTTCGCTCTCGCATAGATTAAGTTTCTATTAGACCTACTAATAGGCTCCACTTGACTGTGTGCTCGGCAACTGTCCCACTGGTTTGGTTGTTAGATTGCTCGACCACGGAACACGGGGTCTGGGTTCGTAACCGCCCGCGTAATAAATATAGCTACAGCGGTTTTTGGATTTAGAAAATCAAATCCCACTTAAAATTAGCCCTCGAGGGCAATTACTAGCAGTAAGCGATGATGCAATCTATAATGGTAGTCTGTTAGGGTTACGGTGAACCTTTAATTCTGGCATGCGCGATAAATTGCCGGCAACGCCGGACAACGTTAACTAGCACTGGTGACACGTCTTTGGCGGTAGGGTGGTAACTAGCCGAGGCCAAAGTCTCCTAACAGTCTCGACTCGAGCCGGGAATCGAGAGCCAACAACTTTATTATGTGACTGCGCCCGCACTGCACCACAGAGGTCGCCTAAAACAAACTTACACTTGCATTGATAATTACATTAAATTTTAAAAATCCATCCCAAAAAGCAGCACCTAAACGTTAACGTTATGAATCTATACTAATCTACACCTATATATAGCTTTATTATATAAAGAGAAATAACGAACACCAAAAACAAACAATCACAATTGTGAAAAAAAATGCGATATCTTTATTATAATAATATATAGGCATATGGCATATCAATTGAGGAAACCTGCACGCCTGAGAGTTCTCCATAATGTTCTCAAAGGCATGTGAAGTCTGCCAATCCGCATGGCCAGCGTGGTGGACTATGGCCAAACCCTTCTCATATTGAGAGGAGACCCGTGCTCTGTAGTGAGCCGGTAATGGGTCGTTCATGATGATGATATCAAATATATAGGCATAAAATATTTAGCTGTTATAAAAATATATAACAGTTAAATATTTTATGCCTATATATTCGTATTTGACGACAACGAGTAAGAGTTCAAGCTTTTACTGCTATTACAAAGCATAAGAGCAGCCACCGCTGAGAAGACTTACCTCAGTCAGGAAGGGGTAAAAATTACTCTTGAGTTGTTAAGAACTGCAACAATATAAAAAAATACTAACGTTCATTATAATTGTATAGCTGTGGCCTGTGGCATGTCTGCAAGTCAGTCTGTGGCGGATTTGCGTGCGCGGGCGCAGCGAAACACGTTATAATTTACGAGCCTCACGGTTACGATGACTGACGTACCGGCGTACTGAGCCTTGCGCGCCGGAGCAAGTACAACAATCCCACATACTTACATGCTTATTGATCCATATATATAGTATGGGAACAAAATAATATCGAACAGTTCGAATATTTTATTTTTTAAATCATATTTTGACTAACATAAAAACACAGTTAAAAGTTAAAAGCAGTTTTCTTATCTAGTGTGAGGCTTCCGCAAAGCCTAGTTCCTACCTAATCCAGACCTTATCAAGGTAGACAAAAAAATTAATCACGGTAAAACAAGACTCGACAATGGACTAGAATAAGTACCTTCATAATCCAGATAACTGGTGAGTTGTATCTAATAATTGTAAGTTATATCACTCTTTGATAATTTAGCACCATTGAAAATTGTCCAAAATTGTACATGTTGGATCTCTGATGAATGCACTAAACTCACACAATACTCCTCTATAAACGTTGGGCTCGAAGTGTAGAAACTACATGCATACATTTATTTACTCTTTCTTGTAACACGTAAAGGGGCAAGTGAGACTTCACAGTGTTAAAAATGGTGTATCTACCCGGTATATGACTACGCCATCCATGCCTGCCAAGGCAGCGAGGAGGTAACGAGGCAAATCGGGGTAAATTAAATAATCATAATAAAAATAATTCCCGTTGTCTTGTGACTTCGAAAACCCTTTTTCATGACGAAAAAAGTAGTATAATATCAAAAGTAACATGTTTAAAAATCCTCTTGATAGAAAAACTGCCTTAGAATGTTGTTATCATACAACTTTTAATTATTTGCTCCATGGAATAGCAATAAATTTATATGTAAATTCCCCATGATGCATTGATCTATTACGAATTCTATTTCCCGCACGATGCTCATTACCATGTCCCCATGGTATTAAATAACTTAAGTAACCTCTTTAGCGCTGGTGGCGGACGGCGGTATAACTCAGTTAGCGCATCAAAAACGCCGCTAATTCCAGTGACCTTTACGCGACACCTGTCGGACCACACAGCCTGGTGGTAACATTACCATACGCATGCAACGATCTACATTAACAATATTTTATTAGCAAAGGGAGCAAAAATTTTGGACGGAGAAGTCGCTGACAAGAAATGAAACGAGCGAGCGCTAGACGCATGGCGATGTGTATAGACAAATAGATACAACAACAACAAGTAAACACAAGTTTAGAACTCACAAACAAACTAGTTTAAAAAATATTATGTTTAACTCGTACTTCGGACAAGGTCAAAATTAGTAGGATGTATCTATTAAAAAAATCTCGTTTTATCCGGTACGTATTCCCGTATGATTAAAATATTTTCTCTTATTTTATACGTTCGTACCTCTTCAGTCATTTAACACATTTTGATAACATTTGGCAGTTAGATAAGTAAAGATTTATCAAAGGCAAAGACACAGTTTAAAAAACGTCTGGGACCGAACTGTCACTACACGAGTAAAATTTTTGCGCTGATGATCAGTCAGTTAGGCGGTGAGGTCCGCGCTCAGCTTTTGTACGAAATGCATATAAATACATAACTGTAAGAAAGTCTCATTCTCTATTCTACATAATGAACGCCCGTAAGCATTTTGAATACTATTTTTTAAGGAATTTAACGTCAAAAATGATTTCCATACATAGTTTATATTAACTACCCTTATCAAATTGTCTTAATTTCTAATCGGAAGAACGTTTATTAATTATGGATTTCACCTTTAAAAATGGCTGATTTCCATACAACTTTCGTCCTCCATTTCACCCCTGTAGGGTTTGAATTTCAAAATATCCCGCCATATCTTCTGTAGACATCATAAAGGGATTCTCAATGCCAAACTTCGGCTATATATGGGTTGTGCATTGATGATCAATCAGTGAGTCAGGACTTATCTGTTTGTATATTAAGATATTAGTATAAATCTTGATTATTCACAAGTAACTCGTAACTTTCATCAAATAAAGTAGCCATATAAGAAAAGTGCATTGTTCGTCAGCGTAGGTAATGCATAATATTTAAAATGATTGATTACGAGGTGCATTGTAATCTGCGGTCCCGGTGCGGCGGTAACGAGGCGCGTTTACACGGAAGCGGCCGCGGGCGGCGCTGTGACGCGACTCATCAATCTACCGGCTGATGCCTGCCGGGGACCTACGAAGTCCGGTGGAGCTGCGAACTAAGAGCGCACCCGCCAATACCCGTCTGTAACGCCTGTAATCAACTATGTTACTCCCTCCTGCCAAAGGAACTCCTTAATGAGCCGAAAAGTTGGCAAGAGATGTTTCCGATTTATCTATGGCCTTCGAAAATTCAACCATGTATCACATTTCCGACCTGAGCTGTGCATTTTCTTTGTTCCTTAGGCCGTTATAATCCACAAACACTTCGTTACCTCGAAGAATGCCTGAACGAAAGTTTTCAAAGTGTACCAATCACACTTGGCCAGCGCGGTGGACTTCGGCCAAAACCCTTCTCTGAGAAGCGACCTGCGCCTGGAGTGACCTGGGTGATGGGTTGATAATGATTATGATATTAAGTCATCAGGAATATTAAACAAACGCTTGAGAAACATGCGAGATCGTTTTGGAAATAAGGCGGCCTTTGCACGCTTGAATGTTTAAGCTTATTTATGTATTTTATTTATTGCAAAAAAAAGTATGCATTGCCCACAACCGAATGACGTCTGGGCTCTCAATACTTTGATTGATTCTCGATTCGAGGTAAACAATGTTAGGACTTAGATTTTTCTGGGGTTGAGCCTCCTAATTCCTCCTGTGATGTCTTTACCCAGAATTGGAGCTTTTATAATTAGGTACATGCTTCGAAGAGCACATTTAGCTGTTAGTAACGGTAATTATCATTTAAATATCATACTAGCCTTGAACACACTGAATTCCTCTCGATGAAAGTGGGCCTTTATTATGCCTACGATCATGATAAGTAACTAAAAGAACCCGATATGATAGGGTTAACTTTCCAGTCACGTGTGGATTTTTGCACAACTCGAAATGTGATTAGACACTTTTGAATAACAAACTGCAATGACAAACAACATGAAAGCATAACATTTTCGCGCTGAATTTAAATTGTTTTTAAACGAACATTGTATATAAATTGTATTCAAATCACATCCATTAAAAATCTTAATATATCTACCTGCTGTTTCTAATATCGAGATCCATATCTTAATTATATTGATCTCGTGACAAATGTCGCGGCCATCTTGAGTCGCTCTCGTTTGACACATAATGGGTAAGGTGACTTTACATTGACACGGTGTCAACATCCTGGCAAAGACAGACAGGCCGTAAATAAACGAATGCTATTTAATTTTATTCTTATTCAAATTGCGTTGTCTTTGACGGCATTTTTTGATTAAGGGTCTACCCACTACCTAATTCTACCTACTTGTGTTTAATAAAGGATAAGCAAGATTTATTGGAACGTGTACCTAAATTAAATAATCACGAGTCGCAATATAAATAATGATTGACACTATTTAAGAGGTGAATATGGTGGCGGCCAAATAAAATTAGATTTATTTTACAGGTTAGCATTTAACTGTCATTTAGTGGACAGAACTAAATACACTCATCATTATTAAGAGGCTATAATAACTTCGTTTTCTAAATGTTTTTATGTTCGTTTTGGAACGAAGTTCCTTATCGCGCGTTAGGGCTAAACGCAAAAAATTCTCACGAAAAGTTGTCACGACATTTTTTGCTATAAAGCTGTGCGGCGTCGCATGTTTCTCTGTCTGTCTGTCTCTCTCTTATAGAAAGCAAGCCAGATAATTTCATTTCTATGTAGCGTCGCATGTTTCTCTGTCTGTCTCTCTCTCTCTTATAGAAAGCAAGCCAGATATTTTCATTTTCTTTTGTTATTGTTGTTAATATTGACTTTTGTTATCTCAAAAAATGTTATTACAATTCCTTCACTAATTAATCGAAAGGAACTTCGTTCCATCCGGGTGTCCCTTGACACCTCTCAAGTTTTTTATCTTCGCTATTCTATTATTTAAGCTGTCTTTTATTCCTTCACGCCACAGGATGTAATGTAAAATGGCTAATAGCTCATACTTCCCTTGATCACACCAATTTGCCTGTACCCGGATATGTTTGTTACTTTTTCTCGCCAGAACTAATAGCCAATTTGGCTGAGATTTTAAACAGAGATAGATAACATATCCTGGATCAACACATAGCCTATTTTTATCCCAAAATGGTTCCCGCGAGATTTCACTGTAGCTATAGTGTACCACAGCAAGCTTTCTTGGAAGTACACTTATACTTTAGGAAAAGGAGCTGTAACGGAAGCGGAACCTTGCTTATTCCTCAGGATTTTTTACAAACCCCTTAATCTTCGCGAAAGAATTCGCTGGCAGCAGCTTATCAAACATAAGCTAAAGCTAAAGCTAAGCATATAATCCTGAAAAATTTAGAAATTCCCACAGGTCGCTAGTTTATATTAGTTGTTATGTAGTCAGTTACATTTGTCATTTTCCCTCTCTCAATTCGCGGCCTACCTAATACCTTTTTTTTTAACGTGGGTAATCCTCATGGATACCCCGCGTCCGAGGAGACGCGGTGGTTATGTCGGACTCTTACCGACTAAACCCCCACGGTGCAATCCTTTCCCGTTGCCTTGGGTCCGGGTCTCGGGTAACGCTCGCGTCACACGTCCGCAACCAGGCCAGGGCCTACCTAATACCTAGCCCTTATCGGTTACTTATATTATAAATGCGAATGTAAGTATGTTTGTTCTTTTTCGCTTTAACTAGTAAACCAATAAGCTCGAGCTTAATATATATAGCGTGCATCCTGAAGGTGGACATGGGAAACTTGAACACGGAATACTCACAGGAAAAAACTTGTAGACTTGTAGTTGTTGTTGTACTAAGGCGTTGGCAACAGCTTGTCAGCCTTAAAACAAATAAATTTAAAATCAATTAATTTAATAGGAGATACTTTGCTAAAATTACACAATGAAAATTAAATCTATTTTCATCTATATCAGGACACCTGTATGTTGTTCTTTTGAAACTGAGCACTCTGATTATACGTAAACTCTTTTTGTTACTTTCGTACTTTCACTGAAGTATCCTCAGGGGCTGTAGGTCATTCATGAGACATTAGTTGAGAGCGATCTAGATTGCAGGCAACACCACTGGCAAAAAAATGCCGCATCCAACGTAAAGAGCAGTTTACACGTAATGAATAGCGTGCGGCGCAGATTGACGCGCGGTTGATTACCGTGCGAACGATATTACCGCGACCTGCCGGCCGCTGCTGCGACCCTGGTCCACTGCGCTCAGGTGCGCTCGCTTCATTGTGTTATGATGAGCACCTGACTTCCTGGTGCGTTCTAGGTGAGAGTTCCCGGGCTAGATCCCCGGCAGGGGCAATTCAGGAATTTATAATATCTGTTTTTTTGGTCAAATCTGGTAGATGTTTATCTGGCACCCACCCTACTACTACTAGGTGTTAATAATTAGAACTGTGAACGACAGCAGCACAATTCATCTGCAAAGCTTTAAAGTTGGTCACACTTCCATCTACAGACTTGAGTCAACGTGGTTAATGCCAAAAGGATTTTTTAATGTTTAATCTACGTGTATAAAGTCGTGGGCACCACCTATTGTGATATGTGAATGGTACGTGTGGCCGATGTCCGATCTGTGTTTTGTGAACTAGTTTAGTTTCCCTGCAGTATACATAAGAGTTTTTGATTAGGATACAATTCTGTTAATTGAGACAGTTAACACCTTACCGGAAAATACAAACCATAGAGCATCTTAACTTAAACTTGATGCTTGATTAATAATCTGACAATCAAGTAAGCGAGCTTTATACTAGATAACTAATTAAAGGACTAGCTGTAAGCTAACTTGGGTATGACTTAGGTGTAGTTATTTAAATATCAGGGGAAAAAATCCTCTGGTCGATAATTTGTATTGACCATTATTATTTGCAAGGTTTTTAAGGATTTAATTTTTTCACTTTTTGAGTCATAAATCTTAGTCGAAGGACGACCGCAGATGACGGGAATTCAGGAAGAATTTGCAAGCGTGTAGCTGAAATAATCTGCTTTAACGGCTTAGGAATATAATAATACCCGGCATCAAGATACCTCTCTACATTTAAGTATAGTTATAGTGGATGGATCGCACGTATTAAGGTGTAGTTAGAGCAATTCAGTGATCTGTTCTTGTGCCAGCACTGCCCACTCTAGCGCGAACAAGAAGCGGCCATAGTCGTCAGTCACCCTTCAAACGCAAAATAACATTAAAAATATGCCCGGCGAGGATATGTTCGCGTCTAATGGAAGCAATAACTTGGTGTAAGTTAGCGTCGCCTGGCCACTTTTATATCTGTGGCTTTATCCCGCGCCCGCGCAGTAATGTAGATAAATTGATCGCCTCAATCCCTTATTGGATTAATTTATGGTAATATGTTCGGATCGCGATAGCCTGTGCCGAGTTACGATTAAACAGTTTTTATGTAAATCCGCCATCTTTGTTCGCAGCAGTTGGTATCATATCGAGCGGTGGTACAAGGCAGGAGAGATGCGGCGTAAGCGAAAGCTTCCGTCAAATTGTCGCCTGTAGGTGTTGTAAGTATGTATAATAAATGTTTAAATTCAAGTAATTGCATTCTGTCTGTGCGTAAGCGACCATTTTAAATTTACTTACTCCCCTAAAAACCCACATAATGTATACCATTTTAAAATAAAAATCGTCATTAAAACTACTAGGTTAGTTAACATTATTTTTCTTCGTTACGATTTACACTAGTATTTTAGTTTCTATTAGATCAATTGAGCGGAAATGTGAGTAATCCTTTATTTCCTTTTATGCCATCGTAAATACCAATGCAGCCTAACAGTTGGAAGTGTGACCAGCAAGACATCATTTTATGCAAACTTCCTAAATTTTAGGCTCAGTCATTTTGGGAGATGAGATATAGAAAATATGATTCTATCTGAGTTGTACAGATAGATTATAGTATGTTTTATTTTTGTTTATAAGAGTGCTGAAGATAGATGCCTAAAATGAGTCTAGGTGTAAAGTCATTTCGGCTTTTAAAAAAAGGTCTAGTAAACCTAATGTACCAATGAATTTAACTTTGGCTGAGCAAAGTGAAAATAAAGTCTAAAGATCGCTGCCTTAGTTCCCCGGTCCGAATTGAACTTGCGTTAAGAAATATCGCTTCGTTTTAACAGTGGAAACTCCTAAAGCCGGGTCGAGTGATTTTTGTTAGAGGCAAAAGTTTTAGGGCTGTGTCACCGACATGCGACATGCCAGTGTGATGCGTGAGAATTTTTAAGCTTACATGACATAACCACTAACGCTTATGCGTCGTCCACACGCCAGGTGCCAATCACGCCGCAGTGGCGTTTCTGATTTGATGTCAACCGCGTGCCTGCTTAATGAGATGTTTTGTTTGTAACTTAAAGACTATATTCTAATGTGTCGTTAAAGAGTGGCGCCGTTCTATTTGACTACTTTGAATCGTTAAAAACAATATTTTAACAAGTTTGAATCGTTAAAACATACTTTGACTACTACGAGACGCACATAAACACATCAAAATTTGTGAAATCGTTAGTGTATATCGATTACTTGAAAATTGATAGCTCAATATGAGAAAAAAAAACATAATATTTTATTACTTGATGTTCAAATTAAATTATTCAAATCTTTATGATATGAAATACAACTTGCTCCTCCAGGTATAGTGTTGGTATTTTTGCCTCTTTGGCAGGAACAATAAAGAACACTGTCATGAAAGTGCCTAGGTACCAACCTTTCCAAATCTATTTCTAATACCAATAGCTCAGTTTACCTACCATTATTCGCAGTACCTAATTGAAAGATGTGGTACCTTCTAATATTGTTCCAATGCTCTGCGATAAAGCTCCTGTTTTGGCTTCAGTGATGGTTCGCGGACTCAAACATCAGATTCTGCTGAGGCTCACGATTACTATCAAGGATGCAGGCACAGAAAGTAAAGTGCCCATAACCGTCCAGTAAATGACATTAATAAATGTTGCATAACTAGCTAAACCGACTGTTTCGCGCAGTAGCGGCGCAAAAGCCGAACCACCCTCCGCGAACAACGCCCTCGATGAGCGCGAAAGCGTGCGGTTAATTGAACATAATAACCCCACCTAAAGGAAAAACAAACCTTTCGTTATTCCGAACCGAAACAGAAATTCGCGAAGATGGAAAATATTCTCGAAGTTTCACCAATAAACAAAGCCGAGGCACTTCGCGATAGCGGGAAAAACGCGCCCGAACCGCATCGGGCACATTTTATACAAACGATGACATAAATACTCATTTGCAAGAACAATATCCGATATTGAGTGAGGCCTGTCTCGCGCGTACAGCGCCAGCCAGCGTAACTGCGCAATTTGTATACTTTATACATTTACTTTTTTCATAAGAAGCCGTTTTTCTGTTTTTTGTTTATACGGGACCAGCGTTTGCTCGTGGCTTCTTGCGCGGTAGGCTATTCGTTCTAATGTTCCTGACTTCAAAACTGACAGACTTCCATACAAATATCAAACCCTGGCCTCTTTCGGGGGAATTCTCAGAGTTCCTGTCTTAGAGATGCCTACGTTTTAATAACTACCCGTATGCCGAAATTCAGCCTGATACATCTGGTGGTTTGAGCTACGCGTTGTGAGATCAGACAGTCAGTCACCTTTTTCTTTCATATATACACACACAAAATGAGTTATATGTTTTATTGAAAATTTCCAGGAAACTTGCATTAATTTAAATCATTGATTTAGAAATGACTATGATTTCAAATAAATAGCAGCACGATTTACTTGAATCAGAGACCTCTCGTTTGAAGTGCGTGCCACCAATCACAACGCACACCCCGTTGGATCAAGAGGCCTGTGATTGGTCGACCGCAGGGTATAAACTTGAACGCCGCTAAAGACGCAGGTTGGACTCTACGGTGTGATCTTTGTTTAAAGGTCCTACCCGTTTCTGCACCGACTCTACCTATAGTGATTTTACTAAGACTATATATTGTTTTCCTTCAACTAATTAATTTACTTACATATTGTTTACTTTCACAATGAAAGTTATTTTCTGTAGTTTGAAGTTTTAGTACAATAAAGTACTGTTTTACATTTAAATTGGCCTCTTTTTAAAAACGCAATTACTGAGCTTAGGAGTCGGTGAGTTATATTTCTGTTTAGCAGTGTAATTCAATTTATTTTTAACCAGTGGTAATAACTCATACATACAGCTTAAGGGTTCAAGCAGCAGCTCGAGATTAATAAAATAAAGTTAGCTACAAAGAAATATGTTCGAGATTCGTGTCCGCGGCTGTACCCCGTATCATGAATACGGGGTACAGTTTATTCGCCGGCAACCCTCGACCGATATATTTATTGGTTTGCATCCACCGACGTACCTACGTGAGTCTCGTTCACGGCGCAACTCAAAATCCGTCTTACACTTTACAGCGGTATGTAGATTAGAGTTATGAAACCGAGAAAGGGAACGTAGTTTGTACTCTTTATATCGCGACGGCATCGCAGTTTAGCTATCAATAAGTAACTACTCTTTTAAGAAATTTTCGTGTTCCACTTACCAGCTGGTTGCTTAATTCGCCTTTCGGGAGTACGCTTCAGTCTCCATACACTGTTCAGCAGTTGAAAGTACATTTGGTGGCAGTGATAGTCGTGGAGTGGTGATACCCTAGTGGTTAGGGCGTAAGCCTCCTAATCAGAGGTCAGCGGTTCAAATCCGAGCACGCACCTCTAACCATTCGGAGTTATGTGCGTTTTTAAAAATTAAAATATCACTTGCTTCATCGGTGAAGGAAAACATCTTGAGGAAACCTGCACGCCTGAGAGTTTCCATAATGTTCTCAAAGGCGTGTGAAGTTTGACAATCCGCACATGGCCAGCGTGGTGGACTATGGCTAAACCCTTCTCATATTGAGAGGAAACCCGTGCTCTGTAGTGAGCCTGTAATGGGTTGATCATGATGATGATAGTCGTGAATATTTGATATCGGATAAGGAAAGTTTGCGCTGTGCCATTGTATTGATACGTACGATAGCGATGATTGTCAGCGGAAGAATGCTGTAAATTTGTTAGGTCCTTCACCATAACAAATGTTCGGAAACTTGATATTTGCATTTCCTTAATGTTAGATCATAAAATATCATTAATAAATTTGAATAATTTGTGCTCACATATAGACAGGAAGTTGATATACAGATGAAATACTGATGGTCCGGCGCTTGGTGGGTAAGGTTGACTCCAGGCAAGCTGAACATTGCTCAGAGTCGAGATTATGGCCAAGGCTTATTTATTTATTTATTTAGGCAACTTAAATCCTCATAATCAAATATATGATGTCGCTAGTTAAATGGGTCTATAATTACACTTGTCAGACACATCCACCGTTTTTCTCCATCATGTCTGGAGGCAAATAAGAGTGGCGCAAACAAATATGTAATGAGTATGCGATAAACTATTTTCTTTCCTATAAAGAGGCACCAGCGCAAATAAAATTGTATAAGAACTGTATGTTTGCTAAACTGTGGTAGTTAGTACCAAGATGCGTCGGTACCAGTAATATGCTGGGCTGACCTCGCAGGCCGCATATTTTGACGGATTCATAAACATTTTTGGATTATGGTGTATCAAGAAGCTCACTAATTTAAAAGCACTACCTATCTGTCAGTTTTATCTCCAAAAGTTAAGTAAAAAGTAGTGTAAAATTTAACAGTGTTCAATATCTACCTTGTACAGATCATGAAGTCCTGGTTTTGAAGTCAAGTAAACGGTTTTCTATCACTTAGCTTTTGAAACAACCATATATTAATATAAACGC
Organism: Lasiommata megera; assembly: GCA_928268935.1. Taxonomy (NCBI): domain Eukaryota; kingdom Metazoa; phylum Arthropoda; class Insecta; order Lepidoptera; family Nymphalidae; genus Lasiommata; species Lasiommata megera. The sequence goes on from OV743312.1 coordinate 657,822, forward strand.
ATTGACTAAAGACATACTTGACGTTTCAAAAGTGCTTATAAAATGAACTTAAAAATGAGAATTTTGATTTTGCCTTATCTGCTTTTATCTTATATTACGATTTTCTAAAATCTTCTTCTCGGATAATACCCTACAAGCTTATGTAAGGTTAAAATAGAATTAAACTCTTTTTGCTTGTATGACAATTATCCTAAATGTAATTTGACAGTTCCCCAGAAATAAGATGGGAGTTCGTACGGATGCACGGAGTGAAATAGGTACGAAGATATTGATAAAAAGCAATTACACCCGATAAACTAAAAAAAATAGTTGCTCTTGCGGAAAAGTGCACTAGAGCAGCGTGGAACCTTTTTGCCCATCTGTGGGACGCTGTGATCACTAGAAGTAAAAGCAAACTTGTAGTTCCGGTTAGTAGGTTGCACAAAAAAGTAACTCGTTCAAAGTCAAGTTCAAATCTTGAAGATGTCTATCAATAAGTTTAAACTTTTTATAAAGCGAAAGTTTATAGAAAAATCGATATAATAATCGTATACGATATTACGGATTTTTATAAACTTGGGTGTGAATTTTTCTAATTTTATAGCTAATTATAATTTATTATTTACTATGTGTGATGGTGATAACAATAAAAACCCTAAGTTTGTCACGGCCTTCATCATAGACCAATAAATAATGCAAATGTATTACATGTGAACGCATCATAGATGCCAATAATAGGTTTACATGAATAAAGTTATATTGAATTTGAATTTTGGAATTGAAAAAGATCTCACTTGGCTCGCACTCACTTAAACTAAATTAACCATATCCTGCAAATGATAAGCAAACAACTTTAAACTGATTAGTGTTTTAATTGTTGAATAATTTCACTTTACAATTTGACAAACGATAATTGGCAGTGAGGGGTTCATTTGAATACCTTTTCGGCAAAATGTTTAACATGTATGCCTCTACCTCAATCAATTCCCGAGATAAGCCGAGTGCACCGGCGACGTGCTGAATGGATATTTGAGATGGATGGCTTCTTATATCGCGCTCCGTTTTAATTCATTTAAGATGTTAATTTGAGGTGATTCACGTCACATTAATGCCGGACCCTCGAGGTTCAGTTTCATATTGCCTTTAATCCCAACTTTGCGCAGTTGTAAGACAGCATAGCTGTTGCCAGCGCCATTGTCCGCCATTTCGGTTATTAATAAACTAGGCTACAGTCTACCATCATTCTATTATAGATTCTGGCTGGAAGCTAAATCTCGAAGTGGACTATGGTGGCCGACGATGGCTAAGGCAATCAGACTATATCGGTCAGGGCGATATTTTTAAGCTAGAACTAGCAACTTCAAACCTTATTCTTGCTATTCCTGTGATTCTCTTAAGTCCTCGGGCGACTAATTAACGTAATTTTGCACTTTAGGTCTAGGATCTGCCTAAAACAAACGAGAGCGACTGGACGCAAGAGGTCTAAGATCTTTGACTTCACAACTCCCTATAAAAGATCTATGTCCAGCAATAGACGACAATCGGTTGATATAATGATTACATCCTTTTAATTAACTAGAAATTTGTACTAACATGCTTTCTTTGATGAACAAAATCTGCTAAACAACATATGAAACACTCTTCATTTTAACGGTTTTTTTTTGTCGTATTTATTGGCCTTGGAATAAAACTATCTAGGTGAAAAATATGCTGGGCCTTGTCACCACATGAATGACCCATAAAAGATGGTTACTTTTATTTTTAAAATCTTTGCATTTACGCCATGTCGTATGGTTTCCCAAAAGTGTAAGTAGCTATTTACGCGGTTTTTAACAATATTGCTTAAACATAATGTGCCAGTAGTATAATTGTATCCAAGTAGACGTCAAAATCAGCTTTTTTGTAATTTGTGATCGCGAGTCTGTATAAAAAGCTCGGGACCTTGACTTCGAGTGAACGAACCGGCCGACGTTTTTACGGCTCATTCATAATCTGGTGGAGTCATACGGGACTCACCGAGTCCGCCTACGCAGTGGGTTAGTAGCACTACTTGACTACCTATAGCTTCTTTATTGCTACAATATAGCCAATTTAGTACCACCATTTTCCGTCTAAATATGAGAGAGATTTGAAACTCTTACTAATTCTTCTGCAATTATTTTCTCATGCTTCTGATGATAAACGGGGCAGATGGCTGATGAAGAACGAGGGTTTAAACTATAATTTCGAAAATTTATAAATCCCTATAATCCTTTGCATATGAATGTCCCACAGTTGGGCACAGCATTAGGCATTTTACTGGCGACCTCTCTCCTGAGAGTAATTAATTTAAATTGCTTTAATAATTAATAATTGGCCAGGTTTATAACGAAATCAATTAGCAAACAAAAACAATAAATCAAAAAACTGTAATGGAACAAATAGTATTTTACTAGGTAATGATTGTATGAAACGGGACGATTACCGGAAAGCAGTGCTAAGTTTCCGAAGGTGTGTTCTTAGATTAGCAACTGCTTTAATGATGAATAAAACCATTGTTCACTTCTTACAAGCCTTCACAAGCCTTTAAGAAGAAGTGAACTGCGGACTGTGTGCAGAATTCTTGCCATATTGAGCATTCTTGCAATATGATGATTGATATCAAACTCATGGATCTCTTGGTCCGTATCACTTGGTCCGTATCGAAAGTGCTATTCACTCCACCAATGGTAAGCAAGTCAAGGCTCGCTCAACTAATAGGTTATATCAATAGCAATTATTCCATAGCTTCATATTATTGCCAGTACCTTCCGGGTTGATGTAACAAATCCGCATAATTAATAGGATCTGTATTCTGCTCGATCAGTGCCTGTCCGATGCGAATATAAATTTACTCATCACACATCTCGCAGCCTCAGACAAAAGCCTACGCATTTCCGTGCTCGTTTCTCGTAGATTATAACAAGGTAGTAATAAAGTTGTGGGTAAGTAATGTGTTTTACATGGAATAATAATCTAAGTTAGAAAACAGTAATGCTTTGATTTTTTTCCATAATGATCTCTCAGATCCCGCGATGTAACATTCCTACATTGGTACATTTTGGTTACATACTGTTGATCTAAGTAGGTTGGTAGGATATAAGAGTTTCATTATGTTTGATATTCAATAAATCAATATGCAATTCAGCAAGAACAAAGATTCAATTCATATTTTCGTCGCTGATTCTAAAAAACTCCCATAATGGACATGGAACAATCTTTCATGATATGGGTCTTAGTTTTAGGGTAGACAGTGCTTTAAGGCATGTTTTGTGCCTCTAAATACATTTTCCAATAATACAAAGCCTACACAGAATTCTCACAAATTCGTAACCATTTCTCTGATAGCTACGACCTCCGTGACACAGCGCGTGCGCTGTCGTATTGTAAAGATCCAGGTATTGGGTTTGATTTCCGTCTCAAGTCTGGACTAGAACGCTGAAGCCGTGGCTAGTTACCACCATACCACCCTACCTACAAAGACGTGTCGCCGAGAGATTTAGCGTTCATCAGAAACCAATTAGGAGTATAGGTTAATCGTTAATCGTAATCTCACTTTTAGTGGAATAACAAAATAATGCCCTTGTGTAGGGTACCTACCGATTGTATGCAAGTATGATGTGCACGCTACTGAGCACAACGGAATCTAATCCAAAACCCCATGATGTCACGCTAGCTTGTAAGAGAAATGATGGTAATTAAACAGTTTAGTTATCTTTAATTCCCGAATAACAGTCAGAGCGCGAGGTCGCAGCCACTGCGCCGGAGGTCGCAGTTTCCTCCGTGCCCTCACCCAATTTGCAGGATTGGCGCGGATGAGCGGGTATAAAACGGTCCGGCCTCCGCGCACCGTATAATTTAACGTCATAAAGCGGCGCGATGACAGATCATCACGCCCGTGAAAATTACCCATTTTACGACGCTAAATTACTGCCAGACCACGCCACGGTACACCACTCATCCATCTAGCCCCTAATTCTCAACCTTATGTGTAGCATAACAAGAGTTACGCAATATTTGGTGGGTGCACGAGTTTTGACGGAAAGATTGCGTTCTATAAGACACTTGAGTGATGGCTGACGGATTGGTTTTGTCTGTTTGTTTGTCTGTCTGTTCGTTATTGTACGACGTGAACATCCTGTTGGATCGAAATACGCGGTTGTCAGTCAGATTTTGATGAATATAGGTTTGGAATATTTTGTAATTATTAATTAGGTATTAAGATTTAAAAACGGTGATAGCCTATTGGTAAGCCTTTCGGCAGGACCAAGTTCAATCTATGGCACTTGTAACTTATTTGCCTTCATACTTTTATTAAAAAAAAAATTACTTGTTTTAATGGCGAAGGAAATAATTGCGTGGAAACCTGCATCATAAAGAGTTCTCTATAATTTACTCAATATTGGATTACCCAAGTGTGTGTCAGCAAGACGTATATTCTTACTAATATACGTCTTGCTGATCCATACTTGGCTAGAGTGTTGCAATACGGGCACCAGCGCCCTGCAGTGCGCCTGGTAATGGGTTGATGATGATGATGATTACGTTTTTACGAGGCAGGTAAAACCTTTAGAAGATACATACTTTCATACAAATTTCAATGCTTGAGTTTTCAAACGTTCAAATTTTTTTTTATAACCGTTAGGTTTGAGTTTGACGACGTAACGTATTACGTGGCAGAAAACGGCGGTGCTGTGGGGCTCCAAACCTTAGCAGTAGTTACCCTCGGTTTGTGTTGGAAACGTGGCGCTGTGCGGTGGTAGGAGCATGTGTGGCAAGATGCGGAGTACGCTCATCCAAGTGTATTTTCTAAAAAAATATAAACAAGCAACTCTGTGACGGCACTGTACACTTTTCTTGGCACCACGATCCACCTGAGCCTAATGCTTTGGCTGTTAGAGCCATCTCACAGTACTGCACTCAATGCTATTCTGAACTTGAATGTTTGAAACTGGTACAGGTGAGTTGCCCTGACGTGAAGAACATGCCTTAACATAACCAAATTTTTGCAGTTGAAGGTGTGATAGCCTAGTGGTTATGACGTCAGCCTTCTTACATTGAGGTCTCATACCCGTGCTCTGTAGTGAGCCGAGAATGGGTTGATCATGATTTAGCAGTTGTTTTACCTCGCTGTGATACTGAGCTCAATATGGTATCTAATCTCAGTAAAAGTGAAGTAAGTTTTAGCTTATAAAAAAAACCGCAAATTTTAGCCCGATCTGTGGGTTCTGTGGGTCCAGTGGGTTATGTGGTGACGGATCGGTCTGTCTGTCCGTCAGTCAGTCGCGCCTTCCCTGACGCACAGTCCGTCGCAAGACGTGAGCGGTAATTACAAGCCGAGCTGCAAGCAAGACAAGCTGCTCAGTTTCAGCCGTCCGTCACTGCACGGGCATCTTGATAACGCTTCTCAAACTGTACGGTGCTACCAGCTATCAGTCACCGATAACAAGGGACTTGGTTTTTTTATTTTTTATTATTCCACTTCAATAAAACTCTGTTTATTGCTCTAGAGTCTTATTTAGTTTGGTGATACAAAGTTGGTCGTCGGAAAAAAAATTTGGCGTTGATTTAGGTTAGTTAGCCCTTGCCTGCAATTCCACATGCAGTTATGTGATAGTGTACTGACTGGGTTGTGGACGAGTGAATCAGAGTTCCCGTGACCCAGCTAGCATGCTGAAGAAGCCTCGCTGGATTTTGCTGACATTTTAGTGAGTATTCTAGTCGCCACTTTGGCCACCAGCGAGCACCACATACCCTTCCAGATTTAGCGGACTATCTTTTTAGGGTTATGATAGTTTAAAAACCACATCTGGTTATTAAACGTATACCTAACCTTGAACTTGACTTTTTCCCCATCGATCTTTAGTGATACTTTTTTCCTACAAACTAAACCCTAGTACATCGTTTAAATCCATTCCGAATGACTTTAAAACTTCTGATTAAAAAAACTTCATATTCTTACATTTAAAGATGAGGGCCGACCCCAGCGCTGGCGCTGCAAGGAACTGATGATGTTCAATGATACTGGCTATTTTTTTTATACACCATAAATTAGCCCTTGACGGCATCTCACCTAATGGTAAGTGATGATGTGGTGTAAGATGGTAGCGGGCTAACCTATTAGGAGTATGAACCCATACTCCTAATTGGTTTCTACACGACATCGGGTCGGAAAGCTAAATCGCTTGACAACACGTCTTTGTCGGGTGGTAACTAGCCACAGCCGAAGCCTTCCACCAGACCAGACTCGAGCCGGGAATCGAACCCAGGACAACAGCTCTGTGTTATGGAGGCCGTCAAAAACCTAGTTAGCCTGAAGTTTGAGAGCCGCTGTTCAGCAACAGTCAATTACAAGGCATCGCTGGATGCGTGCGAGGTGCATATTTATTATCTGCCGCTGCGGTGGGGGGCGGCGGGGTCAGGGGGGGTAATTAAAAGCCGCCGCGCATAAGTTCGCGACGCGGTTCCGACGCGGGCCCTTCCTGACCGCCGCTGAACTGTGCACGGCGAACTGTTGCTCTGTTGTTTATTTATCCAGCGCAGGAAGCTGGGACAGGCGCATCCCTGGGACATGTCCACTACACAAGTGTACGGGGTGGAAGCGATATGTCTTTTTCAAGATAACACCTTCATTTTTTTCAATATATGCGTGATTGGCGACTGGCAAATATTGATAAAGAACGTTCAAGAAGAAAGTCAACCAAAAACATACACTAAGTATCTTCTGTTGAATTTAGTCTGATAGTATTAGTAGTATCAGACTTAATTCAACCTTTCCCTCTTTGAATAGCTAGTATCTTCGGTACTTTGCCTAAAGGGACTTCTTTTAATAATACCTATTTATATTTTAATAGTGATATTAATTTTTTTAAGATTTTTATTTTTTAGGTTCAAACTAAGGTTTATTTCAGAGTCCATTAATGCCAATTTCAAATATGACAGACAAATGCAGCTGTTAATACAATGTCTGATAGTTACATAAAAAAAGTACCGTACATTTGCCAGCAACCATTTGGTCAATGATGACAATCATTGATGATGAATGACGGACGGTGAGTGGTCCGTACGTCTCCGAGGCCGTGGATGGAGCCCACGTCCGGATGACGTAAGATAGCGGGGACCTCGTCTTCGCCGGCGAAGACGGTGTGTAGCGTATCATTGTATTAGGTGGTACGAGTATGTTGTCAGTAATCATCTGGATAAACAGTAATATTCATTGTATGTATTAGCGTTTAATGTCGCACCGTGGTACTTACGGAACTTTCCATGTGCGATTTCAATTCGCACTTTGGTGTTTTTTTTTTTGACGCAATTTTTCTATCGTTCTGTACTTTCTGTTAAGTACGCGTAGTATAAGATATGTACTACAAATTATAAAATACTTCAAAGTTACTTGTCTGGTTATATACCTAGCGCATTAAAAATTTATCTTGATATTTATTGGATGGTTTAATTTGCATCTTGTTTAGTTCTAGCATCTATAAGAGAATTTTTATCTCAGCTTTATTAATCGCTGAGGCTTCCTTTTACAAATGAAAAAGAAGGATGCAAGCGAAGACCCTCAACGCTGCTCCAATGCAGCTCGGAGAGCTTTACTTTGACGATTATTATAACATGGTATTGAAGATAGAGATCATAGATGGTTTAAAGTGCTTTCCAAAGCACAGATAGGAAAAAAACAGACAGAAAATAACACAGAAATAATAGTATACAATTTGGCGGCCTTATCGCTACATAGCGATCTCTTCCAGGCAACAAAAAAGAGATAGGTATTGATTTAGTGGAGATGCCATTTCTCCCACTTGGGGCTGGTAGCGAGAAATTCTTGAAAGAAAAACTTAATACTAATTAATTAACGTACATGTTTATAAAACAGACAGGACAAATAAAAATAAAGAAATACCCGTAATAGCTGTACCCGTTATTTATACCCGTTAGTACGTCACACTATTCCTGCAGCGGCAGTAAAGTCGTCAGTTTACTGTGATGTGGCAAGCAGGCAGGCGTCGGAGGCAGGTAGCCGCATTGCCGCTGATTAAGGATGCGCGTCTGAATTGGAAAATAAATTATGAACTAATATAGTATTCAAATAATAGCGAATCAATTAGTCTAGAAGCGGTGATAGCCTAGTGGTTAGGGTGTCAGCCTCCTAAACAGAGGTCGGCGGTTTGAACCGGGCACGCCCCTCTAACTTTTCGGAGTAATGTGCGTTTAATAAAAAAAAATATCACTTGAAAACCTGCACGCCTGAGAGTTCTCCATAATATTCTCAAAGGCGTGTGAAGTCTGCCAATCCGCACATGGCCAGCGTGGTGGACTATGGCCAAACCCTTCTCATATTGAGAGGAGACTCGTGCTCTGTAGTGAGCCGGAAATGGTTTGATCATGATGATATTAGTCCAACATCAAGCTTTTGAAACGTCGCTAACTCAGCCTAGGCCTGATAAGGAAGCTTACACACATTAACACTGCATTCTTGAGACTATCTCGATGCGTTCAAATCAGAAAGTTAGCTGTGAACAATATTACTGGCGTATGTAGTCAATTAAATTGAATGTATGTCCATAGGAATATAATCAATAAAAAATGCGATTTTAACAAAATGAAAACAAACTTGAGTAGCACGCTACTAGACTACAATAAATTAGACATTTATTTAAAGGTAATTCGCATACAATTTTATAACAAATGAAATTTCTGGGATATCTCTCAATAAGTTCAAAGATTATATAAAACCTAAACTTTTAGTCCTTTATTAAGTACTGGTATAGGAGTATGTAAATGATAAACAAACTTGGGTATGAAATATTGCTCTTATAAGGTAGCTCTTAAATGCCATGGGGGATGGTGATAATAAAAAGTTAATTTTGCTGGTTAAGTTTTAGTGGGCTTCTTCTTAGAGCAGGGCGCGTGTGGAACCCTCATAGCTTTAGTTTTAAGTTTACGAATGTAGTTATCACCATCAACTCACTACGATGTAAAGTGCCTTATAAAGGATTATTTTAAAAAGATTATGATTGAAAATTGAAACGAGTAACCGTACCTAAAAGCAGGGCTATGGACTTAGCTTGAACAGAATTTTACTCTGCCTGCCTAACGTTTACCTAATCTGAAAAAAATCTGAAGCATTTCTTGAGCAGCTCTGTTCGGAATACCAAAATTGGAAGTGCTCCGATCTAGCTAATTACCATATTATGTAAAAAATCTTGAGATGTATTTTTTTTTATTTCTATCTGAGGCCCGCGACTTCATAGATAACAATTTATTTTATAGAATAAGCAAGTTTGTAATAGACGATTATCCCATAAGTTATTTCCGTTTCCGTTCCCGTATTCGCACTATTTAACAACAATGGTATAAATCGAATTTCATAAAAATTTGCTATGGCCCACTAAAGCTATGCTATAGATCTCATAGATCTGAGATTTTCACAAATCCCTCGAGAACCGGGAATTTTCTTTAGCTTATGTGATCCAGGGTATTTAACTGTTTTTTTAAATTTCCAATAAATCAGTTCAGCATCACGTCTGAACTGCTGAACTGAGTAGTTAACAATATAATCACATACACACTTAAAAACTAGCATAGGTACAATCTTTAATATTTATGATATAAGTATAGTTAGATGCATTCAAATTAAATGAAACATTATATTTAATGAATGTGAATATGACTAACTATTACAAAAAACATATTTGTCTATTTTATTCGTAAATGATTAAGTCATGTAATTAAATTATGTAACACGGGGGCAAGGTTATATCTTAAACTAGCTGGTGCCTGCGACTTCGTCTGCGCAGGATTAGTATTTCGAGTAGCTTATATAAGCGTAGCGTAGAAAAGAACTTTATCACGCACATAGTACATTTTTCCTACTTAAAGGATACTTATCGTTATATTATGGTCATCATGATCAACCCATTGCCGGCACACTACAAAGCACGGGTCTCCTCTCAATATGAGAAGGGGTTGGCCATTGTCCACCACACTGGCCATGTGCGGATTGGCAGACTTCACACGCCTTTGAGAACATTATGGAGAACTCTCAGGCGTGCAGGTTTCCTCACGATGTTTTCCATCACCGTTGAAGCAAGTGATATTTAAATTTTTAAAAACGCACATTATTCCGAAAAGTTAGAAGTGCCTGCCCGGATTCGAACCGCCGACCTCTGATTAGGAGGCTGACGCCCTAACCACTTGGCTATCACCGCTATTTTGGACTATCTATTTCATATTATGGACAATTCACATAATATCCTTATAAATTGTAGCCTATGTGTTATTCTGATTTATAAGCTATATTATTGTAAAGTTTCATAAGAATTCATTCAGTAGTTTTTACATGAAAGAGTCACAAACATACATCCATCCATACTTACAAACTAACGCGTTTATAATATTAGTAGTGATAACGAAAAAAAGAAAAACCCCGGCTAAGTTTGTTGTGGGCTTCTTCTTAGACCGGGGCGCGTTTGGAACACTCATAGCTTTAGTTTTAAGTTTACGAATATAGTTATCACCATGAAATAACTACTATGTAAATTATTGACGCGTCAAAAGTGCCTTTTTAAGGACTATTTGAATAAAGATTATTTTGAATTTGAATTTGAATTTGATGCAGTCTAAGATCGTAGCGGGCTACCGGGACGGGGCGTTTGGTGATACGTCTTTTTAGGTCGAGTGGTAACTAGCCACGCCCAAAGTTTTCCACTACAGCAAACTCGAGCCGGAAATCGAATCCTGGACACGCATCATGCAAAAGTTATTTGGCCCATTTATTTCATATCTATAAGTAGGTAAATAACATCAACAATGGCTTGGCCGAATGTAATTGATATTTGTTTTTCCATCTCAATAAAAAAGCTGATAGCCTAGTGGTTAACGCGTCCGCTTCCTAATCAGAGGTCGGGGTTTCGAGACCGGGCACGCACCTCTAACAATTTTTGGAGTTATGTGCGTTAAAAAAAAACACTTCCTTCAACGGTGAAGGAAAACATCGTGAGGAAACCTGCACGCCTGAGAGTTCTCCGTAATGTTCTCAAAGGCGTGTGAAGTCTGCCAATCCGCACATGGCCAGCGTGGTGGACTATGGCCAAACCCTTCTCATATTGAGAGGAGACCCGTGCTCTGTAGTGAGCCGAGAATGGGTTGATCATGATGATGTTCTATCTCAATACTGGGGTTGTTGAAGAAATGAAAAATAGCGTTTAATTAAAAAAGCTAACAATAGTCTTTATAATAATCTTTTATCTTTAGCCCACTTACATAGCCTACATTGTAATAATTATAGGTAAATATTTTCGTGGATGGAGGGCGGAACTCCTCCATCAAAACATTGGATTGGTACACCTTAAACTGCCTAAATAAAATTAAATGATTAGAAACAATAATTTATTTAATTTGAAATAAGTACAAACTAAAAACATAAAATAAACAAAAAAATCTTGAAGCGTATCTACCTAGTTTTCTATACCTAGCACAATCAGGTTGTCGGTTTAGGTTTTTCTTTTATTGCATGAGGTACCTACTAGTTCTGATCGCGGTTTCGCCCACGTGTATGTATGTACTATGCGCGTGTTACCTACAGAAGCCATATATACTTATATTATAAGCTCGAATCTTTGTATGTAAGGATAACTGCATGTTTGTTATTCCTTCACGCAGAAACTACTCAACTGATTTAACTGAAATCTGCAAATCTGGTGATAGATATATAGAAATACTCTGGCTTTACACAAAGGCTATTTTGATCCCGGTTTAAAAATAAAGGCAGGATTTCTCAAAACCAAAAAAAGCTCTGTTATAAATAATATCTATCCTACTGGGTATCTAACCTTAAAGATGCGAAAGTTGCTGCGTGATAGAAGGCTGACGAACAAACGCACTGTTTTATTTACGATGAACGCTGCAACCATTCAAATAATAGATCCTATCTTCTTGTTGAAATGCGGCTGTATAGATAATGGTAGCTACCTATATAGTTACTTTATAATATTTTGTAATTAACTTAAATTAAATTAGTTAGGTAGGCTCCTATATAGGCGGGCATAGGCAGGTTGATTGACTGTATCAAAGTCTTTGTACGATCACCAGATAAACCGTAACTGATGGATGAAGACATCCTGACAGATGCACGACAAAGTGTTAAGTCTAACAATTAATCGGTCAGATATCTGTTATCAGGGTATTGTTAGACTGGTTTAATGATATTCAGCAATCAAATCATGTCAGGTACAATTATTCAGGTCGGTAGGAGTACCGAGGTCCCTTCTTACTTAGCAACTACATGCTAGAAAAACAAAATATTTTAGGGATTGTTCAAAATTAAATTGGCAAGAATTATGTAGAGCAAATCTTACGTATATAGTAGTAGATAAGTGTAGGATTAATTTAATAAAACCTATTAGTATAATCTCATATTCCTTCAAAAACTTTCAAAGGCAGCAATCCCGGTACAACAGGGAGAATGTTGTTAGTGAAAAGTTTGTTTAACAATCATCATCATCATGATCAACCCATTACCGGCTCACTACAGAGCACGGGTCTCCTCTCAATATGAGGAGGGTTTGGCCATAGTCCACCACGCTGGCCTTGTGCGCATTGGCAGACTTCACACGCTTTTGTGACCATTATGGAGAACTATGTTTTCCTTCACCGTTGAAGCAAATTTAAAAATGAAAATATCACTTGCTTCAACGGTGAAGGTTTAACAATCGTGCCACATGAATTAATAGTGGATATTAAAATGAAGGGCGCGTCATCACCCGCGCACAACCACTGTGAAGTGCAGCAGTCGCAACAAATTGGCAGGAATGTAGGCACAACAACAGCGGCGCGGGGCGCGGCGCGCGGGGCGGGGGCGCTGGGCGGCGGGCGGGGCGACAGGCGCCGCCCGGTGCGAGCGGGACGGCCGCCGCTGCACGCGCTGCAAGGTCACGGCGACAGCGCCGCGCGCCGGCACCACTCACAGAATGATTGTGTTCCTGTCATTTTTTATGATATCCTAATGAAATTATTGTAATATTGTGTTTTAAAAAAAAATATCATTTTTGAGGGTCTTGTTATTATTTTCAATAATTTCTACAAAATTGGTTGCCACGAAATGCGATTGGGTATGAGAAGTATCTTCTTAACTATCTATATAGCAAATTTAATAATGTGATTAATTTTCTTTAATTTTAATAAAAAACAAAAAAAAAATTACTTATTATCACTAAATTTTCCCGCTACAGATAACTACAGATAATGATGTACTTTTTAATTGAGAAATGCAATATCACTTTGCAAAAATATTAAATTCAAAAATTTTACAATAATAGATTATGTACGCCTTGATTACAATTAAATTGTAGCATACTTTAAAAATGAAAGCATTTTATTTCGGTCTATCATAAAATAAAAAACAATTAAGGGAAAATTGCAAGTTTGTATAAGTGAGTGCAAAAATGCATAGAGCGGGCGGCCGTGGCGCGCTCGGCGCGGACGTTTGTTTGGCGGAGCGGCCGCGCGGCGGCGGCGGCGCGGCCGAGCCGAGCGCGGCGCGCGTCACTCCGGCCGCGGCCAGCGACCACCGCGCACCGCCCGACGCCGCGACACGCGCGACCCCGCTCCGCGAACTGACGAAAACACCCGCAAGTGTCAAACGCCGACCCGGACTCGGTCGCAGTTCTGTGCTAAAGTGAAAAATAATCTGTTCCGTTACCGAATACCTATTAAACCTTCTACAAAAATACAAATATACCAGTTGACTCTACACCTGTTCAAATAAGATTTGTTTAATTTTGACGGATTGAAGGTTCGTTCGACGTGCCGGTGTCGAGGAATTCGTTCACGTTGACGATAAACAAACAGAAGTGGGAAAACAAAGGATTTTGAGACGTTGCTTGCTTAGGTGCAGGCGACAGGTTGTGAGTTGTGACCCGTGCACCGATCACGATACTTTGACGATATCGGAAACTCTATATCCAGGTAAGAAAGTCACGTTAAATACAAATCAACAAAGTAGACTTCACTCTACTGATTTTAAGTTTCAGATTACTACTTACTTTCAGATTACACAGTCTTAATAAACTGTCTGTCTTAATAACTATCGAACCAAAATATTAGATTCTTTTCGCAAACAAACTTAAAAAGTAAACTTTCAAGCGATTTATACTTTTATCTAGGTATAAAAGTCCCGGTACAATTTAAACGTTGTCTTCGATTTTGAATTACTGCATTCCGGTTTTATGGACGCCTTATTTTGCATTTGTCTAATTAAACTTAAAGTGAATTCGTCGAAATACAAGTTGAAAGTAAGTTTAGTTGGAATTAATAAGTTTTCGGAGCGTGCCAGGGCCGGGAAACTTTGGAAATAGTCCGCGAAGCCGACAGTGGCGACGCGGCGGCGGCCGGCGCCGGTGCTGTGAACTACGGCACGCGAGTTAGCGTGAAACGCCGCTGAATAACTACTCCAAACTTAACTAACTTATATTTGACAACTATCTACGGCTTGTCAGTTGGGAACGATACATTTCACAACAATTTATAAAAAAACCCAGTGCAACTGATTTTACTTTTTACTGATTTTACAAAAGTTGTTGGATATTTTGAATTCATTGGTAATAAACGTAGAAATTTATAATTAATACTTTAAATACGTACTTAGAAAAGTATCTAGGTACTAGTGCTTCGTTTTATTTATGTCTATTTTATTACCTATGTGTATGTAAAGTAATACGTAGGTAAATACGTGGAATTATTAGTTATTAGCAAGATTTTAATATGTAGTAATAGTTTTCTATTGAAAGCTTGGCTTTTCTTAATGTATATGTTATATTAAGTTAAAATAATATATATATTTATATTTTCAGTTGTTATTATTATAACATGGTAACGGCATCGAATGTTGTTCATGTTAATAACAGTGACGCAATATTTAATGTATAAGATTACTTTTAATTAAATCTTTGATAATTAAACAAGTATTTAGACAGGTACCTAACTGCTTTAAAACAAATGAAAACTCAAAATCATTGCACTATATTACTATATAAGTATAAAACTGATAAAAGTATCAAAATTCTTACTCCACATAACAGAAATAAATAGTAATGAATTAGAAGCAAAGATATTTTTTTTATTCGTTGTAACAAAGTAAAGCCTGGTTAATAATGGGATAATTAAAATTCAATAGCGACACAAATAACAACAAAAAACAATCAGCATGCACGAGGTGAGTTCCTCCCCGAGAGAGTATTTTTTGTCAAATCCGCCATCTTTACTTGTGTAGTGGCGTGCGGGCGCGCGGGGGGCCGGGGCGGGGCGCCAGAGCGGGACGGCGAGCAAACACACAAGCTCGCACGAGGCTTTTCAAAATGTTTTCAAGTTTCAACATTTGCTTCGCTTTCGCGGTAAGGGCGGCTTCGCGAGCGCCCCATTTACTATTACAACTTTGACGTCTTAACGTATTTGCAATACAACTATCGAAACGTCACATTTATAAATCCAACATAACAAAAAAAAAAAAAAAAAATCTCTAATATTCCATTATAATTTATAATGACTAGATACAAAATTGACTAGATATTTAAAAAAAATTCACACTTTTCTTTCTATTGAAATAACTATATATATTTTTTTGTCTAACTAGCTATATAGCTATATAGGAAAGTGCTGTAAATTATATTTCTAGATCTAATATTTTATTTTATATGTATAGCTGTACCAACCTATCGTTAATTATTATAGGTTATTATCGTATATTTATTTATTTTTTATTTGTACACCACCTATAAATAGAAATGATAAGAAAACCAAGAAGAAGCAGGACACAAAAGGCGGCCTTATCGCTTAGTAGCGATCTCTGCCAGGCAACCTTAAAACTTACCTACCTAATTATGCCTTATCGCTTAGTAGGGATACATCTCTGCCAGGCAACCTTAGGATACCTTACTTACCTACCTAATTATTTATCAACTTACCATTATTCATATGTTGAAATAGGATCTTATAAGTTCCTTATTACTGTTATGTAAAATAGTCAGGCAACCTTTATTTGAATGTAGGTACAATGAAGGCGTAGGTAAATCAAATCAAATCAAAACTGTTTCCCTAAGCCAATCACAGACATCTATGAAACTTTCATATTACTTTCCGTTAGTTCAATTCCTCAGCTGAACTTAAAACTTAAAACTAAAGCTACGAGGGTTTCAGAAGGAGGACCTTGCTTCACTCCCTGATACCAAGATTAGACACTAAGACTCTTCGTGCTAAATGGTACCTACCTAAAGTATGGTAGGTAAATTAGTCACCTACATATTAACGATATCCCATTTGGGTTGATTATCTAAAATAGTTTGTAGGTGATTTATTACTCTCTTGTTTAAATTGTACATATTATTTGTAAATATTATGTACGTATTTAATATACAAAAGAATCTAAATAGGTATAAGTATAAACAGTTAGACCTTCTCTTAAATTTTTATACTTCGAAATTATTTTTTGTGGATATAGGTAAGTTTCAAATGGGGATCAGTACCTCTAAATTCCTCGCTCTACCGGTTTAGTCTTAAACTTAAACGATAATATGACATAGATAAATATTTTTCTACATAACTACTAGATACTATTTACAATTTGAAAATAGGCAATTATAATATTTCCTAGTGAAATTAACCTACTATTATATGGAAACTCTCTATATTCTTACTGCGATAAAATAATTCAAAATTGTTACTTAACCTTCGTAGATAACAACAGTAGTTAATTTATGGCATTTGGGAACAGGGTAGGTTGTTTTATTTATATATATTTCATGCAAGTTACCAACTCGATTATTTCATACATGGTATAAAACCTAACACCTACATATAGGTAAGATTTTGATCAATGGATTTTGTTATTTTTTTATATAAGAGAGTGTTACTTATAACATAAAATACTCAGTTCACCATACAGGAACCACATAAAAAACATTGTTTATTTTAGGTGTTCAAGTTTTACAGGCTCTTCATGTCAAGTATTTCCGTTTGTTGTGACTCTACCATCGGCTAGGATAGCTGAGTGCACTGTAAGGAGGACCGCGTGAGTGTTACCGAGCCAAGAGATATAAAGGCCTAAGCCACAGCATCAAATCAATCAAACAATCTAAATCTAATTCCACCTTCCGTGTTCTCCAGTCGCACTTTTCGTCGCAGAAATAAATATCATCCTGATATAAATATCGTCCACCTGGATGCCTGGACCTCTTCCACCACCCGCTATTCCAGGTCATTTCTGCCACGAACCTGCAAATTGTGAAACCAGCTTCCATCTTCTGTGTTCCCTAATGGCTATAATATGGGTATCTTCAAAGGGCGGATTAACAAATTTCTCAAGGGCCAGCAACGCATTGGCGGTTCCTCTGGTGCTGCAAACGTTCATGGGCGGCGGTAATCACTTACCATCAGGTGACCCGCCTGCTCGTTTGCTCGCTTTGTGTATAAAAAAAAGTATCTGAAACATCGAGCACTGTACCAGCGGAAACGTCAAAAACAGAAACTATTTTTATCAGATGTTATCCAAAGATAAACATATAAGTGGATCAATCCCTAGGGGATAACGCTACATATATATACGATTAGGCATAATATCATTGACTCGATTTCATCGTCATGAAATAAGACGCGGAAATTGGTAGGTAAACAAAATCACCTAGTATGGTATGTTAGCTCTAACTGACAGCAAAATAAAATAAGAAGGCCACGGAATGCAGATGAGCGTGTATGTGGTATACCTAACAAAGCGATAGTGGTAGCTTATAGAAACATACTTCTGTTAATCAAATTACTACAGGACTCAGTTTTTCAATGGAATTTAGAAGGCTTAAACGCGCTTCCATATTTCCATAGATTGAGCAATTGAGCACAACAATCATCTAAGAGGCAGATCCGTAACTGGATGGACAGCCCCACTAGTTAACGAAACCTAAAAATCTGCTTATAGCTGTTGTAGCTGATCGCGTGATGGAACGTACAAATACATCGAAAAAATTACACGGCACGGCAGTAAATAGGTATTAGCAATTACATGTACTTAGTAATAATCGTTAAAGCGAGCCAATAACACCGTAGAGTCCCTTTTAACTCTGCTATGAGAGTGGAGGCCACAGCCTTAAAGAGGAAGATGTTGATTGTCTAAGAGATTCTCTCACGCATCCCATAGATCGTTCGCGCCGGTCTCCAACGATTAAAGAATTACACGTTCTCGAACGGACGCGTGTCTGATTTAATGACATAAACCAGCAATTAGCAAACAAGATGGCCGCTGCGTCCAATGTCAATAGCGACATAACTCATCCGCCATGTTTACTATGACTAATAAATACATATATTTATTTTTGCCCAGCGGCCTCTTCGTCTGTGTCGAACACCACCGATTGCAGCGATCCTTCACGGCGTGCTTGCTTTAAATGAAGACATTAATGTGTGTCGGATCGGGCCTCGGGTTATTGGATCTCAGTGGGTACTCTCTCCTAGGTACTTGCCTCTACACTACCAGTTCTCACTAGCTATATCTTCTACTTACGCCACGCTGGTTTGTGCGAATTATTTATATCTATTGTATCTGTGTACTACTTATATTATAAATAAACAAGTAAATCTGTTTGTCTGTAAACAGAACCAATAGCTGTTTGAGCCTAAAATCCGGCAAGGAGATCGATTGTATACAATACTGGGGAAAGAACTAGAAGATATTCATGCTTTTTTGCCCGGGAAATCTCATGTTCCCGCAATTTTCTTAAACCGAAAAAAAGTCACGGGAAACAGCACATATGTTCAAGTACACGCAAGTTGTTAACTTTTCTTATGAATATGAATGGGGAAAAAATTAAATATATCTAAACATAAAGAAATCATAACCAAAAGCTGGATGAAACTAAACATTAGACAGGAATGAGAGGTTTATTTCAGACAATATTACAGGTATTATTATTCAGCAATATTCTGTAATATATTCTTCAAGTAAAATCGTTAAACAATCTCAAAGAAATTAGAGGGATCCAAAATGTCACTTCACCAATAATAAGATACTAGCTGTTGCCCGCGACTTCGTCTGCGTAGAATTGCTGATTTCCCTTGAGATTGAGGTTACCCGTGTGGCCAATGCCCTGCTTCAGAAAGTAAGCTACAGGCAAATGTCAAATTGAAGATTTTCGTGTTTCTAAATTAAAAAAATATAGGACTTTCATACAAACTTCCAACCCCCCTTTTCCTGTTAGGGGTGGAATTTCCAAATATCCTTTCTTAGCTGACATCTCTTAACTATCAACTACCTACTTGCTAAATTATAGCTTTATACGTACAATAGTTTTTGAGATCTCGTGTTTAATCAGTATGTAAGTAAGTCAGTATGTAAGTATGTAAGTGACCTTTCGCTTTTATATATATAGATTTCAAAAATTATGAAATAGTTGCAATATCAAATTACTTCTTCCGAAATTTTAATAATATTATTTTAGTAAATTAATAAAGGCATTTTTTAAGGCAGCAGAGCAGGCAGAAGTCGCGGCTACTAGTTGTCCTTTTGCTAAACAACATTATTACTTTTACACAGGAAAATTTTGTTTAGTTATTTGTATGTAGAAAAGTAAATCAATAGAACAATGTAGTTAAAAATGTAATTCAATTCAAATAGTCCTTTAAATGGCGCTTTTGATGCGTCAATAATTTACATAGTCGTGAGTTGATGGTGATAACTACATTCGTAAACTTAAAACTAAAGCTATGAGGGTTCCAAACGCGCCCCGGTCTAAGCAGAAGCCCACAACAAACTTAGCCAGGTAAATTTTCTTTTTATTATCACCATCTCACATGCCACTTAAAATTATATTAAGAGCTATCTTATTAGAGCAATATTTCACACTCATGCTGGTTTATCATTTACGTAATCCTTTACACTATAGTAGGACTTTTCTACAAGCTTACGTTTTATATAAACTTTAAGGTTAAAAAATGTAAGGCATAACTATTCGTGACTTTTTGGTTAGTTGAGTTGATTGTATAATCCCGGGGTACAGTCAGTCCATACTAATATTATAAGTAGTGTTTCTGTTTGTTGACTCGTTACCTATGATCGGATCAACCAATTTTCATTGGTTTCTATTTCAAATTTCATTGTCATGATCGGCGGTTCTTGACGAAAATTGGCACAGAAATAGCTTGCATCCTGTAGAGTATTTGTATCATGGGGACATTTTTTTCCCAGAAAGCAACAAGGAAACCCATATTAACTAAGTTACTGTGTGCACCGAAATGACCCGGACAAAAAGTCATGATATTATAGAATATCACTTAATGGTCTCTAAACGTTCTAATCGATGTTCAACGGCTATAAATTAGAATACAAGGAGCGGTAATGGTCGAGATGCCGACCTCTCCGCACTCTCCGCTCGCCCACGCCCACGCGAGGGAGTGCCTCGATACCTCAGCTGTGGTATGTGGACTGCACTACATTTTTAAATTGTTAAATATTCTTCTATTATCAGTATTTATTGGGCTTTCATCAGATCATTATCGAGAAGGTTAAGTTAAACATTCTTTATTTAAATATCTTTTACTAGCTTCTCCACTTCTCTGACGTGTATTTTGGTTTAATGAAACCTCTTTTCCAGGCGAAAAAAGTATGACGTTCATTGCTAAAGTACAAGCTACTTTCGCAAAATTTCGTCAAAACCAGCAACCATAGAATAAAAGACTTATGTATCTCGCGGGAATGGTCCTCGGGTGCTTTTCCAGGATTAAAAGTATGCTTTGTTCATTAACGAAGTTTAGGCTTTGGGTATAGGTACGTGCTAATGTTCTTCAATTGTTTAAGCGGTTAATCCGAAAATAGGTAACTCAAAAAATAAAATAAACAGACACACAGACTTTCAGCCCGTCGCTCTTGACTGATAATCGTGATAAGTCAAGTTTTAGGTTACTTTTTTTAAGTTTTTTTTATTATACACTATAAGTCATCCCTTGACGGCTATCTTACCTGGTGGTTAAGTGATGATGCTTTCTAGTATGGTAGCGGGCTAACCTGTTAGAAGTATGGTAAACCCACGCTCCTAGTTGGTTTCTACGGGACATCGTTCCGGAACGCTAAATCGCTTGGCGACACGTCTTTGTCGGTAGGGTGGTAACTAGTCACGGCCGAAGCCTCCCACCAGACCAGACTCGAGCCGGGAATCGATCCGAGGATCTCCAACTTTTAAAATGCGACAGCGCACGCACTGCGCCACGGAGGTCAATATGTATCATATTTATTTCTCTGTCGCCACCTGTCATCAGAGACAATATCATGGAAGAGGTATTATGGTATGGCACAGGGTTCGAGATCAGGTCAAAGACATCTTACTGCATTACCAACCACTGCTAAATGATGCTGCATTCGTTTCCGCGTCGTGTGATTTCAATTAAAATTAGCCAAAGATGCTTTGTGGGATATATATATATATATATATATATATATATATATATATAGATATAGATATATATCGGCAGATAGATTTTACGAAGAAAAAAAATAATTCAAAACTATATTACTTATATTATATGCAAATGTGAATTTGTTTGTTTATTAAGCTTTCACGCTTTAACCACTAAACTGAATTAAAAAATTCTTCAACCAATTCAGAGGTACAGTGTTAGTGATTAAAATGCCCTATAGCTTATCTCCATATTCCTATAGGATGGGACCTACGCGTAAAATTATTAAAAAAATTAGTAAATAAGTATCACATTGTATCGATTGCTAATTAAAGATAGTTAAACTTTAACGTTTATTGTATCGTGGACCTCCACTAATTAGCAAGGCCCGCTTCCATTCAATATTTGAGGAAGGGGTTTTTATCAAGCTCTCCTTATTCCCAAACATGAGGTCTCGGGTTGATGCTGGGGCGGCCAATGGCGCTCCGGGTATCTCACTAATCAGAGCCATCTATAAAGAGTTACGGCCCCACTTTTCCCGAACACGATTGACATTTCTAAATAATATCCAATTTATCTAAACGCGTCGACTCGCGGCCATGTATCCTCTTTACCTCTTTTGTCATTTAGTTTCACACACGCTTTGAGATTAGAGGTTGCGTTCTTGTCCCATACAATTTTTTTTGTGTTTGTGAAATTTGGTATGTTTAAGATTATTAATAAGTTGGCTTTAATTTATTTACCTTTCACAGAGTATACTTAGATTTTGTAACAATCATAATGGAAAACAACGAAGCTTCTGTGTCGCTTTAAATAACAAAACGAACCATGGGTATTGTGTATCAACACAACTAAACTAATCAATGATAAATTTGTCGGCCCACCGGTCTCATGGATTTTTAAAGAGCTGTGTTAAGTGTTAAGGAACGTTACGGTTTGTGCATTCTTTGAAATCCCATCAAGTGATAATCATTTTCCAAATTTTGAAGACCCAGCGGTCTAATATTGGGAGGACAAGTATATCGCCTATACCTTCTCCCTGCCCAAGGAAGCGGCCACGTAGCATTATGCTCTCCGTCTACGTCCGAGGTCCGTCAGACGACAATTTCCATAAATACAACATTAAAGCTGAGTTAATTGACACATTCGACGATTTATTCGATGCGTTGCACGGGCTCCAAAACATTCGGAATTTTTACTGCCTTCCATATCTTTACGTGGAAACTAGTTGGCTTTTAAATAAATTTATTGGCTTGTCAATGTATATTAAATAACATAATGTAATCTGTCCGTATGATCTGGACGAGTGAGATGACTTATATTTTGTCTACAAACAACAAGCTCGTTTGACCACCGCTTGGCTGTTCGGAGACGGTTTTGAGTCATTAGTTATTTTTATTTTTATTAAATCTATATTTATCATAAATAGTTCTCATGATCGTAAATAATCATGAGATACTTTGTTGAAATGAATACCTATTCATGATTATGCATAGAAACTAAACCTAAATAGGTGTTCATGACAAAACTTAAATAGGTGTTCATGGCTAGTTACCACCCTACAGACAAATATGTGTCGTCAAGCGATTTAGCGTTCCGGCACGATGTCTTGTAGAAACCAATTTGGAGCGGGGGTTTACCATACCCCAAACTGGCTAGCCCGATACCTTCTTAGATAGCATCATCACTTACCACCAGGTGACACAACTTGTAGTATAAAAAAAAATGAATAGTATATGTAATAAGATCTTATATATATATAGACGTTACGACGTTATTTCATGCTTTTGTAGTCACCAGATCTGAAAAGAATATATATATGTATATAGTACCGTTTAGTAGGCTGCACAAAATTAGTAACTCATTCAAAGGAAATTGTATTTTATTCTATAATAAATTACCTATTGATATCTTGGAGATGTCTATCAATAAGTTCAAAGTTTTTATAAAACGAAAGCTTGTAGAAAAATCATATTACGATATTAAGGATTATATAAACGATAAAAATATATATAAGATAAAAAGCTTGGGTGTAAATTGCTCTATTTCCATAGGTATTATAGTTTATTATTCATTATGTGAGATGGTGATAACGACAAAAAAAAACCCCGGCTAAGTTTGTTGTGGGCTTCTTCTTAGACCGGGGCGCGTTTGGAACCCTCATAGCTTTAGTTTTAAGGTTACGAATGTAGTTATCACCATGAAATAACTACTATGTAAATTATTGACGCGTCAAAAGTGCTTTTTTAAGGAATATTTGAATAAAGATTATTTTGAATTTGATGCCTCGCACCAGACCATATTCGTGTCGGGTATGAACGGGTTTCTGAGGACGTTTCGGCAATAGCGAAGTACCAGCTAGCGACGTGACGGCACCGCGGCATGTCTTCCCATATAAATCTGGCGGGCGCGTTGGCCGAGTGATCTAATGCGGGCCGCACGCGGTCCGGGCGCGGACAGCGTTATCGCCGCGGCCCGACCGACACTGTCAAAACAACGCTAACTAGCGAAATCGAACGGAACATTTGGCCCGCGAGTGATACGAAACAAATACTTTCGTGCGCGCGATGATTCGATTCAACAAACATCATCCAATTTACGACTCATCGAGATCAAAGTCGCACCCGAAATACCGTTCAACTAGACATTACCAGGGCTGACACTGTGAAGTGCATCTTTATTCGTATGATAGAGAGGGTTCGCTGCTTGTACAGACACTGTATGCCTGGTTTACTCCATATGTCATATTGGGCAAATAACGACGACGACCGATTTTTAACGACCTCCGTGGCGCAGTGCGTGCGCTGTTTTTAAAGTTGGAGGTCCTGGGTTCGATTCCCGGCTCGAGTCTGGCCTGGTGGGAGGCTTCGGCCGTGGCTAGTTACTACAGTATCAACAAGGACGTGTCCCCAAGCGATATAGCGTTCCGGCACGATGTCGTGTAGAAACCAATTAGGAGTATGGGTTTACCATACCCCTGACAGGTTAGCCCGCTACCATCTTAGATCGCATCATCACTTAGCATCAGGTGAGATGCCGTTAAGGGCTAAATTGTGTTGTGAAAAAAAAGTCTCTGTTGTTAGAGTTCACATACGCTGATAATTGTTTGTGATACGGCATGAATGACATCGTGATTTTAATATTTTTTTTCTCCCTGACAGGTTAGTCCGTACCATTTAATCTCTATCATCATTTACCAACAGGTGTTATAGCTGTCTTGTAGTAGAATAAAAAAGAAACTAATCGTATAATATGTGATGATCTTAAAACTAAACTATATTGCCATTGCATTTGATTCGATTGATTTAACATAAGATTCGAATTGATTTGTACCGAGTGTTGCTAGCCCTAGCTGTAATTCCCTCATCGTGCGATATAAAAACGCACATGATTATGACGGCCGAAAACTTTACCCGCCGATGCTTCGGTGTTGCCACATTGATGACTTCTCCCTTTCTTCCCAGATACTTTATTGCTAATTCTGATTGAACTGTTTCATAGCGTTTTGTTTACTCGAACATATTTTTGATCTCGCGTTAATTAGGCGCTGCTTGATCAAAGATTTAACACACGTATCGCTTTAGAGTTATAACTTTTTGATTCGAAAATGATAAATCGTTCCTCTGCGTTGATCTCTTGTTTAAACTATGATTGTATAATAATAAATAACAAGTGGGAATTATAAAGGCGTATTTTACCGCCAGAAAACTTTGCAGCTGTTTCTAATTATTTAGAGCGAATCGCGATGAATTATACTGCACCATGCCAATGCAAGACATTGCTATGTACAGATATTCGAAGTCCCTCTTCATCACTCATAAATTACTTAGGAACACTGCGTATTAAAATATTTTCACTCAACCTTCAGTAAGTTGAGCAAGATTAACAAGCTAATTGCTATTATGTCAAAGAAATACCACAATTACCTAGCCACTTTTTAGGGTTCCGAGCTGAACGGGACCTGATTACCGAGACCAAGATCGTCCATCCTTCGGTCTGTCTTTTATGACCATAACAGGTACAGAGTTGAAATTTTTACACTGTGTATTTCTATGAACGCTTTATCATTAAATATTAAAAATAAAGTTCAAGGCCACCCATTATCCTGCCACCCATTGCTCCGTCTTAATAATGTCAATAATATAAAGTGTTTTTTATAGCATCACGGTACGGAAGCTTGCGTGCGCGTCGCGCAGTTAGCAGAGTTTATTTAGCAATACCTACCAGCTTTGTTTAACGCCTGTAAGACCTGACTTTTACTGAGGATCCAGCCAAGAAGGGCGTGCACGTAGGTTCCTTAGGGGTACGTCAGCTTATTGAACGACGACGTCAGCTTTCGACGACCTAGTCGCGCAGCGCGCGTGCTGTTGCATTTTAAAGTTGGAGGTCCTGGGTTCGATTCCCGGCTCGATTCTGGTCTAGTGGAATGCTTCGGCCGTGGCTTGTTACCACCCTACCGACAAAGACGTGTCGCCAAGCGATTTAGCGTTCGGGCACGATGTTGTGTAGAAACCTATTAGGAGTATGGGTTTAACATACCCTAACAAGTCAGTCCGCTACCATCTTAGACCGCATCATCACTTACCATCAGGTGAGATGCCGTCAAGGGCTAACTTGTGGTGTATAAAAAAAAAAAAAACTGTGCTGTCGTTTTCGAATATTGAAACGTCCTATCCTTATCGCAAAACGTAAAGTATTTTCCTGGTTTTAGAGTTTAAATTCTTCGATATGTTTTTAATTAAGAATAAGTAAGTACAGAAATTGCGATACTCATTCATAACATAATGCCTATAATAATTGTACTATGACGACTGATTTTAGTGCCAACGATTTCGAGTGTACAAATTTTATACTAAGTCTACAGATTTAGATGCGGTAGTAAAAGTATGTTTGTTTGGCGGAAAGTCTTTAATCGGTACTGCGGTCTAATACATGGATGAGATTTTCCAACAAACCAGACTTGTTTGTCTAACGAGCTTGCAAGTATATGAACGACGTCATGTTGGAATTTCGCCATCCATTTAAAATCGTTCTTACACGTCATAATTTGACGTCCCTCATGGCTGCTTCGTTGTATAGGTTCTAGGCTCGATTCCGGCAGATTTGGCAAACAAGTTATTAGGTATAGGTTTTTCTGTGAAATTCTGAGTATCCGGCTACAGTAAGGAGATTTACGGTGTTCGCCCGAAACATCATCATCGTCATCATTTCAGCTTAATGACGTCAACTGCTGCACCTACTCATAAGTCAGTTGTAGGCAGTTTCAAAGTCCACGGTGTAGGGTCTTTTATTTCCTACGACTCCTTGCGACTTGTTAGATGTTGTCTAATCTAGTTGGAGGTCGACCAACGCTTACCGATTCTGTGAGTGTAGTTTCATTACATGTGACTACTTATAACTCATTTTCTGGTTGTACTCTCAACAATCAACTAGGTATATAATAATTAATAATTTGTCAGGAAGTCGCAACGCCACAGTCACGTTTGTGAACTTAAAAACTAACGTCAGGCTTCAATCCAATGTTACAGCAAACTCTTGTTATTTCACGTCTTTTAGGAACACCGAAATATAATTTTCTAGCGTAAATTAAAAAAAGGCCACAATTTTTGTTCCCGCATCGCAGGCGAAGGCGCGCTGGGGCTAAATCAATATGATATGACAGTTAGGGTCAATTTATGGCCCCCGGTTAATTACAGGCGGGCGGCCGGGGGCCGGGGGGCCCCCCGCCGTCTAATGACTTGTAAAGACGCCTGCGTTACGCTATTGACTATGATACTAGTTGTTTATTTATATTTCTTTAATTAGATCAGCGATATCTAGATTATCCATATATCAATACTTCTTCATGATCAACCCATTCTCGGCTTACTACAGAACACAGGTCACTCACTATGAGAAGGGTTTGGCCATAGTCCACCATGCTGGCCATGTGCGGCAGACTTCACACGCCTTTGAGAACATTATGGAGAACTCTCAGGCATGCAGGTTTCCTCACGATGTTTTCCTTCACCGTTGAAGCATGTGAAATTTCAATTGCTTAAAAACGCACATAACTCATAGTCGTTATAGGGTTTGATCCCCCGACCTCTTTTTAGGAGGCGGACGTCCTAACCACTAGGCTATCACAGCTTATCTATACTTGCATACATTAAAAATAATAGTTTGTTTTCGAAATAATTATATCTAATTAGGCTCTTAGACTTTGCAGTACAAAAATACATATTATAAACTCTTGTCCATCTGTGGAAACACTGAACCAACGCCAAAATTACTTCACCAATTTCGATGGAGCTAATTCTGAACTAAACAGTTTGATGGAAAAATAACTTGCAATGGCCTTTTGAGCTACATACCTAGCTTGAGCATAGCTTTAAATGAAAATAAATAAAAGCTCTAAATCCGGAGAAAAAAAGAGAGAGCTCCTATAATATCAAAGATGCCTGTGACTAGCAGTGGATCTCATAAAGGCTGAAGACGAAATTATTTGTGGGTTAACAATCTAATGAATGTATATGATAGGTAACGAATCTACTAATGGATAAAAATGACTGTTAATAAAGTTGACGTGGCATTGGGTTTCCGCGAGTGTGTAACGACTGGAGCGAGCTAGTCGATCCGCCTGACGTCACCCGTCAATCACTCATCGTATTAATCAAGCCAATAATTGACATTTGCGAGTTCAACCACCCGCCGCGGCGACCTTCGGATATCGCATGAAGGTCAATGCTGAATCTTGGGAGCTTTATCCATACTTTCATACTAATGTTTTAAATGGTGTTTTTTTGCCAATTTTTATTGGAGGTCTTGGGTTCGATTCCCGGCTCGAGTCTGGTCTGGTGGGAGGTTTTGGCCGTGGCTAGTTACCACCGTACTGACACGGATCGTGTATGTGATCGTGATGTCGCGTAGAAACCAACAGGTAACAGGTTAGCCCGCTACCATCCTAGGCAGCATCGTCCCTTACCACCAGGTGAGATAGCCGTTAAGGGCTAACTTGTATAATTAAAAAAAAAAAGAACTTGTTTGTTAACTATGATCGCCTTGACCACTGCGTTGATTTGGTTGCAATTGGGCACTGAGATATACATTTACAGCTTAAGAACAAAACGGATATTGTAAATATGAATACAGACGTTTTTTTTCTTTCTTTTTACTATCTAGTTTGGAGCTCAGTGCCAGTTTTTTTTTTCGGACTGTTGGAGCTGTACAAACCCTATTGGTTGCCACAGCGTAACTGGGCTGTTTGACGAGCTTCGGAAAGAAGCTCTGCCAGAAGAAATTTTGAGCCCTAGGGCTCGAAGAAACTAAGGGAACGACTGCCTAAGGGCGCCTCCTTTGAGGCCGAACCTCGGCTTAGGCGACGTTTGGGATAACGGGGGGAGTCGGACGGTGCTCAGTGCCGCAGTGTTTGTAGAGTGTAGCTACAAACTACAGTAACTATTTCTATCAGGATGGTAGTGGACGAGCTCTTTGACAAACGAAACCTAAAGGCTAATTCCTAAAATCCAGGTCGGACTTGCATCTTAAGTTAACGTAGCCCGCTGCTGCAGCTAGATGCTTGTAGAGACTTTCACTCTCAACGTTATCTTGTCTTGTTTTCATCAAGCGAGAGAGTTACTTTCCTTCGGTGGAGATTGCTCCTTTTCCTTGAGTCCTCAAAGACCTTTCATCGTTTCGAATATGTGACCTGCCCATTGTCACATTTTTTTTAATACGTTGCACTCACTGCTGCTCTATATATATATGTCACTATCGAGAAAATATCTGTTTACACCGATACATATAACATGCGTTTAAATTCTAAATTAATGCAAATTGATTAGTGACCCGGCCGCGTGGTATTCGGGTCAGCTGTACCTGCCTATCAAATTTTAACAGGCATATTTTGTCAATAAATGTTCAAACGTTTAATTTAGGCTTATGGGACTGCAAGAGTTTTTCTGGTGAATTAGGTGCATATTTAATTTACCCTTTGTGTCATAACTGACTTTTAAGAAGAAAAAAATTGGCACTCCTTGTTAAAGAAAAGGAAAAGTTAAGGTTTTCTCACAAAATGGATTTTGTGCGCAGTTAAGATAATAAACGGTGCCAAAGAATGTTCGAGGATTGCTTAACAAATAGGCTTAAAGTTACATATTTTGTTGCTTTAGTAGTTTACATACAATATACTAGGCAGTCGAGTTAAAATGTATTCCTGCACTAAAATCCTGTTAATAATATAGATTCAAGTCCACCGTTAAGTACAGTAGACCATGCATCTAGTGTTTACCTTTATACCAAAAAGTCTCTTCTCTCGTTGGCAATAAGAGCTAAAGGAGCTAAGAGTGTAACAGGTATATGTGGCCGTCTGTACCAATCGATCCGCATCACTGCCGCGTCGCCTTTGATTGACGTACTGACAGACAAGCAGGCAGATTCGATATAATTACACTGCATATTTTATATTGCACAACTTATACATACAATTGGAAAATAAACTCTAACGCGTAATACTTAAGGTTCTAATTACATCGTGTAACAAGTTAATACAGTATTGAAGTGATATTAAAATTATAACGAGAAATCTGTTTAATCAATCTCTTATAATATAAGGATATTGATAACATCGGACTGTGTTATGAGGTCCTGGTGATGTAATGTGAACTCAAGAGATTATATCCCGCGGGTAAAGGCGTTACACAAGGATTTTGGTCAGATAAGTAGTAAAGGAAACTCAGAAACACTCAGCGGGCGTTAGAGCGAGCAATGCTCGGAGTATACGTTATTAGAAAAGCCAATGTTACCTACATGGTTCAACGAGTCCCGAAGCTCAAATGGCAGTTGACGGAACTCGGAGAAACGATAGACGTTGGGGTACCAAAGGAATCGCATTGTTGGTAGATATCCGAATGTCGACATCAAAGATATTTTCGAAAGTTGACATCAGGTGACTTTCAGATGGCAGGCATGCTATGCAGGTAAATGTTACACATTGAAAAATCGTTCTCAAAAAAAGGTTAAAAAGATCTTTGGTACAAGTAGGCAGTGCGTGAACGCTTGTATGTCATGCACTCCACGTCTGCGCTGGGTCAAATCTTTATACCGCGAGTAAAAAATTGAACCGTTTACTTGATTTTTTTGTTCAAATTTTTTACTTTATTTGAAAGCTCTTCGAGACAAAGACAATATATCCAAATTTAGAGCTGCATAGAATTTCTAGACAAATAACCCCAATATCTTTAACAATCAGCCTTCGTAGCTTTTGTTCCAAATATTAATTATACCTAATAACGCAAAAAAAAGGTAGATATGTTGTAAACCTATAAGGATATATATATTTTTTCTTTAGATTTTGTTTTCATTCCTAACCTGGGAATCGTACCTGAAAACTCTCGATGTGTCACGCTCACTTAACTATAGGACCTTAAATGTCGCAAATGTTAGGCAGTGTTTTGTCACACGCTGACATTTGAAAAGTGCTACCGCTCGAAGTGGCCCAAAACACCGTTCCGTCGTTAAGCCACGTTTATTTGTGACTGTGGACCAATTCGCAGGGAACTGGTATAATTAGGCGATATCTACATAAAAACAAAAGTGGTAAGCAGAAACAACCACAATTCAATTTGCGCGGCCGACAGCTGAGCGACAGTGACAGACAGCTGACGGCGACGCGCGAGATCGATACGCGCCCGACACACCGGCGTTACCCCACCTAGGTATAATAATAACTTCTGTACGTCGCCCACATATCCAAGTCCCACGGGTGGGCGCTGGCCTCCCTCATATTACGAGTAAGTAAACTTGTAGTACCGTTTAGTAGGCTGCAGGAAATATGTAACTCATTCAAAGGAAATTGTATTTTATTTTATAACAAATTACCTATTGATATCTTGGAGAAGCGGTGATAGCCTAGTGGTTAGGGCGTCAGCTTTCTAATCAGAGGTCGGGGGTTCTAACCCGGGCACGCACTTCTAACTTTTCGGAGTTCTGTGCGTTTTTAAGCAATTAAAATATCACTTGCTTCAACGGTGAAGGAAAACATCGTAAGGAAACCTACACGCCTGAGAGTTCTCCATAATGTTCTCAAAGGCGTGTGAAGTCTGCCAATCCGCACATGGCCAGCGTGGTGGACTATGGCCAAACCCTTCTCATATTGAGAGGAGACCCGTGCTCTGTAGTGAGCCGAGAATGGGTTGATCATGATCTTGGAGATGTCTATCAATCAATCAAAATCAATCAATCAATCAAAAAGTTCAAAGTTTTTATAAAACGATATATAAACGAACGCTTATAGAAAAATCATATTACGATATTAACGATTATATAAACGATACAAAAGCTTGGGT
The DNA here is from genome assembly GCA_928268935.1 of Lasiommata megera. Classification (NCBI taxonomy): domain Eukaryota; kingdom Metazoa; phylum Arthropoda; class Insecta; order Lepidoptera; family Nymphalidae; genus Lasiommata; species Lasiommata megera. The sequence continues at coordinate 689,576 of OV743312.1, forward strand.
GTGAATTGCCCTATCACCATAGGTACCATAATTTAGTTGTTGATTATGTGAGATGGTGATAACAAAAACTAACCGCCTAAGTTTGTTGTGGGTTTCTTTTTAGACCTGGGCGCGATTTGAACCCTCTTAGGTTTAGTTTTGGGTTGGCGAGTTTAGTTATCACCATCACTAATAGAAATAATGAAAAATGTGATATACACTATGAACGATTCATAGATGCCTGTAATAGATTTATATGAATAAAGCTATTTTTGATTTGATTTGGGATCTAGAGCTAACAACGCGGATGCTAATTTAAGTTTCGCGCTCTATTTTGAAATTACATTAAGTGTCATTGAATAAAAAGAGCTCTGATACAGATTTATTGGAACGAAATTCCTTATCGCGCGTTGTGAAAGGGGGCTAGACGGAAAAAATTCTTACGAAAAGTTGTCACGACACTTTTTGTTATTGTAAGCTGTGCGGCGTCGCATGTTTCTCTGTTTGTCTCTCTCTCTCTCTTATAGAAAGCAAGCCTGATATTTTCATTTCTATTTCGCATTGAACAGTGTGGTGTCGCGACGATTATTTTTGTTGAGTGTATACAGGTTTTTTGTAAATAATAAAAAATAATAATAATACATAATATAAAATATAAAATAATAATAATATGAATCCTGACAGTGTTTCTGCACAAGTTCCGGATATTGCTGATGGAGTACAAAATTGAGCCTACTGATTAAGTTTATATAACATTATATTTGTTAATAATAAAAAAAATATTATTATAACTTAAGTAAAATAAAATTTTATTACAATTCCTTCACTAATTAATCGAAAGGAACTTCGTTCCATCCGGGTGTCCCTTGATACCTCTCAAGTTTTTATTTATTATAATTTAAGTTGTGCGTTCACGAGCCAGTCTCTTTATTCTTTTATATAGATAAATAATTACTTATAAATATAATCACCAGATAGGCATCTATCTTGTGCTATTTACATAAACACGAATCCTAAGTGCTCGGTACATATAAATGTTGTCACAATAAATTGATCATTTACAATCACGAACCCAGTATTGTACTGTAAAACATCATTTAAGGCTAACGTAAACTGGCTAGTTTTCCGGTTGCTGTCGGTTTGAAACTAAATGGTTCAAGCAATTCAAAATTATGTAATTTAAATTTGTGTAGATACCTCCTGTAAAAAAAATCAGTATCGGTCTTTTATGAAAATGTAATAATAGATTTTTTTTATAAATAACATTTTTCATTCTTCTGTAATAACACTTTCATAGTGTAAAAATTAAAAGCCCCGCCATCTTCGAGAGTCCGCGATATTGAATGCACAGTGATGTCACTTAGCTTCAATGCATTAATTCATTCAATCAGATGTGCATGCCAAATTTTTCCTCAAGTACAACATTTGAAACTGACATAACATGGTAAGTTAAGTAATAAGTAAAGGGTTGTAGAAGAAAATATGTATAACATATTATACTGAGTTGAGGAAGAAACTCTACTTTTAGCAACTTTATAGCCCGTCTATAACTTTATATTCACTGTAGGTATGAACACCTATTTGTTAAGAATATTCAATCTCATGTCACGTTTACAACCTTGTCTCACGTGTTATATTGTATTGGGTCTCAAGAATCGTTAGGAGACTTTTATAGCTTCCGATACAATATCACATCATACCAAACGATTATTGAAACCATGCGATTATTTGCTGACTTCGCGTTTCTCTGACTATCGTCGTCACAGTGCAATGGCCGCTTATAATCCTAAATAGTTATAGACGAATTTATAATATAAGTATATAGGGAAACAAGATTTTTGAAGTTTCGAAAAGCTTAGTGGAAAGTAGTTAAAAATAATAATTAATGGTAAAATGTTACAATATTGCCGACAAATTATTATTATGTATAATTTAATTTAAATATTTCGACATCCGAACGGACACAAACAGACACGTGTATTACAAACTTAAAGAATAAATTTTCATAACATAATTATGCTATTTTATTTAAAGATCTCAATGAAAAAAAAATATATATATTAAAATTTATTGAGCGGAGTTAATTGTTGGTTTAGCTATGACTTCGAAGTCACAATATTAAGACGCGTGGTAGCGTGTCAAGCCAAGTTCAAGGGAGGGAACTGGCGAGGCAGCAAACGTTTACGTTTTAATATTTTGATTAATCATCCTTTTGAAATGTTTTTCTTGGCATTAAATTGACGCTAATGGTGATTATATAAACAAAAATCAATGCACAATAATTCACCAACCACAAAACATCTATATAAGGTGTGGTTGTTGATATACAGTCCATTGAGATTTACAAGATGCTGATATATACTATATTCTAACTAAAATATGTTGTGTAACTAATAAATTTTAAATTACATAGAAAAGTCGTTTAGGAGATTTTATTTTCATGCAAAATATCTTTAATTGTAAATATCTCTTATTTATTGGTCGTATTTCATCGGTACTGGTACATAGAGATCGTTGTTTTGTACCTTATTGACAATATCGGGAAATAATTGCATTGCTGACCTTTCGTCACCATGCAAATAAACCCTGCACCTCGGCGACCACGGAGCAAATACCTTTAGGTGTAAGGGTATATCCAGACGTGTCAGGTTAAATTAGACCTGGTCTACATAATTTACATTATTGCCCCTCCTTTACCCATACTTTTAAATGAATGTGTTGATATAGGTACTTTCTTTAATTAAACTCAGGTAATTGACTCACTGTTTAAACTTGTCGATAATGGGGACGCTGTTATAACTGTTTGCATTCATCGTTGATCTATTTGCAAGCTGATCAAACCATCCATGCGACTTGCGTTTGAAAGAACTTGATTCTTTATTTTAAATAGGTTATATAAGTATGTCTGTCTGTAATTTGCATAAATTAAACATTTTTTGTTTTTTTATTTGAATTTTTTTAAATGGCATAACTCTTAATACTGTTTAATTGATCGATCTGATTATTGAATGAGATTAAGATAAAGGATAATAATTATTTTTGTATGCCACGTCATGGCAGATTGTTGTACTGTTTTATTATTTATGACACTAATTGTGCCTACACAATCAGTGCAAATAATTGAATTGAATCGAATAAAAAATTAAAAGTTCAAAAGTGTTTTATTCATGTAAAACTAGTACAGGCATCTATGAAGCTTTCATATTTAATGTATTTTCCGTTGTTTTATGAGGCGATGGTGATAACTTGCTATAGAGTAAACGAGGAGGTAGGAGTTCGTCTGGTGGGAGGCTTCGGCCGTGGCTAGTTACCACCCTACCGAGAAAGACGTGTCGCCAAGCGATTTAGCGTTCCGGCACGATGTCGCGTAGAAACCAATTAGGAGTGTGGGTTTTCCATACCCCTAACAGGTTAGCCCGCTACCATCTTAGACTGCATCATCACTTATCATCAGGTGGGATTGCAGTCAAGGGCTAACTTGTAGTGGATAAAAAAAAAAGGATTCTAAATGTGCCGTAAGAAGAAGCCGGTTTTTTTGTGTTCATCACAAATTGTAGATCTAATACTGCCTTCGTTATCACCAATGTATTATCAAAACACGTGTCATCATGATTAAGGATGTCTGCAACTTGCCCTATGCATATTATGTATCACGCCGATTGTCTCTTACCAAGCAATTGAAATCCGTTAATAAATAAACCCGATACAATAGTAACTGGATATGTATTTATGCGTATTTTGTTTGGTTGTACAAACGGCTAGGATAGCTAATGAAAATGAAATAGGTATTAAATTATCTATTGAGTTTGATAGGTATTCAGTATTGACGTGAGAGCAGCTCGCCGCCGCGTCCGCCGCCGGCTGGGAATTTTGAGGCTGCGCGACCGACAGCGAAATTAACTATTTTCGATGAACGCTACAATTTCAGGGCGCGCGTCCTGCCGCGGCCCCTACCACCAGCAGCTGGCGAACAAACGAGGCTGCTAACAACATCATGATCAATCCATTACCGGTTCACTACAGAGCGCGGGTCTCCTCTCAATATGAGAGGGGTTTGGCCATAGTCCACCACGCTGGCTATGTGCGGATTGGCAGACTTCACACGCCTTTGAGAACATTATGGAGAACTCTCAGGGGTGCAGGTTTCCTCACGATTTTTTTTTTAAATATTTAAACGCACATAACTCCGAAAAGTTAAAGGTGCGTGCCCGGATTCGAACCGCCGACCTCTGATTAGCAGGCTGACGCCCTCACCACTAGGCTATCACCGCTTCTGCTAACAGCAACTGCTGCTAACTGCTTCGTTGGTTTAGTGGATTGTGAAACGTAACATTCGAGTTTTGCCTGACTTTTGTTTATGATCTGTGGACATCGGTCATTCTGACAGATGACATGATGGCTGTTGGGGTTCAAGCACTTGACGAAAAATATTGCTAATGTGATATTTATAGAAAAGTTATTAAAAGCATTTTAACAACACGAAGACTTTCTACTTTGGATCCTGACTACAGGCGAAAGCTTTCAATTGCAACGGCTTAGATATTCGACGACCTTCTTCACGCATGGGGTTCTAATAATCCTAAATTTGAAACCTAAATACGAGTATTTATGTTATTCAAATCCTGAGTTCAAATTCCGGCCGGGGAAAAATACAATTTAGTTTACAATTTTTTTATACTCCACAAGTTTAGCCTTTGACGGCATCTCGCCTGATGGTAAGTGATGATGCGGTCTATGATAGTAGCGGTAGTAGTAGAAGTATGGTAAGCCCATACCTTAATTGGTTTCTACGCGACATCTTGCCGGAACGCTAAATCGCTTGGCGACACGTCTTTGTCGGTAGGGTTGTAACTAGCCACGCCCGAAGCCTCCCACCAGACCAGACACGGGCCGGGAATCGAACCCAGAACCTCCAGCTTTATAATGCGACAACGCGCGCGCTGCGCCTCAGAGGTCGTCAATTTCTAAATTATATCTGGTCTAACTTAGCACTGTTCACTTTTATAATTATTATTTATTGTTAAGCACGTTAAGTTTGTTGTGGGCTTCTTAGACCGGGGCGCGTTTGGAAGCCTCATAGCTTTAGTTTTAAGTTTACGAATGTAACCATCAAATCACTACTATGTAAATTATTGACGCGTCAAAAGTGCCTTTTTAAGGACTATTTGAATAAAGATTATTTTAAATTTTGAATTTGAATTTGTTATTATAAACGTCCTTCCCAGATGTTATCACTTACATAGATAATAATCATTAAAGCTTACTAACCCATATAAGAGCAACACACATTGATAGATTAAAGTTCTCAATCACTTGCTATCAACAGAGAAGCTGCTTGTCTCCTAACAAGCTGGTATGTACCGTACAGATTTTGTTGATAAAATGATATTGTAAATTTAGCTGCACATTCTTTTGAAAAGTGGTGAAAATATCATTTGAGAAGATTTTTGGATTGTAATTAGCATTGAATAAAAAAAATATAGTGTATGCTAGGTTAATCTAAATATTGTTAGACAGGCAGCAGTTCGTGGTAGGGGCGCGTTGCTCTTGTGGCGTTTTACAAAACAATATCTGCCGTCAATCAGCTGACCAAACATGGCGGCCAATCGGCCATCTACGCAATTTGCTGCCAACAGTTTACCGCGCATCCTATTCCTACTCGCTAAATAATCTAACCAGTGTGATGTGGCCTAGTTGCGAAAGTTCCAATCAATCTTTAAATTTATTAAAAACCGTACAAACTAACTAACGGACGAAATTAATAATTAATCTAATCCAAAAACTTCAGATAGCAGATTGGTTACGTACTCGATACAAACGGCGATACAAAATTCAATCTGTCACCTGAAGGTTTTGGATTAGATTGATTATTGACGTCGGGCGTTAGTAACCGCGTGGGTGACCTTGGGGGTCGTGCTTGGTATTTACCTTCCGTCCAGGCGTCGGAGATTATGCCCTTGCAAATCTTTTTATCGCTACACAACGTTAGTATAGTTTACGTAACTAGAGGTACCAAAATACGGATTGTAATGTTACAGATCGACCAGTTAAATCCACTTTAATGCCTTGGGGTACATCTGTTAACTTAAGAATCTGTCTTGTAAGAAATAGAACCATTTTTGTAATAGTTCAAAGACTTAGCAATCCTAAGTGTATTCCATAATTTTAGTCCTTTATAGTAGCGAATTTTATTCTTATTTGATTACATATTTTATTTTCAAAGTCCCTTGAGCTAAGAAAACTCAAACTCGTAATAATAAAATCGTGTAATTAATAGTTGATCTCTATTTGTGTTTATAAGTCGTTAATATTTTGGTCGGATTCTGTAATTTTGCAATTTTATGTTGTAAAAAGCTGGGCCCTGAAGTTCACGTTACCGTGGGAACACAATATGTAGTCTATTTTACTCGTAAATAATTTAGCTCTAGATTGGTGATAGAATTTTTTAAATCAGAGGATCAGGTCCTCTTTATAATATATAACAATCTACATTTATTATTTGAAGTACTTAACCATTTTAGTCGTAATAAAGAATATTTAAATAGTATTGCCTAATAAAACAAGCTAATCCTGTATATAGGTAACGTCGCGTCGGAGTCCATTAACTTTTTGAGCGGATGAATCCTTTCCTGATTGACTGATGCAATTCATTTGGTTGGACGCGGAAATCGAAACGGTCAGATTTATATACGTTGTATGAAGCCAGTATTTTGTGCTCCGAGATCTACCACAATGTGTTACACGTTGGATGATAGTCAAACGGTGTAAGAGTTAATTGACTAGATAGCTGTGCCTTGGTGTATTAGGATAGCACAGCGTGGTTGGCCTAAACGGAGATTTATCTCTCTTCTATGAGAGAGGAGCAGTTATGTATTGGGAATTGGGATATTATTTAGCTTTCTATATATATGTGTTTTTATACCGAATGTGTATCGAAATTACTTTAAAGCGCTTTTGTTGGTATCTTCAATCCAAAATAACCGGCTTTGAACAGCTTTAGTTTTATGAATTCTAACAATAATATTTTTTTGAAGGAATAATTTTTTAATCGCTAATTTAACATATCAATAATTTAGAGAGTGGTTGCTTCGATCGGTTAACTTCGAGTTCTGGACGCCCACTAGTATAGCTGATTTTGTAACGTAATTCCGACTTTAGATGAGGACAGGTACTCGGCATGTTTCGCGGGGTGAAATATAGCGGAGTAGGCGCAGCTATAAACAATTATCGGCTATAATTCGTAGCAGGAAGCCGTGCGCGGGCGCACCGGGTCATCCGTTGCGCTGTTCCCGCCATCATATCGTAAAGTAGGCGCATTAATAACGCGCTGGCGATGCATTTATCGTCATAGAGCTGCGCGGACGGCTCACTAAATGACGGCTTTTACTTCCGCGACACTCTGGCGTATCATGCTGCAAGACAAACTACGCCCGTGTATCTACGAACCCTTGTACTGAGCAGATGTAAGGAACTGTTTTTGAACATCGAGGTGGCGAACTTTTTCTGTGCTTTTGTGGCGTACCATAAAATCGTATTCATTCATTCATACTTTCTTCCTCATAGTGTTAAAATTAAATCACCACGCTGCTTTAATTCTAGTTGGCAGTACTTCGACGCACAGATGGAGCATATCAATCTACTCACTGCAGTGACAGTTTACTAGTAGAAAACCTATGTGTGGGCCCGACCCGGAAATTGAATGCAGGACCTCTTGATTCGTATACATGCTTACCACTGGACCAACAAGTGAATTATATGTATACCGGTAAACAATATGTAAATATAAAATTATCGATATTATACTACACGTGAATTCCATTATTAGTACGTATATTCCAAGAACATCCTTGCTTTTGGTGCTGTCAAAGGGCCGTTCCGCCCTCTTATAGATAAAAGACCATATAGTTCAATTATACTTAAAATAAAAATGTAAGCAAACAATTTAAAAGCAACAGCACAATCGAGTTTAAAATTTATTAACTAAGATCCCGAAAGGAAATTTTATCACTCAAAGTGTAGGTCGCTGACTCCGAAAGGTCAAAAAAGTTCAGTATCGCTTACCTAATATCGTACCTAAGCAGTAAAATCTGTCGACAGGAAAAAAAAACATTTTAAAGTTATACTCAATTACCATCTGCTTACACATAAAATGAGCGGCCGGCACCCGGCCGGCACCCGGCACCCGGCTCGCCCGGCACTAACTTACAGTTTAATGATCGATATCGCGACGTGTGAAGCCGCGGGTACCTGCTCCCAATCTGCCAATGCCATCGGAATCTAAATTCCAATTTTATGACGTAGCATCTAATCTTCATTAATTTTTATAATCCTCATTACAGTTTGACGATCTCGGAAAACGAATCTTCGCAGGATTTCTTTCGAAAATAATTTCTTTGATAACGGCCTTTCAACCGTTCGTGAATTAGTGTATAATGTGACAGGTTTTATTGTTCTCTTTTTGTTTCATATTTTATGTTAATATAGCCCAGTTTAGTATTACAGATTCAGTAAGTTTTTTGACCCCTTAATTGTGGTAAAAGAAGCAAAAGTTGAGGCGACTTCGTGTTACCTGCAGAAGTGTCGCTTCTTGAGCATTGTTAGTCTTCTTTATACAATACAAGGTCACGCATCATTTACAAGAACCATTCGTTTTCCGCTTCAGATAAAGATAAACCCATTCATACATATACGCAGCAGACCAGCCACCTTTGGTTGTAAATTTGGTGAAGTAAATGCTGAGCAAGACCATTTTGGGACCACCCACGCAATTTCTACGCACAATCCACCCTACCGACAAAAACGTGTCGCCAAGTGATTTAGCGATGTCGTGTAGAAACCAATTAGGAGTATGGGTTTACCATACCCCTAACAGGTTAGCCCACTACCATCATAGACCACATCATCACTTACCATCAGGTGAGATAGCTGTTAAGGGCTAACTTGTAGTGGATAAATAAAAAAATAATAATTATTAAATGGCTTGGTTGTGACCTTGATCCCATTAGACACTTTTCTTTCAACGCAGTGAGATGCGCAGGTCGTTACCAGTTGGCAGTAGTACATTGTCAAAACAGCTTCAACAAGCTCGATGATGATGATGATTTTGTGCAGAGATGTTTAGTGGTTCGCCCTCTATGAATATTTGCATGTCACCAAATAAACCGCATATACGATATCATCCGTTAAAAATTGAATATATTTTATCATTTTTGAAATTGAAAAATTGAAATAAATCTTCATCATTCATTTATAGAGACTCTTTATTGATCAACAATTTCATACTGAAATGTAGAGGTACGTATGTTCTTACATACCGTGGAAATTATTAAAGTATTTACTTAAGTAGAGCACCTGTTTACACATACAGCAAAAATACTTAAATAATGAATAGAAGCAGGCGTTACTTTGCGGAAGTCCATGATAAACAATAAACAGTAAGTATAATTTGCTATATTCCGCCGACAACCGGGAGATCTGTATAATATAACACCACACAAATCTTCCACTAGACCCTCTACGCACGTTTCGACCCGACACCGGATCATCCTCAGATGTTGACTTCACAAGCGAGAAAAGTAAAGAAATACTTAACTCAAAACTTAAACTTTGACAATTAGAAACACAATTTGCGTAATATTTGTTAATATTTCTGATCTTCATAAGAATTAATGTTATTTTCTGATAAAATAATCGTACAGTGTTATAGCATTCGTTTTTCTGTAATGCCACTTTTATGCCACACGATTTTCTTTAGCTGTCGAGCGGAAGTCGTGTCGTATTCTCGAAAAGGTTTTTGTTTGTTTGAACTGACCACGCGTAGTTATCCGGATAGCGGCTAGTAAATAAACATAATTTGAAATAATATTAACGAAGATTTGTATCTGCCGTGTAACTTTGTTATTAGTTATGTTAATTTTTTAATTTCGTAAACATTAATATTTAACTATCGGATCTGTGATAGTGTATTTTATTGAGTGCTTACGATCCGTGATGGTAAACGGTTTGCTAAGTATTATGGGTTCAGTTTCCGGCTGAGGCGAGATATCGCGTTACAATTAAATCGAACGGTTATCTTAATAAATATGAGTTGTATTGCATCGTTATATTTGATTGGTTTCCTTTACCTTTCTTCATATATTAGAACATCGTTTAGAGTCCTCACGTAGGTCTTACTTAGTCAAATGTATCTACAGTAAATCCTACTCTTTTTGTGTTGTGGCTACACAGTGTCGATCAAGGTCGATTCCCAAAAAGCTATACTTCAGAAACATCTGAGTGATGTTTCAAAAGCACTGGTAGATTAGCCGGCATCTGATTGATTATCGTCACTTATGCACCTTAGAAATATATTGTTCTGTATTATAGATATATAAAATTTTGGTGCTCGTTTCTTAGTCCCTACTTTAACCTATACCTTATATACCTTCAAAATACTTGTAAATTTACTTACTTTGTATTAAAAATAATTATATATATTTTTTATTAAATTTGAAGACGGTTATTTGAATTTGAAAACGTAGCGCAGCTCGCATATTCAATAATGATCACAATCGGTTATGCATAAAAATAAGAACACGTCAATTCAAAAACTTCGCCTTGGAAGTTAAAAACTTCAAACCGATTGCCGCAGTTATCAAATCAGTCGCAACTCACAGTCACTATCAACTTGGCTCACCTGTGAGAAACAACAACAAGGGTACAGCTGTTCCACTCCGGCCGCCAAAACACCCAAGTCACAAACAAGGGTGGCGTGGTGACTCGGCGCATTCCGCGCGTCTGTACCTCTCAGTCTGAGTTCTGCTCGACTAACTGTGCTATGGACGACGAATACTTTAAATTAATAGCGAATTTATTTTAGTTAACTTGCGTTACCGGGAATAGGCAAGGCAGACTTTGCACAACGTTTTCAGGCGTAAGTAACAGCTACGGCGTACCGTGCTCTTAGAGACCCGCAGGAAGGTTTTGATCAGAATCGAACCTTTGAAGTCATTCATCATGGTCAACCCATTGCCAGCTCACTACAAAGCCATAGTCCACCACGCTGGCCATGTGCGGGTTGGCAGACTTCACACGCCTTTGAAAACATTATGAAGCACTCTCAGGCATGCAGGTTTCCTCACGATGTTTTCCAGAACAGATTCGAAACCAGAATGTTTATAATGCGAGCTCGTCAAGATTATAACAGATAGTTGCTCGCCAACAAAAATAAAAATAATGAGTTAGTAGCAACCCTTGGTATAAATCACATATATTTCCAAGCGCTAAAATACAGCGAAAACGGAGTTAAACTATGGTATATAACAACGATACATTAAATAGGTACTTTGAATTAGAACCTACAATAACGTAATTTAAATCAATGCCTGCAAATGTTTTCATTGGAGACTGTATTCGCGCCTCATCTTATCAAGTCGAAAGAAGTATAACTTCGAAAGCAATATCGCAGGCGAATCCGTGGAAGTCCGCCCAAATCGTGGAGCTATTGAAAGCTCCATCACAAAAAATCTGTTAGAAGCATCTCTCGTCTTCAAAGCAAACGCCAGCGTCACCTCCGTCAATAGGCTGAGTGCGAGCAGCCTCCATACATCAGCGTCCCCCTCCGCCCCCCTCCGCCAAACAACATCATTTGTTACAGCCATTCAATGTTACTTTTTTCGCATTCGATGAAAGCGCGTGTTAATAAAATCGCACTTCATCCCTTTTTGTCGATCACCGTCACTTAGCCGCGCTGTTTGATACGCGCGGTGACGACGGCTCGGGACGTCTCAGGACTGTTCGCACTTCTATTTCATGTCAATTTAATTTTATCCCATACGTGTTACCCTAGTGTTGAGTAAGAAAATATCATGTCATCTATCTCTAATTAAAAAAAGTGATAAAAAAATTGTATGTCATAATGTTAAGTAATTAATAGAAAAGTACTCGTCGATTTTGACATTCATCTCGAACAGTATAGTCACTCCTATCATTGTTTAGAATACAAATAGATAAATCCACCGTGGTCCCACATGAAACAGCAATATACAACTTCACTTTTTTTAATCAAAGCAATTTTCCCAAAAAGTATTAGCAAACAAATAATAAGCAATGCTAAAACTGCTAAAATAAAACAAAAATGTTGTTACAAAACAACTCAAAAAAAAAAATCAAGCTCATAGAAACAGTGGGAATTTGCCAGTAATCACAAACAAGAAAGTTAAACAGTTAATTAAGTGCGCATTACGGATGGCATTAAGGAGGTAGATGTGGTTGGATGAATTAGGCGATGTTCAACAGAAATTGCTTATATGCTGATGATGATCATGATAATATGAGCTTGTTCTTTTATTTATAAATCGAAGTGCTAGAAGTTAAACAAATTAGCACAAAAGTAGTATGATTCCCTGTGCTACCTACTTATATCCCGAGTTACGTCAGCGATATTTTACTGAAATTATTTATGTTTCTATCTAACAAGGAAGTGTCCGTATTCCTCTAACCTTCCTAACTTGATATATTGAGCCAATTAGATCTTAGTTATATAATTGGTAGTTAATGTACAGATTGCAATCACGGTTGCAAAGTTCAAATGGCAAACATTATAAATCTATCATAATAAATCAAACAAGTGGGTACAAGATCACCCACTCAAGTTCACGACATTGATTAAAAACAATACACGTTTAATATTCAGATAACGAATAAAATATTATTAATATAGTAAAACACGTTCAATTAAAAAATAAAAATGATTTTTTTAAATATTTTTATTTCTTCGATTTATGCAGGACTGCCTTATATGTATAAAGTGTTTCATAAGGCATTTAATTAGGATAACTACGTTTATGTTTGTAGTCAAAAAATCTGGTCAGGCTTGTCTTGCACCTAAGCGTTAAATCTAAAAGTATTCATCCTAAGAATAAGTTGTGGAATAATTATGATTTATTAATAAGAATACTGGAGTACCTCATTAGCCTAATTTCAACTTGTATTGTGAAGATAGATGGTTTTCCAAAAAAAGAATCTTTAAACGTGCATGCCTGAGTATTCGCTATATGTATGAACTATTTGTTTTGAACAAAGACCCGTGCGATATTTTTATCTCCCATATGTGTCGTATGATGACGTAATATTTATCACTTGTATACGTAGTCCCGTGAATTCCTTAACTCAGGCTAATCACTTGGCCGCCCTAACGTTCAACAGGGTGCTCCGGTTTGGCAAGTCACGGCGTCGACAGCAGCCCTTCAAAGGGCGATCATTGTTCGCCGTTGACTCCGCACACTGAGAAACGTCGGGCGTTCGATTTGTTGTAATTAAATATTTCAACTGTCGAGTGGTGCACTTTTATTAGATTTTTCTGGAAGTCTTAAGAAAATTCTATGAGACAGAGAGGAGACGAACGATTGACTACGTATTTATGTAGGTATTTTGCATCCTCTACGGCTTTGTGAATTATGGTTAATTTCGAAAATAATTTTAGATTGTTTCATCTAGCTTTCACCAGAGAGGGAAGAAACACAAAGACTGTGTTTCCAGGTTTTAGAACATAGCCTTCATCAGAAATTAAACGCATTGCTAAAAAATATTTTATATTTTATTCTTTATTTGTACACCACATATAGATATAAATAACAAGAAAAACAAAAAGAAACAGGATACAAAAGGCGGCCTTATCGCTTAGTAGCGATCTCTGCCAGGCAACCTTAGGATTAGGAAAAACGAAATTAGAAGAAAATAGGTGGCGTAATATATAAGTAAAAACCTGCATACTAATAACTACATACTAATACATACACTAGATTACAAAAATAACACAATATATTAATACATATTAAATAAATATACTGATATATACCTTATAATATTAATAAAAAGAAATAAAATAATAAGTCGTCAATGCTGCGTGAGGAAATAAAGTTTGACAGCACTTTTAAAAACAGTGAGTGACTTTGACTGTCTTATGCTTAATGGGAGCGCGTTCCACAATTCGATTGCCTGCACTGTGAATGATCGCTTATAAAATTTCGTTCTATGGAACGGCATGCTTAAAGTCAGCGCACGACACGATCTCAGGTCTGACTGCTCACCAAGAAATCGAAATTTCTCCTTAAGATAAGCAGGAGTTTTAGGATCAAATAGCACACAGTACAGAAGGGAAAGTACATGCAGATCCCGGCGACGGCGAATAGAGAGCCACTTAAGCTTTTCACGAAATTCAGAGACATGATCATATTTGCGTAAGCCAAATATGAATCGAATAGCTAGATTTTGAAGGCGCTCAAGTTTATTAAGAAAGTCCTCGGTTAAATTAAGATAGCTTGCGTCTGCGTAGTCGAGAATAGAGAGAAGAAGAGAATGTGCTAACATAACTTTGGTAGGAATTGGGAGGACAAATCGCAAACGACGCAGTGACCCAATAACCGCAAACATTCTCCTACTCAATGCATTAATATGTGTCGACCACGTCAATTCTCTGTCTAAATGTAAGCCCAGGTCTTTAACAGTTGTACAATAATCAATTGTAACACCATTATACACAATAGGAGGGAGATTTCCCCAGTCAACCCTTGCAATTAATCCTGGGCTGCCTATGACGATGGTCTGAGATTTCACAGGATTAACTGCAAGACCATACTGCCTGCTCCACTCAGAAATTTCCGCTAGGTCCTTGTTAACATCAGCAATAGCAGTATCCAGATTATCAAGGGATGAATGACGATAAATCTGAATATCATCTGCATACATGTGATAGAGTGAAGAAATACGTTGAGTGATTGCATTTATGAAAATAGCAAAAAGTAAGGGAGATAACACGCCACCCTGAGGTACCCCAGCCACGACATCGCACCAGGACGATAAGGATTCATCAATCCGAATGCGCTGCCGACGGCCTCGCAGGTAACTCTGAAACCAGTCTACCACCGATGGAGATATGTTAATCAAGCGTAGGAGACTCAACAAGATGTCATAGTCAACTGTATTAAAAGCATTGCTAAAATCAAGCAATGTCAGGACTGTGACTTCTTTCTGATCCATCGCCCAGCGAATGTCATCGGTAACTTTCACCAATGCTGTAACCGTACTATGACCAGGACGAAAGCCGGATTGGAAAGGACTAAGCAGGAAATGTTTATTAATGAAAAGACTTAGTTGTTGGTACACTAATTTCTCAAGGACTTTTGAAAGAAACGGTAAAATAGAAATAGGACGGAAATCAGAGAGAGAAGCAGGACTAGCTTTTTTAGGTAGAGGAATGATTTGAGCGTTCTTCCACGCTTCAGGAAATTCACTAGTAAATATGGAACAGTTCAGAATATGAGTTAGGACAGGAGAAACAACGTCAAGGATAGGTATGATCATATTACGGCTGATGCCGTCATCACCCACAGCATTCGAGGCAATGGACAATACGCTCTTCTTAACATCACACTCAGTGAAAGCCTTGAAGGTAAAAGGTAAAAAGTCAGGAGTTCTAGAGGAGGAAAGAATACTAAGAGTACGATCTTTTACGATACTATCAATTGTATCAGAAGAAGAGAAATGTTTATTCAGGAGCTCGATATCGACATTGATAGAAGTATTATGGGATGATTTACCAACTCCAAGTGACTCAAGAAATTTCCAAGTTTTAGCAGTATCACCGTTTTCAACAGACTTATGAATGTGGCGTCGTTGAGCATCTCTACACAATGTATTACAGCGATTGCGTGCTTTATGATATTTGGAGCGGTTAGTTTCGGAATCATTAGCTTTATATTTAGATTTAGCAGAGTTCTTTTTATGCATTGCTTTTTTTATATCCTCTGACAACCACGGAGCAGGCAAGTGCTTCATCTTAATTGGTCTTATCGGAGCATGTTTATCATACAGTTGTGTAATCAGTGAGTTAAAAATGTCTACCTTGTGGCTAATCGAATCAACATCTAAAATAGCAGCCCAATCCAAATTGCTGGCATCATCACAGAGATGACTCTTATCAATTCCTCCAAAGTTACGCCGCAGAAGTATTCTCGACTTTGCTTTAGGAGGACGTACCATATAAGACAGATAAATCAAATCATGGTAGGAAAATGCATCAGCAGGACACTGGCCATGCTTAAAGACGAAATCTGGAGAAGAAACTATAATTAAGTCAAGAAGAGAGGGAGTATAGCCAGGAGAGTAATGTGTAGCAGCAAGGGGAAGTACAGACAGACTACAGGCTTCTATTGTAGATAGTAACTTCTTGCTGCGATAATCATCTTTAAGTAAACACGTATTAAAGTCTCCCATAATAATAGAATGGCTATACATAGGCACTACCTTTTCTAACAAGGTTTCAAAAGAGTGAAAGTAACTAGATATAGAGGGCGGGCAATAAAATACCCCAAGAAGGATTTTCGTGTGGGATAACAGAACTTCCAACAATAAGTGCTCAGCCGCATCAGGTAGAGGAGGTTGCGAAGACGTACTTACAACAGCGAAAGGAATATGGGAACGTAAATAGATCGCCACTCCACCACCTCCCTTACCAACACGGTCATTACGAATTAGCCGGAAGCCTGGCAGAGAGTAGGATGCAGAAGGCAAACAAGTTTTAAGCCAAGATTCAGACACTAAGATAGCATGTAAATTACGGGATTCAAAAGACGCAAGCATATCGGGAAAATGTGCCGGGATGCTTTGTGCATTGAGATGGACAACATTAAATGTTTTCAGACAATCAGAAAAATTTGAATCAAGTGTGGTATTAAGAGGAACGAAAGATGTACTGTGGATACTATCTTCACCAGAAGAAACAGACAGAAAAAGTTCACTATCAATACTGTTAGACGACATAATACGTTATACCATATAAAATAAATATATATATAATATATATATAAAATAACAAAAAAATAAAAACTAAAAACTATACAGCAAATGACCCAATCCGCCAGCTGCATAACACAGAAATGTAAGAAAGAAAAACGAGAAAGAAAAAAAAAACACACACACAGACACAGAACTAATAAAATACATAGTGACAAACAAATTAAAATATAAAAACGTATCAGTGTCTAATTAGTAACATTGAACATAAAAGTTTTACAGACCAGTGTGCTGCAAGTCTAACTAGATTCAAATATTACATGTAAGTATCCGAACAAGATATCAAACTGACAGTATAGTTAAAAATGTCAGTGTCAACTGTAACTTTATGTAAAGGAAAGAATTACTAAACAAAACAAAGCTTAATTTAAAGATGAAAACATATAGACTCACAATTATAAAACAATGAAAAAATTATAATAATGAAATAAAATTAACAACAAAAGGACTACATACCAAGCAGCACACTGGATTGGATTTACACTGTATTGGAAGAAAAAGAAAAATAAAAATAGAAAAACTCCAAGGAAGCCATTCATTTCCTGACCACTCTCTTAATCCTCGAACTAGCGACTTTAGAGTCCTTCGGAGCCTCAGCTGCAGCAACAGGCGCAACAGCAGCAGCAGTGGCAGGCGCAGATACACCAGTAGAAGTGGGGATGGCGTTCAGCTCTGACATAGATGCTACACAATGCCGCTTACCATCAGGGTCAAGCACCATAATACTGCCATCTCGAGTCCAGCACTTCGCCACTCCAAATCGCTGTCGAGCCGCTAAAAAGATCTTGTGGCGGCTTTTAATGAGAAACTCTGAGATAGTTACCCCAGAACCCTTTAAGTTAGTCTTTGCCACCCAAACAGCATCTCTGAGTGACCAGTTCTTGAACTTCAAAAGTATCGGACGAGGCTTGTCACCACCAACACGTCCCAAACGGTGACAGCGGCTCAGAGAATCAGACGACAGCTGTGACAATTTAAGTTGTTTTGATAAAAGACTACACACTGAAGTGCCGGGGTCTTCTTTGTCAATCTCAGCAACACCATGCACCAGAAGAATCTTTTTCCTGGAACGCATTTCTAACTCATCTTGCTGCCTCCCCAGGAGCTCCACTTGTAGTTGAAGATTTTCTAAGGCAGTTAAGACAAAGGAACGAAATGCTCCAAACTGTGCATTAATATTAGGCGTTGGGCTAGTGGCAGGTACAGAACCCTTCAATTCTCTCTGGAATTCTGCCATTCTAACATTAAAGTGCTCTTTAATCTCTTCCAAGCCTTGCTTTAGTGACTCCATGGTAAATAAAGTAACTCAAAGTGTCAGTGAAAAGTTAGGTTAAGTTTGCACACAGCCAGAATTGTGGAATTGTGGAATGTATTTATGTGCAATTAATTGTATGCAAGCTGGCTGGATAAGGCTACTTACAGGTACATAATTTGTCACTAAAAATAACTCTTACTAATTAATATAAAAGAAATAAAAATGCAGCAGCAAAAATTATGACTTGTTTGTTTTATGCCTCAATATATTGAAAATGACACGTGCGTACGCTTAATAATCTTTTTTATTTTATTTAAAGTACTGAGCAATGACTCTGTCTGGAAGAACTCATTCATACGTCTGAAATTGAACCGATTTCTCAGGTATCCTTTTCGCTCGTATAAACATATGCCTGGCTGAAATTCGGGATTTCACAACTATATGACAGGTGCCTTGGCCTTGGTATTTTTAAGGCCTTGATACGACGATACAATCATACGAAATTTTCATTGGGTTACCAAAAGTGAATGTTAAGATCACTGATGAAAACAATAAGACAAGATGAATCCGCATTAAGACAGTTCAGCGAAACTTTCCAATATTTCCGATCATGTAATAAAAGGAAAATCCAACTGACTGCGGAGCACATCTATAATATAAGCTTAACTCTTACTATAGAAACATTTAAAACGAGAAAAAGTTTTTTGTCCCATAGAAATTTGTCTTATTTATGGCTGAGCATAGACACAGAAGCTGTGATAGCTTAGTGGTTAGGGCGTCAGCCTCCTAATCTGAGGTCGGCGGTTCGAATCCGTGCACGCACCTCTAACTTTTCGGAGTTATGTGCGTTTTTAAAAATTAAAATATCACTTGCTTTAACGGTGAAGGAAAACATCGTGAGGAAACCTGCACGCCTGAGAGTTCTCCATAATGTTCTCAAAGGAGTGTGAAGTCTGCCAATCCGCACATGGCCAGCGTGGTGGACTATGGCCAAACCCTTCTCATATTGAGAGGAGACCCGTGCTCTGCAGTGAGCCGAGAATGGGTTGATCATGATAGACACAGTACGCTCTATAGATAGATCTCAGTCTAATTCTCTTCTGCATGTGATTGGTGCAATATTGAGTTCTGTTTGCGTTGAATTTAAGAGAATACGTGGAATTTGTTAGCAAGCGCTGTCCATGCTAGCTCATTAAAGTTTTTCATCAGGCACGATAACGCAAATACTTAGCGTTTTACGCAAACATAAAAAGGTCTTTAAACTTGAATCAACTAAAAAAAACGTTTAATGAAATTGAATTGTACTGTAAACTGTCCACAGTTTTTTGCTGACTATTGTGTGCACACGTACGTCGTACAAACCCGTTAATTATTATATCGTGTGTCATTTAATTACACGCCATTTTAATTTTCGTACTACTATAAAATTATGTTGTTTTAGATGGTCTGTTTGTACACGCATCACGTGTAAGTAAGTTAGCTAAGTAGCTATTACGCATATATATGTTGTTAAGTCAATATGTTAGTGTGGTCCGGTGTTGGAGCGAGACGTATGTCGAGAGCACATTCTAGAAAATCTGTATGATGCGGTGTATAAAGCTTGAAGATATTATAAATTGCACTGGGCCCCCCAGATTGACTGTTTTGCGTGGATTTCAGCAAATTAAGCTTATTTTTCATGGTTTTAAGAAGATGATGATAACTACATTCGTTAACTTGAAATTATATGAGTAGCTACGAGGGTTTCAAATGTACTTAGAAGAAGCGCATAACGAACAAAGCTGTAATTTTTTAATGATTTCGGTACACACGAGTAAACCCGTGATAATAGAACTAGTCGGGCAGCGGGTTAGCAACATAAATGACCTTATAGTTTCTGACCAGGGCCGCGGCAAGCGGCGGTGGATTCGTTTGTGCGCCTCAATCTTGGTTATTGGCGTGACCGCACGGGGTCGTTTAATTAAACACGGCTATCATCGCGCTATCACTGGCCTATCACTGGCTTATCACTGCGCTATCAGACGTGGCAGGCGATGTCCTGACGCACAAAAGTGCACGGTCACGACGCGTCGATCATTCTCATGCCTTTGAGTCGACAGCGCTCGTCCGTGGCTGGGATCCCAAACACCGCAGCTCGGCTCCACTTCTGAGTTTACGGCAGATGTTCGTTTTCACTTTATCTATGTGAACGTTATTTTTTAAACATGATATTTTAATAACTAGGAGGTTGTTGGTAGGAGTGGTATTATTTTGCATATTTTCCAAAAACGCCATAGCAACTGTTTGTTTTGCTGGGCCACATCGGTCGGTGTTCAGCAGTCAAAATATTGTGGAGATCGGTTTTAACCGTTGATTAAAGTTTTATTGAATGCTGCGGGGATGGTTTTGGTTTTTCTCCCGATGTCCGTCTCCAGGATGCAAGCTTTCTTTGAATATCAGTAATATCAGTGTCGTAGTCGCGGCCAACGTCAAAACATCAAATAACTCAGACAGTGTCAAGTGTGGTTGCTCTATGCGATATAAGCAGTGTGTTAAATTAAATCAAAAATAGCTTTATTCATGTAAACCTTATTACAGGCTCGAATCATGATGAGGCATGAAACGATCATATATAATATAATATATCATTAAAAGCGACAGTTCAGTAGTGAGTCATTATTTACGTTAAGGACAATTTTGAGCGTGATTTGGTACTTAAAAGTAATCCTTTTTTATACGTGGTTTTAAAAGGGTATTTTTTTTAATGTTGTCATTTATTATGACTATTGTAGATGTCAAGTTTTTGAATTAACTATATTTATGAATTCAGAAGTTAGACCTCTAACGGAAGAAGGCTAAGATATTAGGAATCGTAAAGCGAACGTTTTCGCGCCATCAAAAATTACCCATTGTTACCGAGAGCAACAATCGTACTTCACAAATTGCCGGATCAAAATTGAAGTGTCCGAGTACCAAGGTAGTACCGTGAAGTGACCGGGCGGCGGCGGGCCCAAGCGGAGCGCGCCGCGCCGACAGCGCGCCGACAAAGCGGCCGACAGAGCACACAAACCGATCACTTCTAATTGTGTGATTTGATACGAAAACGCTTTGTTAACCGCTAACGAAATCTCTAGCGTAATCGATAGATACAACAAATTTATCTTTTGTGTGCGCCGATTAGGGCTGCCACCTCCTTAATGACACTTGTGAATAATATTGCTTTTCAGAAATAGTCCCATTTTGTTTAAATCATTTTTTAATGTTCACCGTTATCATTAATAACCAGTTTGCGTAAATGTAATTAATAAATTAAGCGGTGATAACCTAGTGGTTAGGGTGTCAGCCTTCTAATCAGAGGTCGCCGATTCGAATCCGGGCATGCACCTCTAACTATTCGGAGTTATGTGCGTTTTAAAAAAATTAAAATATCACTTGCTTCAACGGTGAAGGAAAACATCGTGAGGAAACCTGCACGCCTGAGAGTTCTCCATAATTATCTCAAAGGCGTGTGAAGTCTGCCAATCCGCACATGGCCAGCGTGGTGGACTATACGCAAACCCTTCTCATATTGAGAGGAGAACCGTGCTCTGTAGTGAGCCGGTAATGGGTTTTTCATGAGGATGATGATGATGAATTAATAAATGAAAGTAAAACATTAAATTGAATTAGGAACACATATTATTAAAATTTAAGCTCGTATATTTTTCATATGCTATAATCATTATATATTGATGAAATGACTTATGGAATATTTTTTCTATATCCGATATAAATATTTCAAAAACTAGCTACGTTAAAAGTCTTACTGCACAGGTGGTGACAAGCTTCATGGTGGATCGAAGCTTCATTAATTTCATAAACTGCTCTGATACATGTCGAGCGGTACTAGAAATGACAGACAGTAATATATGGCGACCCTGCACCGACCGACATCTTCTCGAATCAATCTGAACAGATGACGAGTCGCAGGGAGCCGTTGGAACCTAGCGACCCAAGACCGTGGACTTCGGAACACCCTACAAGACCTATGTCCAGTAGTGGACGTCAATCGGTTGATACGATATTGGCGGTGATGTTGAACATACGCGGAAATCGATTGCGACAACCCTACCGCTGCTAGCCCGTTTCACGATTTTAGGAGGGCCTAATTAAATAGAACGGCAAGAAACGGTTCTTTCGATGATTTTACGTTACTCGATAAGTTATTGACTTTTGTCCATTGTGCGCCACTTGATTGTCTTTGACGATAGCCCACAATGCGTCGTGCCGTGATAACGATTTTCAATTCGTGATTTTGCCCGACTTACTCGGTACTATTCCTACGAATTAAGGTAGTGGTAGATGAGTTGGTACAGTTACGCAAATTTTTAACAGACAGCGTCTGCACTAGATAAGCGATGCTTGCATCTACTAAATGTGCTAACGGACACAAGTAGGTGGAGTGTTGGAGAGTGTAAAATAATATTTTAACTCAAAATAATTTATATAACTAAAATAATAATAAACTGAATATTGGCCGTGTGGCACCGGCAGAGAAGAATGTTGCCACCCCTTCTCATCCCGTGGGTGTCGTAAGAGGCGACTAAGGGAACCGGGGAACTAATTGATATCATCCAAGTTCCCCGAAATCCGGCACGCTGGCCGTAGAAACAGCCTCCTCGGGGACTTGAGTGGACCCCGAGTGATGTAGCCACCACTCACCCCCCCCCCCCCCCCCTTATGATGGATGGAAAAAAAAGTAAGCGCATAGGGCCGCTGCCTGGGGGTCGCCAGGGCGCGCCTGGAGCTGGCGCTGGGCGTGACAGCATACGGGCCGCCAGTACCTCCAGTCGACCGGCACTACCACCTAGCCGGTCGACCAATCCATCATCCCCACCAGATGGCTTGGCTACGACAGGGCCCACCAGGACCCAATCTTCGGCGCCCGCCGCTGGTGGTGTACGCCGCATGCGCTGGACATCACTAATGAACGAAAATGTCATGCGTGCGTACTACAGGGCGACAGGGGGAGAAACCGGACGGACTGGCTACCGAGCGGCAATGTACCGCGAGTTCCTGCTGCTCGAGCCGAACTTAACTGTCACGGAACAGAACCTGGCAGACCGGGCTCGGTATATTCAGCGTTCTAACATCTTCAACGCTACCGAGCTCGAACGATTGCGACGTGAGGCTGTTCCAGCAGTGCCAGTACCAACCACAGAGCAAATCGTCTCCCAGGCGGCGCCTGTCCGCGAGGAGACCTTTACCACCTACCAAGATTTGCTTGTGGAGGAAGGCACTGAGGGAACAGTTTCCCTGGATTTAGAGCGGATGAGAGGGATTTTAGAAGAGGCGATTTCTGAAATCCGGAGCGCTCCTCTAGAGAGTCGGCCGCGGCTCTCCCGACTTACGCTAAATGTAGCAACGCGGGATGTCATTGAGGCCATAAACAAAATGCTGCCTCAACACCTCGAGAGCAGCGCTGGCCTGAGTGATACGGCTTCTATCCTCTTCGGTGCGGCGCTAGCCGTGCACCGATTCATCGGAGTTAAGACTCCAGGACCGGGGCGTTCTGCGGGTGCAAGACGCAGCGCGGAACCGGCCTGGAAGAAGAGGATAGAACATCGTATCACTCTTGCCAGAATCCTCATTGGCAGACTGCAAAGCTTCAGGTCGGGCAACACTAGGCCAAGGATTGTGCGCTCTGTTAGAGTTGCGTTTAACGGGTGTGGGGTCAGGTTGGACCAGCCCGATATTACGCAAAAGCTAACAGAGCGCATCGACGACCTGAAGCAGAAAATCGCTGCATGGGGGAACCGCATCCGGCGATACTCGCAAAGAGTCGAGCGCTTTCAGCAAAATCGCCTCTTCTCGTGTGATCAGAAAAGGTTCTATAAAAGACTGGAGTGTCCAGCAGTCTGTTCCACCTCACAGAGACCGAATCCGGCTGACCTCATCGCTTTTTGGCGTGCCGTGTGGTCAAGAGAGTTGGAGCATGAGGAGGGCCCTTGGATTGCGGCGGTAGAGGAAGCATGTGCCACTATAGAACCGATGAGCCCAGTTGCCATCTCTGCGGAGGATGTAGCTGGTGCAGTGAAGCGGGCCCCGAACTGGAAAAGTCCGGGACCCGATGGACTGCATCACTACTGGCTCAAGGGTTTCTCGGTTTGCCATGCGACCTTGGCTCGACAATTCCAAGAGACTCTCGAGCAGAAGACACTCCCGAGCCTTTTCACTACCGGGATCACACACCTAGCTCCGAAGTCCACTGATACCACTGATCCGGCTAAGTACCGCCCCATTACGTGTCTTAATACCATCTATAAGACACTGACATCCGTTCTGAGCCTCAAGATTTCACGTCATGTAGACGGGAATAACATCATATCTGGGGCTCAGAACGGATGTCGGGGTGGTAGTCGTGGTACTAAGGAGCTCCTTCTCATCGACTCCGTTGCGGGCCAACTGGTCAAACGCAACCGTCGGAATTTCTCCGCCGCCTGGATCGACTATAAAAAGGCATTTGACTCGGTGCCCCATTCATGGCTCCTGAGGGTCCTTGAGCTGTACAAAGTCGATGGTACAGTTCGAGACTTCCTCGGGGAATGCATGGGGCAATGGAGTACAATCCTTTGTCTCCATGGTGAGCGGCTGGCGGCTGCCGATGATCGGATAAGGATAGGTCGGGGTATCTTCCAGGGTGATTGTCTGAGCCCACTTTGGTTTTGTCTGGCTCTGAACCCTCTCAGCACACTACTGGAGGGATCGGGGACAGGCTTTCAGTTTCGGAGAGGAGGGACTAAAGTGCCTCACCTTCTCTACATGGATGACCTCAAACTGCTGGCACCCAATGCTGCCCGCCTGCAGGAGCTGCTGAATATCACCACTGAATTCAGCAACTCCATCAGGATGGAGCTTGGGCTGGACAAGTGTGCGGTCTTACACGTGGAGAGGGGACAGGTTACTCATTCGGCCGAGATTAATCTCGAGCCATCGAACATTAGAACCCTCTCTGAAGCTGAGTCATACCGGTATCTGGGCATGTCACAGTCCCTAGGGGTGAAAGAGGCTGACATGAAACAGTCCGTTTGCGAGGCCTTTTTTGGCCGCCTGACAAAAATCTTCAAAAGTTTTTTTTGTCGGGCGCCAATAAGGTGCGAGCTTATAACGGCTGGGTTATGCCAGTTCTCATGTACACCTTTGGCGTGCTCAGATGGACTCAGACCGAACTTGACGCCCTGGACAGAAAAGTCCGCACGACTATGACTCTCTATCGCATGCACCACCCGAAATCGTCTGTGATGAGGTTGTATATCCCCCGGAAATGTGGCGGTCGAGGCGTATTGAGCGTCAAGACCATGCATAACCGGGAGATATCTAACCTCAGAACCTACTTTGAGACGATGAGGGAGTCCCCCATGCATAGAGAGGTCATAGTAAGTGATAAAGGACTCACTCCACTATCCTTAGCCCAAGCCGAGTGGCGGAAACCGGTGGTACTGACCACCTCTGACCGGGAGACCGTATGGAAGGGGAAGGAACTGCACGGACGCTTTTTTAAAGCTCTTAATGAGCCACACGTGGATAAGAAAGCGTCCGTGCAGTGGCTGCGCTTCGGTGACCTCTTTGGGGAAACCGAAGGTTTTGTCTGTGCGATACAAGATCAGGTGGTTAAGACGCGGAACTACCGAAGGTACATTCTGAAGGATGGCACTCACGACATCTGTCGAGCCTGTCGCCATCCCGGCGAGTCACTCAGACATGTGCTTTCGGGATGTTCTGCGCTTGCCAACACTGAGTATTTGCACAGACACAACCAAGCAGCCAAAATCCTTCACCAAGAGCTTGCTCTGAAGTACGGTCTCCTGGATGAGAGGTTGCCCTATTACCAGTACACACCGGTGCCGGTACTCGAGCGCGACGGAGTCCGGCTCTATTGGGACCGGTCCATTATCACGGACAGGACTATTCTCGCGAATAAGCCTGACATCGTGGTGGTGGACCGGGCACAGTCGAGGGTGTTTTTGGTGGACATCACCATCCCATATGACGAAAACCTCGTGAGAGCTGAGACGGAGAAAAAGCGTAAGTATCTCGATCTGGCTCACGAGGTTTCCGACATGTGGCATGTGCAGTCTACTGAAACCATCCCAATCGTAATATCTGCGAATGGGTTGATCCCAGTAAGCCTCGCTCACCATCTGAGGCGACTGGGGTTCCGTGGCAGTTCGCTCGCAGCCAGGATGCAAAAAGCGGTCTTGCTGGACTCGGCTAGGATAGTCCGCCGGTTTCTCAACCTGTCGCCCTGACCCCCGGCCGTTTGGTCTCCCCTGCCGGGGCGTAATCCTCCGCCCGGTGCAAATATGTATTTATGTAATGTGTATGTAAGTTTATTTATTTTTATCTATGTAAGTATATTATATCTCTTTTGGTTTTTTATATATATTTATTTTGCACACGGGCGTGAGAGCTAGTATAAACTGAATATTAAGATCATATAATATTTTACACAATGGTAATGTAAGAAAATGCAAAAAAATAAAAACTTTTTTTTAAATTAAATGCTATTTCAAAGTAAATGTATTTTCCATTGGTTTAACATTAATTTTGATAATATTCCGCTCGGTTACCACAAGTATATGCTAACTCCACAACGTAGCTTATATATTATAAGTCATAATATGCTGTCTGTTCTAACTCCATCATAATATCAAATGATGGACATACGGATTTTCTTTCGGTCCTCTACCAATCTTCATTATCGCTACTAACCTGCTACCATTCTAAAAACCTTAAATACAGAACACAAGGAACAAAAAATAATGGGGAAAGTCTTCTGAAACGTATCATGAGGGTTTGGGAAGATGACGAATGAGATAGACAAAATTCCACAACCCAAATAGAACACCTGACTTTTTGATGAAATATGTAGTGAAGAATGGAGCCGTTAGTAACCAGTAAAAACCAGTTGTGAAAATGACCCTGCTAGCTGGTTGTATGCATAAGGATTTTCCTCCTCTAATCTAGTAAAAAATATATGATAAGGACATTGGACGCTCACTGCTGCCCACCACTCGTTAAAAAGAAATATGAATTCCGTTCGTCTTCATACATTAAAAACAAATTAAGTAAAAAACTAAAACTATAAAACTTTTATTATGCACAGTACAATAATTAGATTAATTTACGACTGTTTGAAATAAAATTTAATTTAATGTCTTAGCAGGTACCCACACATCATTCCGGACACATAAAAATAATCAAGTGTTAATAAATTATTACACTGAAAACATAGGTCATTAACAAATATGTCAAAGTATTTTTATCTATTTAGAAAAGGAAGTTCTAGATACTTATTCATCGACGCGGTCTGGTCTGGTAGAGAAGCAATAGCATGTAATTAAAAATAATAATAAAAAACTTGAGAGGTGTCAAGGGACACCCGGATGGAACGAAGTTCCTTTCGATTAATTAGTGAAGGAATTGTAATAACATTTTTTGAGATAACAAAAGTCAATATTAACAACAATAACAAAAGAAAATGAAAATATCTGGCTTGCTTTCTATAAGAGAGAGAGAGAGAGACAGAGAAACATGCGACGCCGCACAGCTTACAATAACAAAAAGTGTCGTGACAACTTTTCGTAAGAATATTTTCCGTCTAGCCTCCTTTCACAACGCGCGATAAGGAACTTCGTTCCAAAACTAAAAAAAATATCGTTGTCATCGGCGCTTGAAGAATAGTTTAAGAGTCAGAGTTGCTTGCCCGGGATTTAAACCTGCTACCCTTATTCGACCATAAGCGAATCAGAAATGCTTTAGCATTCAGTCTGCCTTTTTCAAGCCGGTTGGTACGGTTGTGCAATAAAGACAGAAAAAAAAGAAACAGCAATTAAACCAATCGCTACTCACAATAACACCAATAAGAAAAAACTATTTAACTAATTTATAGCCACTGATGTGCTTATTTATTTGCTATAATGTTTCCGATCTCGGATACAAGTTTCCTTTATAAAAATTCTAATTGCACGCCAGCCAATGTAGAGTCGTTTTCTGGTATACACTAAGATGGAAATACTAAGAAGTAATTGTTTCTTGTGTTAATATATGGAAAGGTATCTTTAAGAGAATGGACGATAACTACCTATTTTATTCTTATATTGTAAATATGCAAGTAATTCTGTATGAAACATGGCAAGGATATATTGTATCCGTGGCAAGGTTAGGTACTTTTTGACCCGGGAAAACGCAATCTAAAAAACGCAGTCGTCACGACAAATAAATTCAAATTCAAAATTCAAATTCAAAATAATCTTTATTCAAATATTCCTTAAAAAGGCTCTTTTGACGCGTCAATAATTTACACAGTAGTTATTTCATGGTGATAACTATATTTGTTAACTTAAAACTAAAGCTATGAGGGTTCCAAACGCGCCCCGGTCTAAGTAGAAGCCCACAACAAACTTAGCCGGGGTTTTTCTTTTTATTCGTTATCACCATCTCATAAAATTAATAATAAACTATAGTACCTATGGAGATAGAGCAATTCACACCCAAGCTTTTTTATCGTTTATATAATCCTTAATATCGTAGTATGATTTTTCTACAAGCTTTCGTTTTATAAAAACTTTGAACTTATTGATAGACATCTCCAAGATATCAATAGGTAATTTATAATAGAATAAAATACAATTTCCTTTGAATGAGTTACTAATTTTGTGCAGCCTACTAAACGGTACTACAAGTTTACTTTTACTTCCGATAATAGAAATATACGTTTCAAAAATGTCAATAAATTAGGCCTACTTGAAATCAATAATGAATTTAATTATCTTTATCACTTTTAAAAGTTGGTTTAATAGTTTTATATACTTAGCTACAGCGGTAGGCAGTACAATAAAAAGCTTTGTGTGTAAGTCACCGCGAAATTATAATGATAACACTGATCTTAATACATCTTAATGATTGAGTCGTTCAGATTAACGGAAAAATAACTGTTGTCGGAGGTTTTATTGCCACGTCCTTCACTTTAATGTTAAATGAAACGCATTCGCGACCTTATTGCTGCAGGAATTAGGACTGCACATGTAAATTATGACTGCCATAAAATATTGCTTTCTCTCTCCTTCCTTGTAAGTCGTAAATCGAACGATTGGCGCCAGCGATTAAGCGGCTGCTAAAAACGCCAAATATTATGTTTAAGTTTGCCCACACGAACGGATACATTTTAATTTGACTTTCTTTCGGTAGCGTACAATAATAATAAATATGTAATATACGAAGAGAGAGACGAATAAATTAACATGTAAAACATGGTATAATAAATTAGTCACTTTAGCCATATTCTGATATTGTATTTACAATGACATTTTTTTTCGGACTGTCTATTAGCTGTACTAACCCTATTGGTCGCCACAGCGTAACCGGGCTGTCAGAAGCTCTGCCAGAAGAAATTTTTAGCCCTAGGGCTCGAAGAAACTAAGGAAACAACTGCCTAAAGACGCCTCCTTTGAGGCTTAGGCGACGTTTGGGATAACGGTGGGGGGGGGGGGCGGTACTTTTCAATGACAGTTGTGAACTCCAGCTTGTCTCAAACGCGCACTGCCTCAAGTATTTCCTAGGATTAATGTTGCAGATCCTCCACATCGTGATTATACTTCTGTTGCTCTAGATCCTTCATTAAGTCTAAGATAAGATTTATCTCACTTTTATTTAGAATTCCCAACTATATCTTTTTAATAGGTCATGTTCACTTTTTATTAATAATTGTAATAAACTTATAAATGTTTTTCTTTTCAGTGTCCGATCCTGGGATGTTGTGAAGTTGACGAGTAACAACGTAAGTTATAGAAGAATAATCCGACAGCCAATATATACCATGCGTCATCTTTAAAGTGCCTTAGCCCTTATTCTTGTTTAATAGTTAAAAAATCACTTTTTTATCAACTTTTTATCACCATTACGTCACAACCCTGCACTTTTACAGTATTCGTAAATCAATCTATGTCAATAAAAAAGATCAGACTATGGTTTTATATAGATGGATTTATATTTGATATACAACGAAAGTTATGAATATATAATACAACTAGCGGTGCTCCGCGGTTTTACCCGCATCAAGTACGTTGCAGCACAATGCTAGAATGTCTATGCCTTCCTCAATAAATGTGTTCCCTAATGGTAGTGTTTTTCAATCACTATTCGTTACAGGTGTACCAACAAACTGTTACCTGACCTATTATACTTACTTGCGACCTATTACTTGATTGTGGCGAGTAAGCGATGTTGACCTAAGTCATCAAATGGAAGTGTCAGCAAACCTCCAAGTGATCAAATTTGGAAATTTGTAGGAGAATTGGGCATCAAAAGTAGAATTAACATTATCAATTTATTTTAAGGAAGGTTAATTCTTGGGACGTCAATTCCGTGTGATAGGAGTAACTTAGGATTTTCAATTCAGATTCCACATAGAAGATGTTTTACAGTTTACAATCTTCCTTCTATCCTGTGGGAGATGAGAGATAGCGGTATTATTGCTTCAAAGCATTAAGAAATTCATCAATTATCAATATACTCTAATTAATACTTCATAAACATAGTACTGAAATAAAAAAAAAAAAATGTTTTTATCATTAATTGCAGGGCGCGGCATTTATAAAGGTTTTCAAAGAAGTTTTAATTCAAATTGTTTCTTATCTGTGCCAGCCCCTTCTTTAGCGCATGCGCGGTTATGTGATTTGCTTTGGCGCCATTCATCATACCAACCCTTGTACTGAAATTCGCGGGTTATCTTTTAGTTTATTATTAATTTATTTTATTGATTTTTGGCAAATTCTTGCAAGTAATTCATCATTTTAACTTTCGTACTTAAATGAAATACAAATTCACACTTTTATGCTTATGTACAATTTTTTTATATTGGAGTGAGAAGATGATGATAACTACATTTGTAGACGCAAGGTGCTACTATTCTATTGACTTGGCAAGTCTCGTAACAAAAAACAGCACTCGAGTTAAAATGATCATATTTACTTCATCATGATCAACCCATTGCCGGCTCACTAACGAGCACGAGTCTCCTCTCAATATGAGAAGGGTTTTGCCATAGTCCACCACGCTGGCCATGTGCGGCTTGGCAGACTTCACACGCCTTTGAGAACATTATGGAGAACTCTCAGGCGTGCAGGTTTCCTCACGATGTTTTCCTTCACCGTTGAAGCAAGTGATATATTATATTTTTTTTAATTACTTACTAGTTAATAATATAATATTTAAAAATAATGTTAGGTCCAAATTTATTTTCTGAAATATGTTATTATTTAAGTAAAGAAGTCTTTATTAGTCAGAGTAGCTACGGTCGCGAACGGGTCGAGTGGGGCCGGAGTGGGAACATTACACGTGTTCTAGGAATCTATGACACGTAAATAGAACTAATGTCTTTTCCGATGATCGACCACGCTTTGCGATTGAGTTCGAATGTCACAGACAAATATAGAGACGTCCTGGTACGAGTGTAGACTGCGATGGTTTGTAATTGTAGTAACTTTTTTTATAGTTCGTTGGACTCATAAATTAACGTAGTATAACGTCGGAATAGTTATTCGGTGTTTTGTTATACTTAAACTGACAAAGATTTTCAAAAGTAAAAGTGAAACAAAACCCTGCTAACTATCGCGATGTTCTGTCACGTTTATTTTTAAGGCCTTAATAGCATCGATCTTTTAATGTTAGTGCTATTTTTTTTTAATTTAATTAAAAAACAAAAGAAGAGGTATAGAGAAAAATATATATAACAATTCTGCAGACCCACTTAGAGGTTGCCACAACACGCTTATAAACTATGTAGAAAAAAAAATGCATACAAAAACATACTTTTTGTATAAACAAACAAAAACTGTAAAAACTTATATTAAAAAGAAAAAGAACCTAATTGAATTAGCCATATGACGACACGAAATGCTTTTATTTTAATTTTGGCAAATTATCGCCCGATATATCTAAATCTACAATCTTACTTATATTATAATAGGTTGTCAACATCTTCTTAACAGACGCAGGAATACCTAAATTAGTTTTGGTCATAAATGGATGTCTTTCAGTTGAGAGGTCCAGCATTCCATTGACAGCTTCGTACTTCGTTGCTGGAAGATATGTTGGTTGGTTGATGTAGCTCTGTTATTTGAAAATACGCTTTAACGCCGCGTATGATTATATAGCGCCTCGTCAGATTTCATGAGTAATGGTCACAATCCATCCAATAGATAATGTGAAAGAAATACGAAAACAATTGGCGTAGTGTCCGATAAAGATTTTTACCGAGAGGTAAAACTGTGTCATGGCTAACACATTGTAGAACAAGAACGTTTTATACAGCCCTTATAACGTTATTACTTTGGTCGTTAGCGCACAGTGCGGGGCGGTATGCTTATTGCTCCTCGTAGGCTGGATCAAACGAAGACATCACAGTTACGCGTGTTTTGGTAAACGTCGTTTATATATATCAGAAAGGCTCCTCAAATGACCAGGAAACGTTCCAGAAGATTCGCAACTATAAATCAAACGCGATTTACCGTCGCCCGCGCGTCGCATCAAACGAGACGCTCACGACACGGCGCCGACCCCGACACGGGTTTACGACCGCGTACCGAGAAACGACTGGACGAAACACCGACGCATAAATCATAATACTAAGAGAGCCGGTGGAGGTTTTTAATCACGATGAAACATTTTTATTTTAATCATGTTTAAACCCACACTCCTAATCGGTTTCTACGCGACATCGTGCCGGAACGCTAAATCGCTTGGCGTAGACGTTTTTGTCTAAAAGTCTACGTCAAGCGATAATTGTCCGTAGGGTGGTAACTAGTAAAGGCCGAAGCATCCCACTAGACCACACTCGAGCTGGAAATCGAACTATGGATCTCCAACTTTATAGCGCAGGCACAGCACCACGGAGGTCGTCGAAATCGTCACTAAGGTGTCGCAAAAGTTGAATGTTGAAACTTCTAACATAAAGATTGTCACAATCTTTTCGGTATATATTAGTATAGTAGTTAGCAGTAGGTAATTATTTTCTGCGGCTATGAATTGCACAAAGGTGCAGTTTATAAACATATAAAAATATGTTTATATATTTTATATATTTAAATGTCTACAGGTAAAACTGTCGAAAATTTCATTACAAAATAAAAAGATTGACTATTGTGGGGACTAATCGTTGGTTCCATAATGAATTATAAAAATGAAGTTATTATTAATAAGAAATTTATATACATACTATGAAATTATCTGATTTGTATTAACCTATTACAATTGAAACCAAGAATTATTTTAATACCGCTATTTTTAACGTAATGATGATACACAGATAAAGAGGCTTATAATAGTAATCTGTCGCATGCGGATGGTGATATTGTACGAGCATTGCGGCCACCAGCTCTGGGACTCTCAATTTAATCTACGCTAAGACAATTGGTGTCAGTCCTGCGACACAATCACTCTTGTCACATCAAGACTTATGCGCGAAACCTTAGAGTTTCTTTTAAGACTGTGTTTAAATGTTACTTAGGAGAGGGTAAGAAGTGAAGCTAGGGTTGATAACTGTGATTTTATAAAAAATACTCTGTGTGTTGCAATGTTTTTAATGAGTAGATGAGTGAAAACATCGCAAAGCGAGTAATAAGTAAAGATTTTTTTTACTAGCCTATAGGTAGGTCTCATTCTCCCTTGATTGATCCAAATTAAGGCCTTAATAATAATAAACATCTTGATAAGCTAAATTAAACTAACATAGTTTTTGTAAGAAACAGTCGTTTACAATTCGCTGCATGGGTACGTATAAAACTTTTAAATTCGTTTATAATGCGTTAGTAAATTTCATTATGTAACATTATATATATGCAGTAAATATCAATTCTAAGACAGACTCTGCCGATATGATCCACACATAGCAGATATGCAAGTACTTTTTGTGTTGCAAATCCGTTAAGATCACCGGTTAAAGTTTTTTCTATACACTACAAGTTAGCCCTTGACGGCAATCTCACCTAATGGTAAGTGATGATGCTGACTAAGATGGTAGCGGGCTAACCTGTTAGGGTATATGGTAAACCCACACTCCTAATTGGTTTCTACGCGACATCGTGCCGGAACGCTAAATCGCTTTGCGACACGTTTTTGTCGGTAGGGTGGTAACTAGCCTGCCGGCCTGGTTGCGGTTGTGTGCGCGAGCGAAACCAGTGACCCGGCCACCAGGCGGCGGGAAAGGATATGCACCGTGGGGGTTTAGTCAGTAAGAGTCTGACATAACCGCCGCGTCTCCTCGGACGCGGGGTATCCATGAGGATTACCCACGTTAAAAAAAAAAAGGGTGGTAACTAGCCACGGCCGAAGCCTCCCACCAGACTAGAATCGTGCCAGGAATCGAACCTAGGAACTCCAATTTTGTAATGCGACAGCGCACGCATTGTGCCACGGAGGTCGTCGTTCATCATAGTTTCGTATCATAGCAGTTGTAAACTAGGGGTCTGAGTTTCTGTTGGATATTTTTATGCGAAGTCGACAACCCTACGTCAAGCGAGCGCATGAATCAAATGAGACATCGTATTGCAAGTCTTGAGTTTGAATTAATGTCTAATACGGTACAGCGAGTAATTGTTGGTTGACTTTTATACCGATGGTAATATCGGCGGTAAATCAAGCCACGAACGGTACAAATAGCTCGAATGCCTGTCGATGGCAGCGGGTAAGGACAAAGCAGGTGTCCGACTTGCCTATGTGCGAAACGGTTTTGTCCATTGTAACCAGTTATCGGTAATGTTAACTTAATGCTTATTGAAGGTTTTAGTTGTTTGCGAAATTTATTACTTTGCTTAATAAATAATATAATGTTTTTATACCATTAAAGTTAAGTATCACCAGTAACAACCTTTATAATCTGACCACCTGGGTCAGTTGCGAGAACGAAAATGAAACGGTTTTGAGCTGCGTTGATAAAAGTCCAACGAGTGATCGAAGGTCCTAATTTGGTCATCTACTGTCATGTTGGTCTAGTAGTTTGTGGTCTAGTGGTAGTAAACTAAGAAGTTTGAATTTTAATATACAGCGATACTTCAGCTGTGATAGCCTAGTGGTTAGGGCGTCAGCCTCCTAATCAGAGGTCGGCGGTTCGAATCCTGGCGCGCACCTCTAACTTTTCGGAGTTATGTGCGTTTTAAGAAATTAAAATATCGCTTGCTTCAACGGAGAAGGAAAACATCGTGAGGAAACCTGCACGCCTGTTAGTTCTCGATAATGTTCTCAAAGGCGTGTGAAGTCCGCCAATCCGCACATGGCCAGCGTGGTGGACTATGACCAAGCCCATCTCATATTGAGAGGAGACCCGTACTCTGTAGTGAGCCAGTAATGGGTCGATCATGATGATGATAATGATGATGATACTTCAGTACAAAAACAAGAAAGATCCATAATCTGTTAAATAAAACGCGAATAAAAGCTCTAGAATCTATTAAAAATCGTCTGAAACTTTACAGTGCCGAAAACACCGAATCGATCAGCCTTCTCCGAATATCTTATTTAGGCGCAACCTTCGCTACACAAAAATAAACAGTCACCCGTCTGAGCGAATCCAAGTCCTAGTAAAATCGTGGCCTTAATTTGGCTGTATTGATTTGTGCTTAAATTGACAACCTCCGAATAAACATCGGCTTATTCATAGAGAAGTGCTCGTCAGTCGGGTGTTGGCATTTAATACTTATTAACAAACTAAGCACAACTTTTATATCCCAGATGAAACTCGTAGAGCCATTCTTATTGACCGCGATGATTAAGAAAGGGATAGCAGTGAAATTCATCGTTTTGATTTGATGATATCAGATTTGTTTAATAGTCAGAATCCTGGGATTTGTTCTTGCGATGGGTCAAAAAAATTTAAGTATTGTGATTTTTCTATCAAGAATTTTTCAGTTCCAAGAGTTTGAAGACGTCGTCGACTAGCATCAGAGTTAGCAAGCGATAATTACCGTTATAAAATAAACCATACTCTTGCCGCCCGCTCTATACAATCCACTCTGTATATTCAAGAGAGAGAGACAATATAGTAGAGACAACTTCGTCCGCGTTTGTTTGGGTTTTTGAAAATCACGCGGCAACCGTTTATCATCCCGGGACAGCAACAAGTATCCTGTGTACCTGCTAAATTACCTAAATTGTACCTTACTGCTCCATTTTATTTGCATTTTGTAGTATACGAGCACTGATGAGTACAATAAAAGTATATTCATTCATTCATTCATTCAATCTTCAGGACTTACCTAAGGTAATTAAGTTGAATATTTTCTCAATTTTTTTTCAAAAATTTGACAGAAAGTATCGTATGTCTTTGGCTATGTATGGCTCTAGAATGCTATCTTTGTGCCAAATAGCAGTAAGGTCGGTGCAGTGATTGAGCCGAAGATAGGTGAAAATACAAACTCACAACGAACTTAGTTTAAGATTATTAAAACCCAACGGGAAATAAATTGTTCAACTCGAGCGGAAAGGCAAAGCGGGTCAACGTTTTCAATCTCCACCTCGAGTCCCACAACATTTGATTTGAACAAGGAGCTGTGTACCCATCACATCTCATCAGCCAACAAAGATATCGTTAATCGCCGATGGATATACGCAGATTGGGGCCCATTGTCCGCAGCCATTGTCCGCAGAAATCGGAAAACTCATTATAAAACCAGTCGGTTTTTGATTGGTTGGACGTCATTTGTATTTGAATATAATGGAAACCTATTCGGGATGTTTAATGCGGGAATACAATTCGACTATAGGATCATATTGCAGTGGTTTTGTTGAAGACTTAAAATCTTTTAGCTTTAATGTTAAATATTTAGTTATTATAAAGCTTTGATTGTCTTTATTTTATTATAAGTTGCACTTGAATTTAACCACTAACTGCTCTATACTTTTTTAGATCTTAAATTTTGAACTCATTTCTCACTGAAAGTTTCATGACAATCAAACAAAATTATTCAGGACGATACAGAAAGTTAGCGTTTAAAACATGCACCTAAACATGCATCAGCATGGGTCCAAATTTTACGGCTCTTAGGTCTCGAGGCTCGGCTTCTAAGGTTACAAATATAGTTATAAAATGTGGTATGTGAGGGCATGTGAAATCCGACTTACGCTATACTCTGTTTAGCTTTGTGCAGTGTTTGACGCCGGCAGCGCAAATATTCGTAATAAAGCATGCGTCAGAGTTTTCTCAAGGCGCGCGGCTGCAGTCATGGCGCGTTATTAGACACGTCTAGTGGCGACGTGACGGCGTATCACGTCACGGCGCGATATTAAATGCGCCTTTCAGGCAGCGGCGGGTTACGTCTCTCTTTGTTTTTCAACCTACGTACTTCCTAATCGAGGAGATCGTTAATATTGGCCATTAATGGAGTATCGAGTGTTGTCTTTCGGCTCTGAAACGGGGTCGCATACTCTAGGGCTCGGAAGTAGACTCAGTGCCTCTCCGCGGGCGATGAAGGGAGCCATGCTTAGAGTTCTCTACGTGGATCAATTCATAAATGAGCAATGCGAGGGTGAGGCAGCGCTGGTTGACTTCAACTAAGCGGACAGACGAAGAGACCTATTTAAGTGAAAGTCAACCAGTTGATGTGATGATGATGACTAGCTGTAACGAAGTATACCGATTTTCACTAACTTTGGATAATCATAACTTAAATTTTATTTATTTATTTATTTGCTTTCATATCTAACAGACATGAGACTCGGTCAGGGCATTGCAAACAGTACAATTGTTATACATTAACAAGAATAATTCAATGAGTCAATGTTATGATAGTCAAAAATAAAATTATTATAAATCCAATTAAAATGAAAATTATTTAATAATATATACTTAATTGCTGGTGACAATTAGTTGTTAGGAATACATATATAACTTAAAATAAAACTTAGATTAACCTAAAAGTAAAAATCTTAAAAAATAAATAAATATTTAACATCATAACTAAAATATATTATTAAAAGGAGTCCCTTTAGGCGAGGTATACTGAAGATACTGGCAGCGTTCCCCCTTTGAATGGTTAGACTAATTCTTTGTCCGAGGTAGCTGGCAGCTCTTCGGTCCCCTGTGATGTCTAACCTTTTTGCTATTTCCTTAAAAAGCCTTAGAGCGCTAGGACCCCACGGACCAAGGGTCTCGACACCGAATGGGACAAAATCATATTCGGAGGCTAGACCCCTGTATTTACATGCTTTAGCTTTTTCAGTCGCTTCACAAGCCGCACCAACTCTGTTTCATGGTTCCATGTAGATGGGAAGGGGCCAGCGAGTCTGTACAGGTTGCATCCCATACCAGCACCCGGCCCATCTTCCATGGAATGAAACTCATACCGTCCGGTCTCTTGCCATCGTCTCTTGGCTTCTCTCAAGTAGACTTGGCACGTTGACGGTGGCAAGGGACCGGCGTATGATATCGTTAAGTGCAGCATGTCTCGAAAAGCGGCCTGCACTTTTTTGGCATGACAGTCCGTGATGTCCTAGCTTGTCGACATCACTGCCACAGGGACATTTATGAGGAGCGCAGACCGGAACCAAAAGCCGTAGACAGGTTGCGATTCGGAGCGTGTCAAGCTCGCGAAAAGTTTCTGTATTTACCTTTTAAATTATATGTTTTGTTTGATTGTGAAATCACTGCAATATCTGACGTGGGTTCCTCATACGGAACCCTAAAATAGAATTAACGAGTGAAAGTAAATCAACCACCGACGTTAAATCGCATCAGGCAAAGATCAGCGGAGCATGGTTTACGACGCTTAATTACTGAGCTCCAAATGATTGAATTCATGATTCAATTTCATTGTGACAGCTCAAATTAAATGTTTCATACTTTACTACTTCGCTCTATACTTACATGTGCCTGGGAATTAAGTTTTTGCTATGCCACTGAATCCGAGACTCCCTTTTTACTTTGTCCGACTGTCTGTCCTTCAACCTTCAAAGAATTATTCTTTCTTTATGATCCGTTGATGCATGAGACTTAAAGCAAATTTTAAGTTCTAATGTTATAGGTAAGTAATTTGAAGCCTTAATCTGATGATAGTGTAAATAATATTGTTCCTTCATGCTTGCACCGTGGATTTGAAAGAAGTATTTAAACCGAGCACAGGTGTATGTGTAGGTCAAGCTAAAAGTCCCTGTATAGTTTTTATGCTGCAGTCAAGTGAGGCAATGAGTTGTGAGTGTGTGTTTGTGGCTTATTATCTGGTGGCTGATTATAAGCTGAAAACTTGCAGCTTCCGCTAAATGCATCAAATTGAGTGCGCACTATAGGTTTAACGTTTGGGTTGTATGAATATAACCTGACTAGATGAGATGACTAGCAACGTGTGCCCGTGAACTTAGCCTGTGGCGTTGCAGTTATCTGCTCAATCAGTTATTGATATGACAGTGGTTAGAGCTGTTATCGGTTTCTACAAGACATAGTATCGGACCACCAAAATGCTTGCCATCACGTCTTTGCCGGTAGTGGTTACTAGCCACAACCAAATCCTCCCACCTGTCAAACTAGAGAGACGAATCGAGAATAGGTAAGAGATCGTCATTCCGAGTCGGAACAGCGAGTTATCTGGAATCTGATCGCATAGCTCGGTGAAGTGTTACCGAGATGAGGCGACAATGACTGCGCATACGCCGCATTGTTCTTTTGTCGGCATAAGCGACGCGCCCTTAACGGGTTTCGTGATACGGGTGTCAATAAAAACTGGCCAAGTGCGAACTGGAAGCGAATACTTACTTCGTACTAAGGTGCATTAGGAAATACTACTTAATACTGGCATTATACAACCAAGCAAAAACACCTCCTTTCATTTTCAAATTTATTCGATTATTGTTTATAGCGGCTTAAGAAATACATATTCTTATTTGTGGAAATCAAATCTATTAGTATTAGGACACCGTGTGCACCCTGCGGTTACGGGACCTTAAATAATATTACCAGCTTACCTAATTGATGGTCACTAGAAAAATGTTGGCATTATGAAAACATTGTCAACTGATAGAAGTCTATTCAATTAAATTTAAAAAACACTGGCGTATCACAAGCACCTATGAAGGGTTTATACATATATTTCATTTCCTTCTCAATTTTATGAGCTTTCAGCTAGCTCAGCTTCCCTTTCTTGGTCAATCTAATATCCATGGTTATATCCTGGTCTGTCTTGGTAGGCAATATTTAATGACTATGTTTTCTAATCCAGTTTAAAATTTCATGTCATGTCACAGAAAACGTTGACCCAAGCCAGTAAGACGGTTAGCACGTAATCTCATCTCCTGAACTTATCGCTAACCCTTTCAAGTTAGCACAAACGGAATTCATCATCATCATCATGATCAACCCATTACCGGCTCACTACAGAGCACGGATCTCCTCTCAATATGAGAAGGGTTTGGCCATAGTCCACCACGCTGGCCATGTGCGGATTGGCAGACTTCACACGCCTTTGAGAACATTATGGAGAACTCTCAGGCGTGCAGGTTTCCTCACGATGTTTTCCTTCACCGTTGAAGCAAGTCAAATATGACTTGCTTCTTCTTAATTGTTTAAAACCGCACATAACTCCGAAAAGTTAGAGGTGCGTGCCCGGATTCGAACCGCCGACCTCTTATTAGGAGGCTGACGCCCTAACCACTAGGCTATCAACGCTTACGAACAGAATTATTGTTTACTAATAAGTGATACATATAAGCGTTTCAGCTGCAGGTTTTGCGCGGCCGCCGGTGGTCCCATTAGCATCGGGGCACGCGATGTGCCACAGCATAGAAAATTTGTTATCGCGGGGTTAGCGA
Organism: Lasiommata megera; assembly: GCA_928268935.1. NCBI lineage: Eukaryota > Metazoa > Arthropoda > Insecta > Lepidoptera > Nymphalidae > Lasiommata > Lasiommata megera. The sequence goes on from OV743312.1 coordinate 730,452, forward strand.
CTTGTTTGTAGTTTTAATAGGGTTTATTTCCGCTGTGACATCTTTCTTAAGCTACAATCGCGCTTAATTGAATCGGTGAAGGGAAATTGAATAAATTTTGTTCAATGAAGCTTCACGATCATTTATTTATTTATTTATTTATTTATTTATTTAAAGGAACACTAACAATATACATATCGTACACTCGCCACATAATTACACACTATTACACACACTGATACGTATATCTATAATAAGTGTACGCAACATTCACAAAGCGCCAAGTAAACATACAACAACAACAACAATTAAAAACAATTAAAAACAATTACAACAGGTTTAAGATTAAAAAAAAAAAAAGCAATAAATCTTATTAAATACAAATAAATTAAAACATAATTAAATAAATTAAAACAAGACATAAAAAACAAAAAAGAAAGTTGAAATGTTCTAAGCACACAATTAACAATTACTGATGGGATAAATGATCAGTCAGTTTTTTCTTAAAAGTAATAGCCGAGTCATGAAAAATGTCGATGCCAGGTATCGTTTTAGATAACTCATTATATTTTGCACACATACGTATAATTGGAGCTTGTTTCCCAAGATGTGATTTAGTGAAAGGTATATAGAAGGTTTTAGGGGATATACAGCTACGCGTGTGCCTACGCGGAATATACAGGGATATCCGATTGAGGAGTTTACTACATTTAATTTTATTTCGCAATATTTTATGAAGAAAACACAAATCAAGTATTTCTCGCCTATGTCTGAGAGATTTCATTTTAAACTTGGCCAGTCGCTGCATATATGGCTGTCTATGTGAGATATCATAATTATCAGTCCATTACCTGCTCACTATACGGCACCTGTCATCATCGTTATTAAAATGAGAAGGACATAGCCCACCACGCTATGCATTCATAGACTGATAGGCTTCACACGCCTTTGAGAACATTATTAGAGATCTCTCTGACATACTGACATCTCCTCACCATGTTTTTCTCCGTCGATGTAGTGAGTCATATTTATCGCTTAAATCACAGAAGTTATATTTGCTATGCTGACTCTCTGTAAATGGGAGGTCCTGGGATCGTTTCCCGGAAAGGTTGATTTGGGGCTGCACAATTTTTACATCGAAACATCTTTATACTTTAAAAGTCATAAGGTATTCTATCTCGGGAAGATGAAAGCTTAGCCGACTGCACCCAAGCAACCTCGTCATTAATAAATTCGTGATTTGTTGTGTTATATTTGTCATCAAATGTAAAAATGATAAATAAAAAACCTCTCAACGAATTATAGTACCGTTTCATATGAACAAACAACGCAGGCGCTGGTCAGTGGACCGGTGAAGGTTTTGCGCGTAAAGCTTTGGAAAATGCATAAATGATTCGCTCCATCAACAACAGAACATACGATTTCTTCACACAGACTTGCTATTTATAGATGTTGGATTTTTTACACTGTTGTAAAATTATTACTATTTTATTAGAGTGAAATGGAAATTAAGCTTAAAAATTATCATAAGCGATAACCTGCATGCCTGAGAGTTCTCCACAATGGTCCCAAAGATGTGTGTGTCTACCAGCGGGTAAACTACGGTCAAAAATCATCTCCTGCTCATAGAAGACCCGTTCACTTGTAGCGGGTCGGTAATTGGTTGATAATGGTGATGCTGCAGTAATTAACGTCACACCACACAGAACCTCGGTATTGTATCGCGCCCTTGACACTTAATTTCAATACCGGAACATCCTCACTTTACAATACAAAATCAGTTAAATATGTATTTGAATGGACTTCTGTAAAGTAATCCTGCTTTTATTAAAGTAATGGACCAAGTTTCACAAATACGGATGGTTTTATGTAAAAAAAATGATCAATTTAATCTTATTATACTATATCGATATTACCGACCGTATGAGACCGTAGATCCAGAAATCAAAAGTTTTACGTTAATTATGTTGAATAACGGATAGAAGTCGATCTTGCTTATTTATTACCTTAATCCTAAAATTGTTTTAAAACTTATATTAGTATATGAACGGTGTCGCGATATATCGAATCTCCTTTCCCAGACCTTTGTGGTTTCTGCGGAAGCCGTCCGTAGCCATGCGTCCAACATTTCAAAACACAAGCTGCTCAAAGGACACGTTGCGTTGACAATAAGAGATAACGCGATTAACCGTTTGACATTTAAATTGCTTACATTTATTTGCACGCGGCACGCAATCGTCGCCGAGTTTACATTTAAATGTAATTTTTACATTTATTCTTTATTGCGTGACAAGTAAGCGCTACGCGACTATATCGCCTGATATTTAGCGACTAGAGCGCCTTATCTACAACTTTATGACTGCTTATCAAACCTGGTGGTACCATTCAGTTATATTACTACAAGTTAGCCTTTTACTTAAATATCTACCATCTGCTGATGATGGGAACAGTCTCAATGTTTCCATGTCCTACAGCGGGGTATATAAGAGAGAGGCTTTTTAAAGCTTTGTCTGTTTGCAAGTGAGTGTAACCGCACTGCAGAAAGACCAAACTGGCGACGCGGTTGTCTTATCTTCGGGCTGGTCTCTCATCAATAATATAGTTGTGCAGGCAGTCGTCAAAAAGTGTCTTTGGAAAATAAGAATTCACTTAAGAATTGTGTTCAATTTCGTTAGTTTGCTAGTTACAATTCTAAAGTATTCGTACCTGAAATTAGAACATTCATGCTTTTTCATAAGTTTTATTTAATAGTAGCTGACGTCGGCTACTTGACCCACGTGGTTATGAGTGTATTATTAAATTTCTATGTAATAAGCAACTTTTTGAAAATTATTCAGAAGTCTCAGTCCTATTCCAGTTCAGCTCTGTCTCCCATCACGCTATATTCAAGAAAGTTTGCTATGGTAGACTATAGTTATAGTCGTGAAATTCAGTTTTCAACAAATTCCGCGGGAACCATCGGTTTTTGCGGAACACAAAATAGTCTGTTTTTTTTTATAATCTCAATTCAAAATTTCGGTCGAATCGGTTCTGCATTGTTACTGGATGGAGAGATAAACATACACACACATACTTATATACAAACTTTCGCTATCTTCAGTCATGTTGAAAAAAAACCCACACTAGGTAATCCTGTTTTTATCTGTGCCTGTAAAGCGTATATATTCATATTTGTCGCTCGGTTTTTTACCAATAACAATGAATAAAACAGTACAAAATATCTCACAATCACGAATTAACAAAAGTAAAGAATGTAGTATGTTGTTCAAAAATAATGTCCAAAATATCAAATTTTAAATAGCGATGCTTACTGGGGTTCAGTGCGCAGTCGTGCGCTCGTTCGCTCGGCCTTCATTAAAGCCACCAGGCAGCTAAGTCGGTATCTGAGCGCAATTATAACCGAGGTGCGGGACCTCACACACGCTTAATTAACAGCTGTCGATTTTGAAAAAGGATAAAAAGGGATAAAAGGCTGCTGAGGGAAAGAGGACGCGCAGGGTGGCGATAACGTATCTGTGCTTAATGAAGCTATGCAAATTGTGTGCGCCCACGCACCTCTCGGTGGTTTTTGATGTGCGTTTTTAACTTAGCCGTTTCTTTGTTTTGTTTCAGTTCGGGTTTATCTAGGAGATAACAATGATGGTTTGATTTATTTTGTTCGATATATTGTTTAATGTTGTCGGCCAATGCAATGGCTTTAGTAGTATCAAGGCAGCGGATTTTTTTTTAGAAATGTTTAACTGATCTCTTATAAAAGTAAGAGAGATTAAGAACACCGCGCTGCTCTTTAGTTCGGTGGCCCAACCCGGGCATCGAACCAATAACCTTATCCTACTCATAGTATAAACGCGATAGTTTGTAAGTATGGATGGATATAACAACTATCCATCCGTCCATCCATACTTCTTTCACGTAAAAAGTACTGGATGGATTTTGTATGAAACTTTACAATAATATAGATTATACATCAGAATAACACGTAGGCTACAATTTATAAAGATATTGTGGGAATATAAGCTACGCTAAATACTAATCCTGCGCAGACGAAGTCGCGGGCACCAGCTAGTAATCATATTTGTACATTCAAACCACTAGAAAAAGAGGCAATTAATTAAAATGCACTATATATAACTAGACATCAACACCAATTTAAGAAGTCCAGAGGCGGTGGGTCAACGTCAACCCTTGCGGAGATAACGCCTCTCTTTTCCAATATAGCTAACCGAGGGGGTTCACAAACTTTTCTAAAAGCTGCTAACTGGTGTCAGCTTCATACAAAATTTGCAATGAGTATACAAATCTAGCCAGTCTAATGTTGCGTTTTGAGTGATGAACGTATTGTTCATCGTCGTACAAAATTTGTTGAAAAAGTTACTCAATCGGCTAGGAGCTATATGGTGGTGGAGGCCAAACAATTACATTTTTATTTATGAGTAAATTAACAAGTACTTGAAAAATAATTGCAATTTCTGATCCAGCCGTAAGTGTAATTGTTATAAGTGCCTTATTTAGCAGAATATCACTTATCTCAATGTGACAAGGAAATATTATTATGTTTATCTTTGCTTGACAATAGTGTGGAAACACTTGCTGAGACAAATCAAATACTATTATTTCCTTTGGGGAATATGCATCAATGGTAGGAGAGAAGTTTGTTTGTTTATTTATAAACGATAAGTGGCATTACCGAACCGACTTTAATAATTATTTTACCATTGGTAAAGTTTTTTTTTATTCCTATATTACATAGGTTATATTTGATTTCAGTCATAGTAAGATTTTAGCCTCAAACAGTGATATGTATATTATAAGCCACATTAATGCATTTATAACATTGAAAATAATGAAAAAATTAAATTCCCTTATCTCATAAACCTTTTTAGTGTGGTTACTAAAACGTGTTTTTTTTTGTCTTCCTGGCCCCTATTTTTTTCTGTCTGACCCCAATTGTGAAGATCATGCAGACTTGGTTTCATAAAATTTGTTAGTTTTGAAGGTTACGTAGGCAAGCCATCTTTTAAAAGGGGTTTGGCTTGTCCCATAGCATGACAAAAGCGGTCAATCCTATCAGTGAGACTGGTATCGGCAGGTACGTACGTCTGTCCGATCGCGATTCGTCCGATAACCAGAGATTTGAAATGCAATTTCTTATTTTCAGATACGGTGTACCTACGCTTAGGGTTGCCAGACTAATCTGTTATATCTGAATGAACTTTTATCTTATATTTACAGCAGTGAAAAGTATCAGACATGTATTGGGGTATTCGTTATAGGGATATAAACGTTGTTGTAAAAAAGTGAAACGAGCGAGTTGTAATGCGCACCACGTCCATGAGCTTATCGTATAGGAAAGTCACTTGCGTTTCTTGAGTTGGTGAATGTAAATATAGTTGCCATTAATAACGTGTATTGTTATTGTTAAATTAATTTAAAATTTAATTTTATATTAGTTTAAATGGAAAGTTAACTAAAAATAAAATTGTAAAGCTTGTCAAACAATATACCTCAACATATTCAACTATAATTTATATTTTCAAAAAACACTTTTTAGTTGAATATTTATAGTAAACGATAACGTAATAAATATTTAGTTCTAATTAAACTAGCTAGTTAGCTAGCAAATTAATTTTTATTGGAACTGCGAGATTCAAATATCTTTGGTCTTTTTAATCCTGCGTATCAAAAATATTTGTGCATACTTAAAATCAGTCTTCAATAGCCATAATTAAATAACGGTTATTGATTTTTATGGCGGGCTTAATACGAAATATAATAATCCACAGGAATCTCTGTTTCTGGCAACCCTAATTACACCTCGCAACATTCTCCGATTTCATGTAAACGATTATAACCATAAAATAACATCGTTATAGAGACCAAAATCGCTTGAATAAATAAATGTAATATTTATCTATTTGTCGCATACCGCTCAAGTAATGCATTGTCCAACACATCTGTCTGTTTGTACGGTGCAATCTCTATTTGGTAGTGATTGAATATTGTTTAGACGTAACGAGTTGGTCGTGTTACTTCTTGTTATTTGGGAGTTGGTGTACAAGTAAGTTTATAACTTTTACAAAATACCGTTATTTTTCACATTTTGGACCAGAGGATTTTAGAAATTCTTTCGCCAAATATTGGCTTTGCTAATGTTTTTATTTCTTTGTATGTCTTAGAGTCTTCATCATTCTGCCATCTTCAAGAGCGGCAATGTTTAAAGATTACTGCTTTATTTATTATGATTTTTGGACCAGAGTAAATTATCCTTAAAGATTGTTAAATTTTAGTTGAATAAAACATTTTAATTGTTATACTATACTTTGATATATACCGGGAAAAAGAGTTGATCCTTCGATTTAGCTTCAAAGGGAGTACTCCACAAGCATTTGTTAGTCTAGTCGTGCGTCAGTACCCTTATCAGTTAGAGGTATATAAGTAAAACCCACCACTCAGCTCCAATACAGCTTGGTGGGATGAGGTAATCAAGTTCGTACCTTTACATGTACCAGTATACATTGTGTGATCAAAACCATTTTAATCAAGCTGCAACAGATTCATACGCAGTGTATTTGGTGAACAGCTCCAGTGTGTCTCCTAAAAGCTAATGAAGAAAAGTGAAAACCCCGGCGTCGCATTCATTAAACTCTTTCCGCGTTAGCTTTTTTCGCCGTCTGCACACATTCGCCGCCTGCTCATTTTCGCCCGCCGAGTCCCCGGGACACACCGCGTCCAACGCACCCCCCTGTCAAGATTGTTTGCAGTCTTTAGATAAAGACACCAATGCATCTGTGCGTTAGGCTCGACGCACACGTGCCTGCATTCAATGTGTATTTAATTTACTCCACTTAGTCGATCTTTGATTTTAGAATATAGAGAGTAGTTGTTTAATAGATCCGATATTAAAACAATACTGTTGTAACATCCTTAAGATTTACAGATCGCGGTTTTGAACGCAGGTAAACAATCTGGGTACAGGTACATAACACTTATTTTAAGGCCATTATTTTAATTTCTACCAATAAACAACAATGTTTTACTACTATCGAAATTACTTAATATAATATAATATTTTTTATTTATTTGGGTAGTTCTGTTCAAGCTGGATTACCACCGACCATTTTGGTCGGTCGGTTATAATCGATCGCTGCTTTAGATGGCTTTACTGAAAATGTAACAAACTCTGTAGGTAGTTAGTTTATAAATCAGGTAGTTTATAAATCAATGTCTAAATAGATATCCGTTAAAAATGCGAAATTGTAGTCAGGTAAAATCAAGAGAATTTAAGCAGATTAGATAACTCTTCTTAATGCAAGTCTAGCACACAATAACCATAGTTTTCTAGCACCCCTGTGCCACAAACTAGCACAGTTTAGTGGTGCGTGTGCGGGCAGCTTAAGCCGTATTGGGCCGGCGCGTGAACCGAGCCTGTCAAATCGTTCGGCGTCACGTGACGGCAGTGTTTCCAGCCTGGAGAGGTTCTGCACACGCCGGATATGAAGATAGCGCTGGAAAAAACGAGCACTCGCGTCGCCACTCGCGTCGCGCCCTCACCCAGATGAGTTATATTTTGTTCTTGCACTCTTTTTGTTCTGCACATTGCTCGTGGTCGTTTTTTTTTGTGTTTGCGGATTTCTCTATCGATTCGCTCCCATGTGGCGTGTGCTGTGATTTCAAGCTGTTTACGTGTTACTCGGTTCCTATTGGGAGACGTGACGCGTCTACGTTTTGATATGTGTTTGTCGGATATCTACGGTTGAGTTGCAATCCTTGGTATACTTATATTTTCATCCTGTTATTTGATCGTTCCAGCATAAAGGTGACAGAGTATAAGTAAACACTTTAGGTTTTAATGACTATCAGTTAAAGCGTATCACCTATACTACGCTACTACTGACTAATAAATAATGGACAGAACTTGATAGTAAATTTAATTCAAAATCTGAACGCAGTTTGAATTTTGTAGTGTTGCCCTTTTCTCCTATTTCCTGTAGGTAAGGATGGCTCTACTAAATCCCTTATTTGATCTAAAGATAATTAGATAGAAAAAAAACCTTAACCTATGAAGATGCCAAAGTTTATAACACATAAAATAAAATTTAACTCATTCAATAAATTCAAAGCTAAATTAGCTGAATATATAATAAACAATACCAATAATTTTTAGTTAGTATCAGTACTTGTTCTATTAAGTGTGTTAAATTATTATTTATAGAAAACTAAGGTTAGGTACTTAAGTCGTTTTATGGGAATAAATGTCTTTAAACTTAATCTAAACCTAATTATTATTATGAAGTTTGGACGTACATACTGGTAGGTTGTGTAAGAATGGAGTGTTGATAGCCATCAGCAACATTTAGTTGTAACTATCCAGCGGCGTACATGTTGACAGTCATCATTATCAACCCATTACTGGCTCACTACAGAGCAAGGGCTCTCCTCCCAATATGAGAAGGGTTTTGGCTATAGTCCACCACGCTGGCCATGTGCGGATTGGCAGACTTCACATGCACACATGTTGACAGTGTGTTGATAGCATTAATGCAGTCTTCTGTCTTTTAATATCGAGATAACGTTAGGACAGGCGATAGACATATACTGCAACGAGTAGGAACTAGGAAGTAGGAAAACTAACGCGAAGAGCGTGTTTTGTATGATCTGTATACAAAGATATATCGATAATGAACCAAAAAGAATTTGTTTGGTTGAATCATATTTAACGATTAGAGATAAATATGATATGCACATTTTTGAATATCCAAGCTTGAAAGTAATTAACTTCAATGCATAACAGTAGCATAAATATAACTATAGGTGGCTGTCAAACCTTTGCAGGTACCGGTGTAGATGTGGCCCAAAATAAGATACGTTTGCCTAGAAAATGTCTATTGACTCTTGTTTTGAAGGTACTTAGGTTGTAAGAATTAGAAAACACAGAATTAGAGTTGCAAAAATTAGAGACCTCCCAAGGATGCAAATAATTAAAATATTATTTGGTCCAAGGGTAAAGGAAAACATCGTGAGGAAACCTGCATGCCTGAGAGTTCTCCGTAATATTCTTAAAGTCGTATAAAGTCTACCAATCCGCACATAGCCAGCGTGGTGGATATAGCCAAACCCTACTCATATTGAGAGGAGACCCGTGCTGTGTAGTGAGCTGGTAATGGGTTGATTATGATTATGATGGCAAGGGGATCAAAATCCGCCGCGTGTCATGTGATGCTATGGTCAAATGACGAAGGAGGAATAAGATCGAATATTACCTGAGTAGGCGACTCCGAAATGGTCTTAGTAAACCCCGATAGTCCCGATAACCCCGATAGTGGTTGAGATACCGGCCGGGGTGAGAGTTCTATGCCAGGCATGCGCATCGGTCTTGCTTTAATGGTGAAGAAATTCAACCTGCAAGTCTGAGAGTTCTCCGTAATGTTCTTAAAAAAGTGTGGAGTCCACGTGGTGGACTACTACCACGATCCTTTTTTACGCTGAGAGTCCCGCGTCCAGACGTGGGCCGGCAATAGATTAGTGATGTTTATGATGATAACTTCAAAAGGTATCTAGTCCTCTAACCTGTTGGTATTTAACCTGTTACACGCCTGCATATCCTTATAAAGTACTCACTACTCGTGACACAATATTTAAATGCAGATTAATATAATCCGTCCTTCAATAAACATCCATTTTTACTCGATTCCATTTTATTCACTTAAGTTTTTACGATCCCCGTCCTCCCGGTTGATACGAATTGAGCAGCCACGTCAATAAACCAATAAACTTTTATACGGCCTCCTAATAGCAGTGTTTAATTAAAATTATTCAACAGTGTGCACGGATTTACCGTGAAGTGTTGATCACGCGGCCGTTTGGAATTACATCGCCGTTACGACTTACGAGTGTAAACACGCACTCGCACACTAACACGTGGATTTATATTTCTACTTTAATCATATAGTTACAAGGGTAGTGTACGAATAAAAAGTTTCTATATGCTGTGTGCTGTTAGGACGTCAGCCTACTAATCAGAGGTCGGGGGTTCGAACCCGGGCACGCACCTATAACTTTTCGGAGTTATGTGCGTTTTTAAGCAACTAAAATATCACTTGTTTCAGCGGTGAAAGAAAACATCGTGAGTAAACCTGCACGCCTAAGAGTTCTCCATATTGTTCTCGAATGCGTGTGAAGTCTACCAATCCGCACATGGCCAGCGTGGTGGACTATGGACAAACCCTTCTCATATTGAGAGGAGACCCGTGCTCAGTAGTGAGCCGGTAATGGGTTGATCATGATGATGATGATGAATATTAAGAGCGATACTAAGCGTTTTCCCTGACGACTATAACACTTTTTTGAAGTTATACTTCTTTTGGCGCGATGGAGAAAACTGATGAGAGTGAATTTTTACGATGCGCGCGCACACCGACACCTAAATTCTACATCGTGAAGTTAGTTGTATATTCTAGTATTTTTATATTTAGAGCACGTGTTTCGTAACAGTACAATTAAACAGTGTGAATTAATAAATATTATTTTGGTGTTTTTATTAAATCAATTTCATATACGACGGTGATAGTATTTACTTTTGTTGTTGGTTTGATCATGATGATGATGATGATACAAACAATTTATATTAGCAGTGGTAATTTTAGTGAGTTCTCCATAATTTTTCTGTACTGAGAGGCGACCATGTTTCGTAGAAGGCTGGTAATGAGCAGACGTATTAATTGGCATTGACTAAGTTTTCAAGTATTTTTTCCGCGCGGTAGTGTAACTGCGCTAATAATAAACTTACATTACGAATGCCTTGAACGTCATAAACGCAAATGCATCCAAGATGGCATACGATTAATCGGCGAAGTTGCATCGGCAGAAAGGCATTATCTTGACTCATAAAAACTTTACTGTCGCATAATTTAGTGTCGCCTCCAATCAGCTGCTGCTGTCACGGGTGACATTAGTCGCTAAGTTATGATTGAGCCGCGGCGATCCCCGCATTACCGTATTTTATAACGATAAAATCACTCGATGTTTATTATTCGTTAGGATTGCGATTCTTTTATTGCGATCCGATGTTTCGTTTTAATGTCAAGGTACCGTGATTGTGCCGAATTATTCTTTGGTATGGCTGCTCCCTTGTTATCATTAATTCTATGGTTCGGGGAAAATTTATCGTGTCGTGATACCTACACTAAAGACAAGAGATAAAAATGCAATTTTGTTATTTATCTTATTACAATTAAATCCAATATTAATAAAAGCTTGTCAATGATATTGGCACTTATTCAACAAGTGACTTTATTTATACTTAAGCTTGACTTAAATAGACTAAAAATAAATCGATCTTTAAGTGTGTTCTTCTGAAAGGATACTGGAATAAAAGTTTCATTTACAAAGATATTATTGTAGCCCACGTGACCGGTGGCGTGTCCACACATTTCGTGAGACGTTCCTGATTTAGCGAGTAGTATTATTCAATGAATCTGCATAATCATCTATTAATATATAATATTTTGTTCTTTGTGTATGAGTAACTCTAAAGAGAAGTAACTCTAGAAGCTGTGGTAGCCTAGTGGTTAGGGCGTCAGCCTCCTAATCAGAGGTCGGCGGTTCGAATCCGGGGACGCACCTCTAACTTTTCGGAGTTATGTTCGTTTTTACACATTTAAAATATCACTTGCTTCAACGGTGAAGGAAAACATCGCAAGGAAACCAACACGCCTGAGAGTTCTCCATAATGTTCTCAAAGGCGTGTGAAGTCTGCCAATCCGCACATGGCCAGCGTGGTGGACTATGGCCAAACCCTTCTCATATTGAGAGGAGACCCGTGCTCTGTAGTGAGCCGGTAATGGGTTGATCATGATGATCTAAAGACTCTAAAGAGGTTATTTTTGTCAGTCGATTAGGATTCGTCATACAGAGTACAATATGACATTAGAAAATTAAATGTCTCGTAATGGCAATAAATTTAATTGAATCATTAAAAGTCTTAGGCCATTTTCCTAGTTAGATTTTATATCCGGTCCAAAGCTCTTCCCAATGGCACTTCCTTTCAGCCTTGGTTACAGCTACCGCGAATTGGAGATTGATACTACATTCAGTGTTTTAAAATGCGCTGGATAACATATATGCTATATAAATTTACAGTCCGTCGCATTTCTCCGCGTCGCATCGCCCGCCCGAGTTTCAACTTTCAGCTGTGTTATATTATCTCGTGACAATAATGTGGCTGATCAAACCCTTTACGTGTTTCCGCCATCTCAACCTTTTACCGCCATGGATAACGTCAACAGAAAAGCCGAATTGTTAATAAGTATTTGGCAGAATCCAGGAATCGATCCGTGGACCTCGTGATCCTTAGCGGAGTATACGACCCACTAGATCAATATGTCGATCTATCGAATATAGAAACTATATCTACATATACTTTAAAATCAGATATATACTGGTTGAAGCGGTGATAGCCTAGTGGTTAGGGCGTCAGCCTCCTAATCAGAGGTCGGCGGTTCGAATCCGGGCACGCACCTCTAACTTTTCGGAGTTATGTGCGTTTAAAAAAAATTAAAATATCAATTGCTTCAACGGTGAAGGAAAACATCGTGAGGAAACCTGCACGCCTGAGAGTTCTCCATAACGTTCTCAAAGGCGTGTGAAGTCTGCCAATCCGCACATGGCCAGCGTGGTGGACTATGGCCAAACCCCTTCTCATATTGAGAGGAGACCCGTGCTCTGTAGTGAGCCGGTAATGGGTTGATCATGATGATGATGATATACTGGTTGTAGAATATATTGAAGTTTTGCTACTAGTGGTGCATTCTCCCCTATAAATCCTGTCTCAAGTTTACACACATTATTCTTTGGAGTCAAAAAGCCCATCAATAGCGCGATGACAAACAGACAGGAGAGTTTATTATACATGAATCACGGCCCTTATTGACGGAGCTGTCACAGATGAATCTCAATTGTGCGCCGGTCAATGAACTGCTGGCTGCTCAGTCTCTACGTCTTAATGTGCTTGCAATTAATATTTGGTTCACATCACGAACTCAAGCTGATATTCAACCTCGATTTATTATCATACCATAGTCAGTGTTTTAATGTACCAATGCTGGATATTTGCTTCTCCTGTTATTAGAGAGATGCAGGTCTAGTGAAGGCCGGAATATTTTCTATTTTTTGAATCTTTGTTTTGCTAAGGGCGGATAAAAACTAAAAATATATAAATTTTAATCAGTTGAGTTGTTGTAAGTAGATATTAATATATATATATATATATATATATATATATATAAAAAAATATATATATATATATATATATATATATATATATATATATCACTTCAACCGATAGACGTCCACTGCTGGACATAGGTCTTTTGTAGGGAGTTCCAATGGCCACGGTCTTGGGCCGCTTGTATCCAGCGGCTCCCTGCGACTCGTTTGATGTCGTCTGTCCACCTTGTTGTGGGTCGACCAACGCTACGTTTATATATATATATATATATATATATATTTTTTTTTTTTTTTTTTATCCACTACAGGTTAGCCCTTGACGGCAATCTCACCTGATGGTAAGTGATGATGCAGTCTAGGATGGTAGCGGGCTAACCTGTTAGGGGCATGGTAAACCCACACTCCTAATTGGTTTCTACGATACATCGTGCCGGAACGCTAAATCGCTTGGTGACACGTCTTTGTCGGTAGGGTGGTAACTAGCCACGGCCGAAGCCTCCCACCAGTCCAGACTCGAGCCGGGAATCGAACCCAGGACCTCCAACTTTAAAATGCAACAGCGCACGCGCTGCACCACGGAGGTCGAATCTTATATGTCTGTTCCCTTGTCAATCTACAACACCACAACGTGTAAACTTTCTGTATGCAAATCGACCCAAAGAAGGCACTTTTAGAAGATGGTTATATGTTGATTTTACTTAAAACTAATAGGGTTCCATCGTTTTGAATACAATGCTAATTTTAGCATTGACCATCCATGACTCAAAACGATAAAGGAAGATTGAGATGACAATACGTGAACCAGTTTATTTTATGATTGTGTTAGAGACCTTATTGGTTTGCATTTTATTTATTAATAACTAAAACAAAACAGCGGCTAAGACATAATTGATACACCTACGAGTTGGTAACCGATACTTCGAGTACAGTAATTAAAAGCAAGTCTTAATTACAAATTAAAAACAACATTTTTATCGCACCCGTGTCAAAACACACAACCCCTCCGCAGGTGCGCGTCGCACACTTGTCTATAATTTGCTGCCTATTCCACTACCCGTGGCCCGGGTGAAGTGTAATTAATAGGAGCGGGCAACGCCGCGTCAACACGCTTGTAAATAAAGTTCAACATGGACACTGTAATTGTAGTGAGTTTTTAATAAATTGAGTCGTAGGTACATGTTAATTATATTTTGCACATTTTTGATGTGTCGCTTCTGAATGCATGTTCGGGATGACGACATATTTTTTTTATCCGCTACAAGTTAACTCTTGTCGGCAACCTTACATGGAGTATGTGATGCAGTGTAAGATGGTGGCGGGCTTTTAGGGGTACGGTAAACCCATACTCTTAATTGGTTTCTACGCGACATCGTGCCGGAACACTAATTCGCTTGGCGATACATCTGTGTCGGTTGGATGACTTTGTCTGGTGGGAGGCTACAGCCGTGGCTACCAACGGCCTCGAGCCGGGAATCGAATCCGATCCTCCAACTATATGATGTGACAGCCACGCGTTGCGCCACGGAGGTCATCAAATATCAGTCACAGTCATCATCATGATCAACCCATTACTGGCTCACTACAGAGATCTCCTCTCAATATGAGAAGGGTTTGGCCATAGTCCACCACGCTGGCCATGTGCGGATTGGCGGACTTCACACGCCTTTGAGAACATTATGGAGAACTCACAGGCGTGCAGGTTTCCTCACGATGTTTTCCGTCACCGTAGAGGTGCGTGCCCGGATTCGAACCGCCGACCTCTGATGTCTCAGTCACAGTGAAACGTGCGAATTTCATAAAATGATTTTTCATTTTGTTTGCAGCTTACAATAGATGCAATTGGAACTTCATTTGCTCAAACGTGGGAAACTTAAGCTCAAATAAGCGTCGCGTAAGCAAGCGCACAGAACGTTATGACGATGTCCATGTTTTTATCTTGCTTAGGACAATAAGTTTCGCATTTTACTTTAGTAGTTATACTAATACAGGGGGCAAAGTCTCGGGGGAAGCTGGTATTTCCTAATATTATAATGAGGAAAGATTTGTTTTCTATCTATTTCATAATGATTAAATTTTATTTTTGAAAACTCTACTGAAACATAAATACTGTTCTTCTTATAAACCATACCTAATAACGCATTTAATGTCGAATGTAATTGAAAGAATCGTTTTGTATTGTAATATCAATACTTACCGATCAATCATATGTTGATAAATTTGCCCCTTTACAGAATGTGATGTAAACGGATAGTTTAGAAGATATTTAAAAAATATTTTTGAAGTGAAAACTTCTTTAGCGGCGTTGAGCACTTTTTCTGTAATGGGTATAAAATCTTAAACTCGCGTCAGGACTCGCGTTAGACGGATGGAGAGTAGACAGCTATCCCCTCTCTACGGCGCGGCGAAAATGTATGCCTGGGCCTACTGTTTCGTTTAGGCAGCGCAGGGCGCTTGCGCGAATGTTCGGGTATGTTACAGCGTGCCACGCGCATCCATGGATGGTGACAGCTGATGGCTCGACCGTCTGTGTAGTGATCACATTGTTTCGTATTCGTAAAATTCGTGAATGTAAAGTGCTTAAAATATGGAAATTGTAATAGTTTTTAAGTGTTAAATTTTTAATGTAATATAAATTGTCATGTTTGTGTACGATAGCGCAATAAATGAATATTGTATTCTACCACATAAATGATATACTGATAAAGCAATTGGTGCAAAATTATTCCCTAACCATTCCAAAATATCAAACATGCTCAACGTTAATAATCAAGTTTTCACTTCTGCCGGCACTCCCGGAGTGCAACCCGTCTTTTTTTTTGCGAGAATGGAGTTTACGTGTTGTAAACCAGTGCGCTGCGCGGTTCATTAAATTTATGAAATAAAATTAGGTCAGCGTGGGTGAAACCGCGAAGACCAGCTAGTAGTCAATATAAATCCGGACGGTCTGACTCGGAGTACGTCCCGTTAATACCTGGCTGTTCCAACTAACGATCTGTCATTATCGCGGCCATAAACTGCGGCGGAGATTCCGACGAGATCTTCATAAATAACTCATAAGTTCGCCTTCGCTCCGATCCGTCTGTCTGCTGCGTACGTGCGCCTCGTAATTGGCCCTGATCCCGCCACGTATCGTGTCACAGATGTAGCATGAGTATGATGTGTCAAAGATTAAGTGCCGAGCTCTGGCGACGGAGCGGTGCGGAGTGGTTACCGACTTGTGTTATTCTATTCTCTGAATGAGACGACTCGCAGGTGTGACGTTCCGACTGGATACCGACCGATTTAAACAATAAACAGCAAGTATAATTTGCTATATTCCGCCGACAACCGGGAGATTTGTATAATATAACACCACACCAAATCCTCCACTAGAACCTCTACGCACGTTTCGACCCGACACCGGATCGTCCTCAGGAGATGTTGACTTCACAAGCGCTCGTCGGCGGAATATAGCAAATTATACTTGCTGTTTATTGTTTATCATGGACTTCCGCAAAGTAACGCCTGCTTCTATTCATTACCGACCGATTTGATGAATTCATGATATTTTAGTTGGTTCTGCAAATTATAATCAACACTTGGTTTGGCGAGGTGGTGGACTAAGGCCTCAACTCTTTTCATGCTGAGAGGAGAAACGCGCCCTGTAGTGTGCCTAAAATGGGTTATTTGTATGGGTAATGTGATAAAGAATTATAGTTATGTTACTAGCTGTCTCGTCCGCCGCATCGTAGCATATATAATTTTTAATTCGAACGGTTGTTGCTAATTTAAACAAGCAAATTTCAGCTTTCTCTCTCTGCTTTTAATGAAGATTGTTAAAAATCACCAAAACTGTAACGAGCGAATGGAATGGTTGGAAGCGGAGCGCCTGTTACTATGGTTACGATGTCTGCGAACAAATCTCAAATCACTCTGAAAGAAATATATAATAATAGAAGTTAAATAAGACAAAATGAAAGAATGAATTCACAGATGGTTAGCTTCATTTTTCTTATTAGTAACTAACAAAAAAATATAAATGACTATTGGTGGTATCACCACATCGTTTGTAGTTGAGGTTTCTGTACACTTAAGAACTTTATTAAACCAAAATAAATTATGTTATTTATAAAATAGCGGTAGACGTGATCGTACCCAAAAAATACAAATAATCTACAACCCGATTGCAGCGCCACCTACGATGTAAACAAGATCAAGAAGAATAGAGCAAATGCTTTGTGTCGGATATTTCTCAGTTAGAGTATTCTCATTCGATGGTAAAGTACTCTTCTTCTTCTTGCCCTTATCCCACATTATGTGGGGTCGGCACAACACGTCTTCTTCTTCCACTCACTTCTATCAGCCGTCACCTCACTACCCACACCTTTTACCCGCGATGGTAAAGTACTATATATTTATATTCGTGAAAAGCGTCTGGAATCTGTAAGGTACCCGTACAAACTGCTTAACTACTTTGTATTCGCATTCTCTAAAACGCTCACCACAATCAAAGCATATCAATCTAAATCACTATCAGGTTATATTTATCTCGTTGCAGGCAGATCGTCTAATAAATTTTCTTCTTGAATTGGCGAATGTCAAATGAAATTAGTAGTTTATTGCGGCGGTGCGTGTCTGGGCGAACGAAAGCAAAGATAGGCACTTTGATAGTTTTACATGTGACTAGTTTATGCCCGTCACATTGTTTGAAATTTCTTCTGCATATTATGTACCTATGCATATTTACGTCACAAATTGTAATTTAATGTACAAATAATGTAAAGAGCGGTGATAGACTGGTAGTTAATACTTCGCTCTCCTTTACGGGGACCGCGTTCGGTTCCCGGCACGTACCTACAACTTTTTGGATTTTTGTGTATTTTTAATTTAATTCAAGCAATTTTAATTTCAATATTATTTTCTCAAACGTTGAAGAAAATATCGGCCTGCTTGCCTGAGAGTTCTCTAATATTACTTAAAGGCGTATCAAATTTACCAGTCTGCACTTGGCCAGTGCTAGGCAAATGGTGGACTAAAATGAGTAATCCATAGTTCTCAGTCTATCAATGCCCCATAGCTAAGTACAATCTCACAGGAGAGGGGGACGGTGGAAATAGGGTGAAAAAGGTTTGCTTAGTTATATGAAAATTAAAACTTAGTTGCGAATATTAATATAATATACCAAAATTATTATATAATTTATATACTCGTGTAGAGTTCTGTACTCCCATACTTCATGATTTTCTTCTGTTTGTTTGGATGAATTGAAAAGTTGCCTACTTTGTACGAAAATATTAAGGTAAGTATAGGAGTATAGAAGTCTAGATGAGTATAACATATAGTAAAAGGGAAGTGTTTCTCGTATTCCCTTATGGTTTTGTTTCAGTCATTGGCTAATTTCTGAGGATGGGGCTGCGACTTTGTATCACCTGCCTCTTAGCATTTTGCTAAGAGGCCCGGTTTTCTACTCCTTTTTTGGATTCGGTCTTAACTAGGAAATCATTTACGTCAAGTCTGTCTGTCTCGTAACAGAATTAAACCCGTAACCCTACACCGCTAGTGTATTCATTACGCTCACTAAGACTTGCGCCTGATTCTGACATTGACTCCACGTCACCCACTCTTATATTTTCAACTTTGTGTCCATCCGTATAGAGTTCTCTTTATTTTACTTTATTTCTGAGTTCCATCACGTCTCCAAGTGATTCCACAATATCATCTATTTTTTTAATTTAGGTCTTATTTCTGAGAGCATAGAGAACTATTTTGGTTTTTATTTTCTAGTCTTATAACATCTACGATTGATTTCAGATCACCCGTTGTGCAATTCTTGACTTTATTGAGATCTGCGCAGAGTGCTTTTTAGTTTGTTGTTTTGCAAAGTAGAATCTCGTCTTATTAAGCGAGAAACGAGGCATCAGCATCCATCATAATTCTGCCTCATTTTGTAATGCGCCTGCGAGATGCTATATTTTCATATGCAAATGCAATTTGGCATGTGCAGTCTTCATGAACCGTAATTCGCGATGTTAAAGTTATTTTTTGCCAAGCAATGGGGATAGTAAGTTTGTTTTATAAGTGCGTAGGTACTGCCCGGTTGGACTAGTTGCTTGAAAGTTGTTGATATCGTAGTGGTATTTTAATTCGCGATTTCTGATTTCTCTTATGGGAAATTTGCTTGCGCTTTCAGTGTAGTAGTTTAGTCTTACAAAAAATATCTTCATCATCGTCATGTCATCAAAAAACATAACAGCCTAATAGAATAGCACTTTTTATCACTGAAGTTTTTATATTTTTCATTTACTTTTATTAAACCATTAACTATTTTATTACATAAAAAATGTACTAGGGCCTAATTGAAATATTTCAACCCGCCTAGAATGTAGCCCGTGAATAAGGAATGATTTATATTTGTTAATAACTCATGATGAGAAATTATTCATACTTGTATAATGGAGTCCAACAACCAGTGGCGGGTCTTCACTCTATTCCTTTCATCATCATTTTTGCTCCAAGATAATATACACCTAACATTAAGTTTAATTTGCTATAATCGTATACGTAATTTCTGTTTTCTTTATATACCACTCCAATACCCAGATATTTCAAAATACGTTCTCCGCGCACGTTTCTCTCCGTCTACGGGACATCCTTAGGAGACGTTGAATACACAACGCAAAATTACAATTCTTACCGTATGTTAAGTCGATATACATAACTATTATGAAATTCAATACTTTATTCTAAAATTAGCACCAAATGTTGTATTGATTGATATAATTTTGCGAATAATTAAAACTTACTCGTTCTAATTCCCGTCCGTCAAGTGGACGGGCGCGGAGGGCCGCCATTTTAAATTACCCATCACCTGTCAGCTGCAAGCGACACCTATGTTAATGCACTAGTGTGTTTATATATTTATTGGCGCGAGGTTTAGTGCATCTGTTAAATCATTCCACTGAAGTTTAGTTGAGTTTAGGCTGTGACAACGGGTGTTGGTTGATGGTACTGGTTGACCATGGAGGAGTGCCAAAGCAGGCCAGTAAAGTCCCGCTGGGATCAAGGTTCCCTTCAGAATTGTAATTAAAGTGATGAGGACCCGGAGTCGGGCCAATACAGACTTATTACGACCACCGACCATCCAATAGTCACTATGACTTCCTCGTTGGTTTTCTATTTAATATTTTTGACTGCGAATCACTTAGTCGTGGGTTTGAGTCTCGAATCGCTTTGTTTCAAATAAAATAAAATATTTTTATTGCAGGTCAGGGACCCATATAAAAACCCTTATAATTTAAATTTAGAAAAAAATATATTAAAAGTTGAGTTAATATAAATGAACTTAATAGATATATAATAATTTAAAAATAATTCCTGACTTATCTTACGTTAGGGGTCTGGTGTACCCTGAGCCAGTGCATATAAAACACATTGTCAGGGGATACCTGAGCGACGACTTTGATTAGCTTGTTTTTTGAATTGCGGACGCTTTGCCAGAAACCTGCAATTCTGTTCCTAATTATGGCGTAAAAGTCAGGGACACCAGCGTCGGTTTAGTAGTTATTGTGTTATAAATTGAGCTATGCTGGTAAGAAACCATATTATGTTAGGTTTTTCTTGTTGAAGTACTCGAGCTCACTGTTAATTTTATTTGCATTATTACTATACAATTTTGCTGAATCTTTCATAAGCTGTGATCCGGGTTCTATTTGATACGACTTCCGGACCACAACTTGTATAATAAAAAAATGATGACTCATCAATTACATTGAAATTTGATGGTAATTTTGTGTGATCTTTATGTGTATGAGAATGCTAGGTTATTAAACCTCTTCAGGTTTATCAGAATTTTGTAAGCTACATCTAATTTGTGTAGGATTATTATGAGGTTAATTGTTTGTGGTCCACCACACTATTCTTATGCGGTTTGACGGATTTAGATTGTTAACTATTCCGTTAAGGTTAAATTTGATCACCGCGACTGCCTCTTTAATCTCGTGGGTATCATTTTGACTACACGAGGTTCCGGGTTCGATTAACCCTCCTACCCCGTATCTCACAATGCAAGGTGCGAATTTATTACGGGAATTGATTGAAATATCAATCGTTGGAAATGAATATTTATTAAACCGGATATCGAATCCATCGCGGACCTCAGTCGAGCGGAACAGCAGTGCGCCGCTGATGCGATGCGATGCGAAATACCTACTGTATGCTAATAATTGCATACGCTTCTCATTGTTGTATAGAGTTAGCAGCTAAGTTCATGTAAAGGGGAATTCGTTATAAAACAAGCCCCATTCTAAATCCATAACTTACTTGCACTTTGCACTTAGCAATCAAGTGCAATTTTATAATTTCTGACCGGATAACGGCTTACATAACATTGGTAAATCGGCCGGTTTTTTTTTTTTAACAACTCGAGATTTTGATATCAAAATAATAGTTACCCAGTTATGTTTGTTGTGGCTAAGACCAGGTCGCGTTTGAAACCCTAACAGCTTTAGTTTTAAGTTTACGAACATACTTATCAGCATCGACTCACTGTGAGTTATTGACGCGTCTAAAGTGGCGTTCAAAGGATTATTTGAATAAAGATTATGATCGATTGATTGATCAATGCTGTATGCAGAAATTAGAGAATTATTATTTAAAATATCAATTTAAAAAAAACGCAAATATTTACCACGATAACCAAACCAACTATTATATTTATGTTTTAATTTTAAGTAAAACAATAATTAAGTGTAACTCAATGTATCGACTCTAAATAGTATGCTTTTTATTTTTCAATAGGCTTTCAAAATGAGAAAATGATTTCATTGGACGAAATTTTTTTGGTATCGTATAGTCGTTATGTAGCCATTCAATGAACTACAAAAGTTGTTCACTCCTAATGAGTCAAGTCAAGTATCACTAACTATTAACGATTAATTTACTAGTAGCACATTCTACAAACGTAAGTAGAAACTTAAGTTAGCTCCGTTTTCTGATTTTGAATTAAGAAAAGCAAATTCAAATTAAACCCTCCATTTTGTGATGAATAACTAAATTATACGAAGACGTTCTTAATTAATTAGTTTTACGTAATTATACTTACTTTTTTTTTTATCGAGGGCCTAATGGCTTTAGTAAAAAATGTAATCTTTACAAACAGTATTGCTGTGACATGTTTTTAATCAGTGACATGAGCGACGGCTCATATTAATCACGAGTGTCACGGATATTTTAATTAAGGCCTTATTATTAAAAATTCAGCGCCGAATTAACTGCAATTTTCCAACGAAAGCTCACACAAATACTTTTAAAGTCAGCGATAATTTTGTCGCTATCGTATCGTTACGTATTGGGATATAATACCCGGCTAAGTTTGTTGTGGGCTTCTCAGACCTGGACGCATTTGGAACCCTCGTAGCTTTAGTTTTAAGTTTACGAATGTAGTTGTCAGCATTTTCTACAAAATTTTAAAAACTTGCATGAACGCCTCAAAAGCACATTTTAAAGTCGAATTTGAATTTATGCTCTCTTCTTGTTACCTACTTAATTGGTAAATTGCGTAAACCAGACATATCTATGAAATATATTGATAATTCCATACTATTATTAATAACGCGAAAGTATGTCTGTTTGATTATGGTTGTTGAGCTCAATGCAATCACTAGTTCGATCGTGACGATAATTTGACACAAAGATGGCTCTCAGCTCGGAGACGGCCATAGTTAATTTTACAGCCTAGAAATATTTTTGATATTTAAAAAAAAAAAAAATTGTATAAATTATGATGTCGTATTTAACAGGGTATGGATGAAAAATTTAGCTAATTTATCGAAATTGCATATAAATTCGCTTTACGGAATAAATGCAATTATTTATCGAAAACTCAGACTTATATGTTCAAGCTTGGCGACATTTTTGAAGTTGTCGTGTCGTAGGGCATACTCACTTTAAGCTCTATTATAAATATAATGAGGGCGAAAGGTAGTATGTCAGTGTGTATTTTTGTTACTCCTTCACGCTGCAAGTACAGAACCAATTTTGAATGGGAGTTGGTTTACACATAGGCTACTTTTTATCCTGGAAAAATCCGTGATTCGGCGGGATTTGTGAAAAACTATATCAAGTCGATGATCTATTGTTATAGTTACAACTAAAGTTATTGCTACAGTTAGCAAACTGCCTCAAAATCGGAATGTGTGAAAAGGAAGCAGACATAGGATATTCTTGTCTTACAGACGCTATTTATTCCACAGGAAGTAAACCCTTAATCTACGCGGAATAAATGTGATGTGTGTGTGTGTGAGATTACACTGTGATGATTAGTAGAAAATCGTGTCGTGATCGTATCGTGACAAATAATTTGCCATATATCAATATCCGTCAATATCCAGGTAATGAGGGGTCGGTAATTAAATGTCGTCTGTCAAAGCGTTGCCGTGTCAAATTGTGTGTGTATTCAAAATGGCGGCGGTGACGTCACGCGCTGAGGCGCTCGAGATAAAAGCGGCTTTACTTTATTTCGCATTGACGTGATGATTTAAGCCCTGATTTAAAATGTTGACAGAATTAAATATAAATAATACCTCGTCGGCACCCGCAACAGCCTCGCTATGCGCTACGCGGCGTGCAGTGCGAAAATTATACTGGAACTCTCGTATAACTTGTCCAGTTAACAAAAATCCCATTTGTATTGTGTTGGCAAATGATGAAAATTGGTTAACTAAAAAGGCAGATTTAAAAAAGTTTAATAAGAGCTGTTAATAAGCTGTGATAGCCTAGTGGTTAGGGCGTCAGCCTCGTCGAGATCGGCGGTTAGAATCCGGGCCTCTAACTTTGCAGAGTTATGTGCGTTTTTAAACAATTGAAATATCACTTGCTTCAACGGTGGGAAAACATCGTGAGGAAACCTCCACGCCTGAGAGTTCTCCATAATGTTCTCTTAGGCGTGTGAAGTCTGCCAATCCGCAAATGGCCAGCGTGGTGGACTATAGCCAAACCCTTCTCATATTGAGAGGAGACCCGTGCACAGTAGTGAGCGGGTAATGGGTTGATCATGATGATGATGATGAATATTAAGAGCGATATTTCCCTGACGGGTATAACACTTGTCAAGCTTGAGATATGTGCGAAAGAAGAAACAGACATTGTGATGACGGTTAAGCGTTACGATACGATGCTACATAGAAACCGATGAGGCATGGGGTTTAACATAACTGCTATAACCCTAACAGGTTAACTCGCTACCAATTTCGACTGCATCGTCAGTACCCGGTGGGATTGCAGTCAAGGGCTGTGAAGGCTGTAATGTAAAATCTTTATATAAGACAGCTCGCAGAGTTCCGAGTCCAAGTTTTTCGACTTTTACGATCGCGTGAAAGTTAACAGAATTGATGGAGCGCCATACTTCGCGCAATAGATGGCGTTCCTTCAGTTCCGTACAAATTGAAGTTAACTTTCTCACGAATTAATAAGTCGAAAATCTTAATCACTCGGCACTCTGCAAGACTTAAATAAAGATTGTACGTTACAGCCTTCACAGCCCTTGACTGCAATAATGCTTATAGGCTATCCAGACTAAATTGGTGGCGAGCACTTCGAGCGACAAAGGCTTCCTGTCTTTAAGGAGCTCAACGACTAACTAAATGTAGAGTGGAGGCTTAGAATCTCTTATCCTAAGAGAGGATGCCTGTGTCCAGCTGTGGGATAATGAAAGCCTGAGATCAGTGATGAATGAAGGTGTACGGGCCTAAATTAATTTAACAAATTCGCCTTCTATAATAAATTTCCCCCACAATTCCGTGTGCGTGCGTACACTATAACGCACATATAATTAAACGCACGACACAGTAGATTTATGCGCCAATAAATATGTCACTCAGTGTACAGTCGGCCGCGTCTTAAGATGGTGATTGATTGGTTATGAATATGACACGACAGATATACGACGCGCTGAAACTGTCCCGTCGCTATTAAAGCGAAAAGTGAGCGCTGCCTATTTGTTACTACATTAAACTTATAATGTCATATTGTCACTTGCGAATATAAGCAAGTATTAAGCTTATTTTGCACTAGTGAAATGTATGATAGTTTGATTTATGTGTTTTGTTTTTTTAAATTGATATTCGCCACACATACTCTATTAAAATTGTATTTTCGCACTTTTCGCTCAAATACATCCTTACGAGATTTCGATTTTTAATTCATTTGATCTCATGATCTTAATGTTCAAGGAATAAACTTAAGTAAAACCAATAAAATTACTTTCTCAATTTCAATATATTTCGTTTAGTTGAGTGCCCACCACCACGGTCGCATGGTATAAATTAATAGAATTAAACATATCAACATTAAAATTATTATGAATAATCATTAAAAATAATATATTTTCCTCCGACGTATAAATATAACTATTTAAAAATTCAATAATGATCAATTGGCCAACTTTCACTCTGCCGACACAAAACAGATAATTTATGGATTATTAACTATAATGTACAAAATCCTGTTACTATTTCTAGAATAAACTAAACGTACAGTCGGCCGCGTCTCGAGACGGTGATTGATTGGTTCTGAATATGACACGACAGTTATACGGGCGGCTAAAACTGTGCCGACAACGCTATTTTAATTTGGTAAATACTTCTATACTTCGATGCTTCTACTCACTTCATTAAATCGATCACATATGAAGATAACAAACGAGTTTTTAACTTATTGTTGTACACGCTAAACTAAACCTGGAGCCTGTTTTACAATCGCTCAATAAACTTTAACTACTGTATATAATAAATTTGAAAATGAAAAAAAAAATGAAAAATATTTATTTGCCAAAAAACAACTTTACAAAGTTTAGTAAATCCGTTGGGAACCACACTAGGTAACCCTGTATCGTGGGCCCAACATGATATATTGACAAATTTTCAGTACAAAAAACTATCAATGCTTCTATTTTTTCCATCAGTTGGAAGCTTGCTGGGAAAGTGTCTAGCCATTATTTCTTATTCCTCGACCATCGGATCACAATGGTATTCTACAAACACGTTGTAGTAAGTCCGCTGCAATCGTTATAAGAAGAATATATAGATATAATCGTAATGACCAAACCTAAATGCCGTTATTCGTTAGTTAGGCTCAGTTGCTTAGGAATAAAAAACGTCCATTCAAATTATAATATAGGTAATTAAATTAGATAGAAAGTCTAAGGCAAAGTTGGTACATCGTTTGACGACCCCCGTGGCGCAGCGCGTGCGCTGTTGCATTTTAAAGTTAGAGGTCCTGGGTTCGATTCCCAGCTCGAGTCTGGTCTGGTGGGAGGCTTCGGCCGTGGCTACCACCCTACCGACAAAGACGTGTCGCCAAGCGATTTAGCGTTCCGGCACGATGTCGCGTAGAAACCAATTAGGAGTGTGGGTAACAGGTTATCCCGCTACCATCTAAGATTGCATCATCACTTACTATCAGGTGAGATTGCCGTCAAGGGCTTACTTGTAGTGTAATAAAAAAAAACATCGCAGTAAGCTTTCATGCTACTACTAAGCTTTCCTTCTACTACTTAGTAGTGGGTAAAGTCGGGGTTCTTCTTAAAACGAGTCCATGGTTTTCTTGTCTGCTATACAATTTTTACTACTTCCCTCTAGCAATCAAAAAAGGTCGTTCAAACTAAACAATGGCTGGCGTCGAAAGTACCCTCATTGTGAATATTTCGCAAGATATTGCACAAGCGATAGTGCGGGTTCTATAAAAACAATACAAGTCGCCCGAATTCCCAAAAGTGTGACAAAAGGCGACAAAGCAGCGCCATAATCAATGGGACTTTACAGTGCAGGAGCTAGTGGACTATATACACAAAGGACGATGCCAAGTTTTACCAAGCCTCGTAGCCAGAAATACATATATATTATTAGTTCACTAATCTTTGGTTTTTTTGTGATTCAGCATTTGTAGAAGGTCCCGTGTTAGATTCTGAGCCACCAAAGATGTTTTATCTCAGTTATAAAAAAAAACCTTAATACCACATTTTAGAACTTAGAGGAGAATTGATAAGATTGTAATTCTGTGTAGGTACTTTAAGTTTTGATATTTATTGTTCTTATTGCGATTCAATAATATTAATCTTTCCCATCTTATGTAAGATAAGTAGAATGGTTCTTTACTAATCATACAATTATTCTGCATTAATATTATTCTTATACTACATGTATTAGTATTTATACTCAAAATTATAGTGAACTCTAAAGAAGTATGAAAAAATTCAAGCCCGGTCTGTAGGTGTTGTTACCAGTTCAGTGAGAATTATTTTGTAACTTTGAGTATTAATTTATTTCAATGAGTGTTTAACAGTTTAAACTTTTCGTGCATCAGCTCTTAGCACTCAGCAATGTGCGTTTTGCTTATGAAAAATTTCCGTCGACGCCTTTATGGGCTTTCTCGTCATTGTGCAAAAAGGTTTCGGAGATTGTAATTTACGACGGCTGTGTGATTTAGTGTAAATAGTGTCACAACTTAAATTATTGACTTACTATTTACGACCAATCTGTCTCGAAATACAAAACGAGCTCTGATCTATTCTGTTGTAAGTTGACCGACCAATTTCCATCCTTACTTCCTAATGTGAAATTGTTACTTTGTGTTTTTTTTTCACGCAGGGTTATAGGATGTTAAACATTACTATGTGTCTAAATTACAAAATTATGGCGAATGGCGTAATTTTTCTTTGGGATAAAAAATAGTAAATCAGCTATTTCAGACTGTGATCGATTTCTGTGCCAAATTTATTTCAGATCTGTTTAGCCATTCCCGCGTGATTGAGTAACAAATATCAATCTAAATAGCATTTAAATATTATTAATATTAGGGAAGTAGGGATACATTATAGTTTTATGAACGATGTGAAACTTCGTCCACCTTCGGACGAGTAACAGCCTAACCCGCCCGTTAGTTCCAATCCCCTTAGTGGTATTCTATCTAACTGTAACAGAGGACCTCAGTGGCGTAACGCATGCGTGTCGTATTACAAAATGTGAAGTCCAGGGTTCGATTCTCAGCTCGAGATATTTTTGAGCATCATTTTTTTTATTACATACCCTCTCTGTACCGGTCATGTGTTGCAAATCTACGTAAAAAAAAAATAATTTGTACGGTTCCAAGAACACTCGACCAAAGTTTCTGATAAATTGTTTTGACATACATTTTTATTCGAATAGATAGATAGATACCTGATAGATATACAAATGTATAATAAACTTTGGCATATTTTTTACTACGAAAATATAATGCTATTTATTCCTAATATAGATAGAGTATAGAAGGCATGCTTGATGCGTAAGTACTTAGCTACAAGTTATGCGAATATAGTTGTACCTAAGTATTAAAGTAAATCGAAGAGAGGGAAAACGTACTGTATGACGCACCTACGGTTATCGGCCTTTATCACGATCAAATCAAAACGTAAGTTACTGGGCGTACCCGTCATTCGGGCCGGAGATGCCCCGGCGAGCTCCGGGGTGTCAAACGCTATCTGCCGGGCCTTGCATCTGTCCGTGCATAAATCTGTCTCATATGAAAAGAATTAAAACGTTCGCCATTGTAGACGTTTGAATAAATCTTCAAGATATCTTTGTGAGGGATGCGATGCCCGCGGCTCCTTGCTGAAGCGGGTTACAATTTCGTCTTTACGGCCATCGGGATAGGGCTGACAGTTGGTTGTTTGTCTCCCGTGGGTGACTGTACGCAACCGGAGCGATATTTTACAAGTTTTTGACAGTCGATATGGCGCCCCTAAACGGCACCTGCTCTGATGAGCTTCGATCGCGATTGGTAACTTTTCTATTAAATAGACTAGAATTTTTTGTGCAATTATATAGGTAGGTATATAGTCAAATATTATGTCTTTAGCCTGAAGTTTGTTGGTTGACATGCATTTACTTTCAGGCCAACAGTGTACATGACATGCGTGACTGCGTGTGTCGGGAAAAAGATGCTGTGGGAAATAAATTAATACTTTTTCAAGATTTTACAAAGAGCTTTTTAAATAGGTTTAGTGGTTTGGGTTCCATCGTCATAAATAACCCACATTCGCATTTATAACATTAGTAAGGATTAAATCGAGGAATCATAGATTCTAAATAGTGGTGCAAAATCTAAGATGAAACGGAGATGGTCGTAATACGAATCATTTATTAGGTGGTCTGAGAGACAACGTCTGGATCTGATCTGCTACATAGAGGAACGTGGTTTTCTACTTGCATGGTGTTTCCTGAGATTTGCACTGGTAAAATTAGAGCACTCATCTTGGTATTATCCTATTTGCCCATTTCTTTAATATTATGATTATTAAGTAAATCTGACTTCCAAGAATTTTCCTCTTTGGTAGACAAAGGTTGAAATGATACCGCGGTGCCGTTTGGTCATTACTTCGTTAGTTTCTCATTATAAAGTTGTAGGTCTTGGGTTCAATTCCCGGCTTGAGTGTGGTCTGGTGGGATGATTCCGCCGTGGCTAGTTACCACCCTACCGACAAAGTGGTGTTGCAAAGCGGTTTAGTTTCCGGCACGATGCCGCGTAGAAATCCATGAGGTGTATCATACCTCTAACAGGTTAGCTCGTTATCATCTTAGGCTGCATCACCACTTATACCAGGTGAGATTGCCGTCAAGGGTCAGCGTCAACTTGTAGTGGATAAAAAATATATATATTTATATATAGATAGCGTAGAGGTACGTTAATAGGCTAATGGTGAAGAAACAGTAGAAACGAGAAATATGGTATCCGGGGCACTTAATAAATTGTCCTTGGTGTGAGGAGAGAGTGGATAAAAAGAGCCTCCAATAACATTACAGTGCGGGGTTTATGACGCCCTTGACTGGTGGCGACGGCTTTTATTGACTGGAGTGTACGCACGGGCCGGGCTTCGGGACGGCCTCGCGACTTTATACAATCAGTTACTTAAAACATTTGCTATATTATCAGCCAAACAACGTCCCACTGCCGGGACATGTCTCCGCTATCATGGGTATAGTTAGATAATAGAATGTTTGAGTGTATTAACCCACCACCTTGCTTGAGTACTGGTTCGTGCACTTTAAATGACTACCGATGGCTTAACTAAATCACCGAGTAGATTTTTGGTGGGGGTTGGTTTTATTATCAGAACGAAATTATGTACTAAAAACTTTGTACATCGAAATGTATCATCGCCTAAATGCCATCAAAAATCTAAAACAATCCAAAATCTTTATATCGCAGACTGTATTTGGTAGCTGACCTTATTCCAGGGAGTTTTAAAATTAAGCTCACTAAGAGAGAGAGAGGTTATAACTGCCGCTGGCTGTTGATTATCTCAAAATGAGACGAAGCAATTAGTTCCACTTATTTATAAAGCACATCTTCGGGTCCAATGAGTCCAATCCGACAAACGTTAACGCGCGTTAACTCGATACGTTTTAATTGCGGCAACGTACGATAGCGTGTAAATAACTGCCGGGCAGTGCTGGAGGGCTTAAAGCGACGTAAATTTTCAATATATCATGCGTTTTATTGACTGACTGGAGTTAAAGATATGATTTACGTTTAGCGCAAATTACGCTATTTGTAATGATGAATACATTAAGTCGCTGACCGAAATTCTGACAAATTTTTGCTGATGGAAAAGCGATATTGCCAGTGATTACGCCAAATTTTAGCCCTTGTCGGTAATTTCATCTCGTGGTAAGTGATGATACAAACTAAAGACACAACCTAAAATGGTAGCGGGCTACCTTGCTAGGTGTATCGCAGTTATATTAAACTCATACCGGTTTTTAAGCGATATCGTACAGGAACGGTTAATAGCTTGGTGGCACGTCTTTTTCCTAAAAGAACCAGGATAAAAATATAATTTATGAAAGAGGAGGTTTTATTAGTCTGATCATTTTCTATCATCAGCATTAGATGGAATCCGTAGATATTTTTATATATCCGCCCAAAAAAGGCGTGTTTTATTTTCAGGATTCAGGGTTTCAGGGTAAATTATTTTAATCACACCACATACTTATCAATCAATCATATTTT
Source organism: Lasiommata megera (assembly GCA_928268935.1). Classification (NCBI taxonomy): domain Eukaryota; kingdom Metazoa; phylum Arthropoda; class Insecta; order Lepidoptera; family Nymphalidae; genus Lasiommata; species Lasiommata megera. The sequence goes on from OV743312.1 coordinate 761,679, forward strand.
TATTCAACTTATCCTTTAAGAGGCACTTTTGACACTTCAATAATTTACGTTGTAGATGTATGGTGATAACTACATTCATAAACGTAAAACTAGAGTTACGAGGAATCCAAATGCGCCCTGCTCTAAGGAGAAGCCCATTACGTTCTTAGCCAGGTATATTATATACCTACTACACACTGCAAAATAAAGTCTAATGCGTAACATTTCTGGATGTTTTGACGACCTCCGTGGCGCAGCGCGTGCGCTGTTGCATTTTAAAGTTGTAGGTCCTGGGGATCGATTCCCGGCTCGCGTCTGGTCTGGTGGGAGGCTTCGGCCGTGGCTAGTTACCACCCTACCGACAAGGCGTGTCGCCAAGCGATTTAGCGTTCCGGCACGATGTCGTTTAGAAACCAATTAGAAGTATGGCTTTACCATACCCTGAACAGGTTAGCTCGCTACCATCTCAGACTGCATCATCACTTACCATCAAGTGAGATTGCCGTCAAGGGCTAGCTTGTAGTGGATAAAAAAAAATGTAGATATTAGTTATCTTTAGATCATCAGCCAATCAATTTAGTAACAATGGCTATAAATATTTAGGAAAAAAATAATTGAAATCGTTAATGACCTCCGAGCACCAGTCGAGTGTGAAGAGCCTGAGCTTCTAATCCCTTGAAGCTCGGACTCTATAGACTGAGATTTGTTATGAAAGTTATTGAAAAGAAGCTGATAAAATCCACGTGACGCCATTGTTTTCCATGGAGCCGTGCCTGCAGCCGACCAGCATTAATCATAAACCAAACTGCTCAGGCCGTGGTGTCCTTCATAAATCGGGATCCTATCACCGCATCGCACGTCACGGTATCGCATTACGACATTGTGCATTTTGATATCGAATTTATTACGATGTGGTGCGACTCAGTGCACGAGCACATCAGTGGCATGTCGCGCGACAAAAAGTTACTATGAACTGATAAGGTTACTCCTTTTTATTGTGGTTTCACAATGCCATGTGTTTGACAGTATCTCGAACGCAGAGCTGGGTTCATGGTTGTGTTCTAAGAGATGCCTGACATCATTTCGTAACTGAACTACTACTAGTTACTGACTATTACGTATTTATCAAGCATAAAAAGTTATTCAGGTAATTGATAATTATTTTTACCATTTAACACCATGTTCAATCCAAAATGGTTCAGAAATCTCCGAGTCGTCGGTAAAATAGTGAACCTTTTGATTATTTGAGGTTGGTTATTTTGCAATATAACAGAGATCTAGTGTTGTGAGTAGTTGTCAACATTTAACCTTCAGGTTTAATGATTACGATGCAAAGATGCGCGCTTGATTCACATACAATAAGCATTATTTTCATAAAGGTTATTTACATAATCAATTGCTATAATTAGCAATCATTGACTCTTGATTATCTATCTATCTATATGCTATAATTATAAATTAAAGCAACTTATTGTATACACCATAAAATAAATTTTTAGCAATACTTCCAGCAAGATCGAATGTCACGTAAATTATTAAAGTTACGTATATGAATGATAAAGAAAATAGGGCTTCGTTTTGGCCAGAATACAAAAAGTTTATTGGATTTTTCAGTCGCCAGTCTGGATTGACTCTTACGAATCACCAGTACACGTCACATGTCGTTCGCCTCTCATAAATTCTGTGACATATCGTACGAGTTCCAAGATTTTTACCCTATAAATAAACCTAAGCATTTTGCGGCCTGATACAACCTTATTATATAGGTATTAGAGTTCAAGGTCCCTGCGATGATCGTAGCTTTAATGTTGCATTTCTGATATCTCGCGACGTCTTGCCTCATATTAATGACGGTTGGTCTCTTTAATTTATCGGGAATGTACTTAAGTGTTTCGATCGGTCCGGAATGCTCGCAGGTTTATTTCATTGGATTTAAAAGAGTGTCTGCCTTAACCCTTTGTTTGTGCGATTATTTTATTGGGTGTTTCGTTCGTAAGTTAATTTCGTTTGAGTCACGTGTGTAAGAACGATTAAGATTGCGTGCCTAATCACTAAACTGTGTGAAGGAGCTTCGAGATTAGCTACGCTATCTTGTCTCTCTGAATTATATATAAGGGAAAGAAGCATTCTTAAAAAGGATAACTTAAATATAGTAGTTGCAACTTTTGCTGCAAGAATGACATCTCAACGTGACAGATGATTTACTTATGTCTTCTTTTCATGATTTTGTAAAATTAACACTGTTACACTAGAATTCTTTGCCGCTTCCGCGACGTATATTTCACGCATTTATATATACCACTACAAGTTTTTTATCTTCTTTATGACTCCTCTACAAGTTAGACTTTACTATTGTTTAGTGACAATGCAGTTTTCGTCGGTTCAGTGACTAGGTCCGGCCGAACTCATAAAAATTAGACCAGACCAGAAAAATCTCAAAATATAAATGTTTCAATTGTTCCTGCCGGGGATCGAACTCAACACATTCCACTTATTTCGATTTCCAAAATTTATCAACATGCGGCTCACAAGAATGCATGAATGGGGTTGGAATTTGGCATACGGAAAGCTATCATTGTATATAACGTATTGTAGGCGTTCAATAAGTAAGCTTTTTGAAAATTCATACTCTAAGGTTGCAAAATGGGGTCTATATGAAATTTAAACTTAAATGTGGGTAAGGCCGCGGGCAACAGTTAGTATTAATGTCTAGAAATGGAAAGGCTAGTATATGTTTTGGCCGACTTGCTTGCAGCAATTTTCGGATTAAAAAAATTACTAGCTGTTTCCCACGCCGTCGATATTTTGATATGTAAATGAGAACAATTGAAGGTGTAGTCACCCATGTATGAATCTATCCTACGACAACTAGTTACATTTTGGGACTAAATGGCCTGGTAAAATGGTAAAATGGTAATAAAGGTAGTTCTGAAAAGCTAAAGCATACAAATACATTGGTCTAGGCTCCGAATATGATTTTGTCCCATTCGGTGTCGAGACTCTTGGTCCGTGGGGTCCTAGCGCTATAAGGCTTTTTAAGGAAAAAGCCCTTTTTGCTGTTAGTCGATTATTAGTCGACATCACAGGAGACCAAAGAGCTTCCAGCTACCTCGGACAACTAATAAGTCTCCTTTTAATAATATATTTTAGTAGAGATATATATAGGTTTAATCTAAGGTTTATTTTAAGTTTTTTTTTTCTATCATTCAATTCAATATCATATCAATCTTCTTCTTCTTTAGGTGCCTCTCCGACTAAACAAAGGGTGGCAGTCAGAATGGCATATTTTGCCTTGTCTCTCGCGAGTCTGTAGATCATATCAATAAATACTAATAATATTAATGCTAGTTATAACAGTGCTGATCGTTGGTGTTTGTCCGCAGATGAGTGGCGGGCAGTGGCGCGGCCGGCTGCGCTAGACATGCGCTCCAAGCAGCAGCCGCGACCTTCCTATCGCTGGCTCAACGCTAACGAAAACGGTAATGTATAACAATCACTATGCTTTAGTGTTACTCGGATGAAAACAGGCTTTGCTTGACATCGACATACACATTAATATAATTTGCTATAATCTGTGAATACCCGTAGATCGTTATATTCATCATCATCACGATCAACCCTCGACTCACTACAAAGCACGGGTCTCCTCTCAACATGAGAAGGGTTTAGACAAAGTCCACCACGCACCATGTGCGGATTGGCAGACTTCACACGCTTTTAACATTATGGAGAACTCTCAGGCGTGCAGGTTTCCTCACTATGTTTTCCTTCATTCTTAATGCAAGTGTTATTCAATTGCTTAAAAACGCACATAATTCCGAACAATCGTAGGCGTGCCCGGGTTCGAACTCCCGACCTCTGATTAGGAGGCTAACGTCCTAACCACTAGGCTAATTATTAGTTATTGTAACGTCACCGGGGACTTTGGCGAGTGCGAACTTCGGCTGGAGAGAAGACCTATAGGGCTTTAGCTTGGGAATGAGTCCCCGTAAGACTCGTGTCTAGGGTTTGGGTGATGTTGGGATTTTGGCCTGTTGGATTGGAAGTTTTATTCCGTACGCTTCCGTTACCATGGATGTATGCTGTGCCGATAAAATGTGTGTAATGAGTAGCGCTGTCGCTGGACAGTTGACCTTCTGAGGAGTGTAAGACGTACTTGGGGATATTTTGGCTCTGATAGCGTAAAGTGCGTAAACTATCTGCATCTGGTTTCCCGTGAGACTAATTTAAGATAGATCTATATTTAGAATAACTTTAGTGCAAAGAAACACAAAAAAAAACATAACAGTACAAAAAACAGAGTGATCTCTCAAAGGCAAGACATGATAAGGTTATATATTTACATGTATTTAATTGTTTCTCACGCAATAACATAACAATTACACACTGAGCGCCATATCTCCGCTCCATTATTCTATCGCTTTTAAATAGATACGTTAACTCTTACTCGAATTTTAACAAACGTGACACAAAATGCTGCTTGCGGTCAGGAGGCCGAAACATTAGCCTAAACGTGAAGGTTTAAGGTTGATTTTTGAGTGAAAATTAGTTTTCGGCACGTAATTGTGCTGCATTCAAATCGAATGCGGCACCGTGACGTGACAACTTTGAATATTCAACTAAAACTGGCAATAAATATGAAGTTACGGGCTATAGAAAAAACGCGGCTACAAAACACAAAATGTAATACGGCGTAATAACTCATAGGGCGCTTTGTACAGAGCTAAGCCACCGTGAAGCGATAAATAATATTTATTTTTGCTATTATACGCCGTTTTTGTCAGTTGTAATGGGTGTAAATGTAAGGGCGGCCGATTTTGGACGGGGACAGTCGCCAGTGTGGTGCCGGCCTTATGGATTAGACAATCCGCACGCAAATATTGCGTACGTGCGTATGTAAAGACGAATGCTTCTGTTATTTTTACCGTTTTGAAGGCGGTATTTGTTAAATCGATTCTGAACGATTGATATCGCCTTTAATGATCAAAATCGCAGAGAATAAAGATGTTTCGAGTCTATTACGTAAGAACAACCAGTTCTATAATATACAATCACAGGAAAACTTGCCTTCAAATCAAATCATTATTTCAAATTCATCATTATTAACCGGATTTCTACAAAGTCTTTAGTGGGGAGATCTTGGGCTGCTGGAAATTCGTTTCCAGCGGATTCCTGCGACTCGTCACGTCTTGTGGACTTCTTTTCATCCAGGACGCGTTTGTAACCTTTATAGCTTTAGTTTTAAGTTTACGTGTAGTTATCACCACTACTGTGTAATTGACGCGTCGAAAGTGTTTTTTTTTTTTTTTTAAAAGGAAGGATTATTTGGTTATTGTTTATGATTGATTGTTTCGTTTGAACTTTGAAGTCGTCATTTAACTTAATTGAGGGTCAACCGATCGATCGAAATGGGTCGATAAATGTCTACGTTTCCCACACGATTTTCTGGTGTTGTTACTTTGTTATAAAATCGATGATAAAGGTAGCATTAATGCTAGTAATATACAGCTTTTTGTTCATCTTTGCAAACATTTAACTTGATAGAGACTAACCATTTTTTTTAGGTTTAGTTATGCACTGCTTTTACGCATGTATGTAGTGCACTCTACTGCCTACGACAAAGCAGGATTGTACCCAGCATTCGGGCGGTGATAGGCTCGAGATGATGGATGATATTGTTGAGGTTTATTAGTTTGCATGTCTGCGGGTACAGTTAATGAAACTGTAACCGCACTGTAACAGTCCGCGCACTAGGCTCGCGCCCCGGCGCCGCTCGGGGGAGCTGCAGCCGCTCCGCTGGAGTGCGCCGCATAAAGCTGTCACATCATCGCGGCCACTTGTCTGTCATTACTGCCGGCCCGCCGAGCGGCGCGGCGAGGACACGGCACAGGGCAGTTGTCCCACTAGCGCACTACGCTGCATGCGTAACCTATTTAACGCAATGAAGACAATAAAAAAATATATCGTTTCTGATTTCTCTCTGGTCTAGTCGGGATGTTTCCGCCGTAACTGTTTACCAGCCTACCGACAAAGGCATTTACTTAATGTGCGTATGACTTTGTCAAATTCAAAATAATCTCTATTCAAATAGTCCTTTAAAAGGACTTTTGACGCGTCAATAGTGATTTCATGGTTATAACTACATTCGTAAACTTAAAACTAAAGCTATGAGGGTTCCAAACGCGCCCCGGTCTAAGAAGAAGCCCACAACAAACTTAGCCGGGGTCGGTAGGCTAACTATAAAAAGTATGGGCATAAAACAGGCATACTCGGTTATAACCGTAATAGGCTAGCTCGCCCACTAAGAATGCATCGTCACTAACCATCAGTTGATCATCACTTGCAATCAAGGGCTAACTTGTAGTGGTATTATTAAGAATGTAATAATTCACTGTTGCATCAACCAGTCGAATATATTAACTTTACGCAAACCTCGTCCTTGCATTATATCCAGGCATGATAGTTGTCAAGTGAAAATATATCTTATCATATTAATGATCTATACAGCGAAAAATATATATAATAATAAAAATATAATAATTAAGATCTACTATCAACTTTGTGAGGTCCCTTAATCTATGTTGGCTTGGCATTAATAACATAATAGCTTTTTGCTAATTGTATTTTAATCTATTACCTAAACGTATGTATTTTAGTCACCAAAAGTATTTAAGAGTGTGTTACAATGAATTATAAATGATCATGGCACAATTGTAAATGAACTGGGCCCGGTGGTCAGGTTCTCTGGCATACATATCGCGTCTCCCCCTGCAGGGATATCCGCGTGCCTGTTTAGTGGCGGGCCGGCTGACAAGTGACAGTTGTCCATTATCCACGCTAGGTGTCACTGCAATCAACGCTCCGTAAATACGAATGATGTCGACGTTGTCTTATAACATTTTATTAGTAAACTTTATTATGGCGTGGATAATGCACGAACGGATCGCTCTCGATATAATAATCAAAACGTGCTTTATTCGAATGCCTAGTTTGGACTGTCAAAGTATAGCTAGTGTAATTCCATACACATCATCATCAGCCAACATTGATCCAATGCTGGACATAGGCCTCTTAAAAATAGCGCCAACTCATCCTGTCTCCGGCTTTTCGCATCTCGATGCCTGCCATTTTTCGGAGGATTCCATACACATCACACTAATATTATTAAGGCGATAGTTCGTATGTTTATCAGGTGAACCGCTCGCATAACTCGTATGGCCGCTATATTAATATTAAAAAAAAAAACAGTGAGGTGTCGTGGGTCACGCTTTTATAGTATTGTATGTAAAATCGTTTTTGATGTACACACTACGCGTTGCCCATGACAATGAAGTCTAATAGGCAAATTAAACAGAGTGTCTAAACGCAGTTAGTATATATATCGTTGCCATGGTTACAAGCTCCAGAACTCTAACGGGTTCTCATGGGCTCGTGCAGGTGCTCAGTTAATAAGTGGTTGCATTTTGTGAGTCACCTATACCCAACTCACGAAAAGTGAAACGAGCGAGCAGGGTGATAGTTTTGAATGTAATAGGGTATAGGGGAACGATGATAAAATGTTAGGACTATACGCCCTAATATTTCATCATCGTTCCCTTAATACCGTACCACTGCGGACCGGAGAAGCAATCCACTATTCATTAATGCGGTTTGGCAAGAACATATATGCTTACACTATCACATAGTTATGATGATAATTGTAACCAACGGTATTACCATATTTTTACTGTCAGATATATCAGCGCCATCTATGAGAATTATCATGACTGACTAGGGACTAGGAATTTATTAGTCAAATTTTAAATATCGCGTAGCCTTGTTAGAACGTACATATTTGCTTGTCAGCAGGTTGATTACTTGCTGTATTCATTGCTAAACCGTAGTGTCAAGTCGGCATGGCGAGGCTTATATCATACGCCCACCTGGTGCTCTTTTAACGTTTAGCACCAACGAACTAATGAAATGCATTAGCTCAATGACCCTGTTCTTACGCAGTAATATAATATGTGTATGGTTATGATCGTGTTTTCTATTTACCAAGTTTTTACCGGACCTGGGAATCGAACCTAAAGTCTCGTGAACCGTTGGAACCGTCTCACATTCTAACTACTCGATAAGAAACTTTTTGTTATATAAAATTTTACGAGAATATATTACACGGTAATAAAAATTAAAGCAGGTTTGCATCAAAACCCCAAGGGCTCGTTGAACAAAGGGCAGAGAAAGTAAGGGGCATGCGGTTCGAGCCCGCAGAGTCATAAATTTGTCACAAATTGCGTTGCATAATGTTATTGTTATCCCATGGCATTGTTGGCGGCGATGCGCTGATTTTGAAGTAACTACCCGCGGAGAAGTGACGAGCTTAGACAGCGGATCTAGCGGCAACCGTGGTGGTCGACAATCGTTTTTTTGGGATTTAAGATTACATCATTAAGATCGAACAAAATTGTATTTTGTATGGTAACACCGATACTATTCATTATGACTGAGTATAGAAGTACACGTTCACTACTGGTAAATAAATAACGCTTAATCGCTTGGCGGTATTTATTTTATTTATTTATTTAAAGGAACACTAACAATATACATATCATACACTCGCCACATAATTACACACTATTACACACACTGATACGTATATCAATTCAAATTCAAATTCAAATAATCTTTATTCAAATAGTCCTTTAAAAGGCGCTTTTGACGCGTCAATAATTTACAAAGTAGTGATTTGATGGTGATAACTAGATTCGTAAACTTAAAACTAAAGCTATGAGGGTTCCAAACGCGCCCCGGTCTAAGAAGAAGCCCACAACAAACTTAGCCAGGTAAATTTTCTTTTTGTTATCACCATCTCACATGCCACTTAAAATTATATTAAGAGCTATCTTATTAGAGCAATATTTCACACCAATAATAAGTGTACGCAACATTCACAATGCGCCAAGTAAACATTATGTTACAACAGGTTTAAGAACAACAAAAAAAAAGCAATAAATCTAATTAAATACAAATAAATTAAAACATAATTAAATAAATTAAAATAATAAATAAAAAACAAAAAAGATGTATTTACCGTTAGGGTGGCGGATAGCCGCCGCCGAAACCACCCACCAGACTGAGCGCGAGCTATAGATCACAGATTGAGCGTTCCGGTACGATCTCGCGTGGAAACGGATTAGGAGTGTAGATTTAAAATACATACTTCACGATCAACCCATTCTCGGCTCACTACAGAGCACGGGTCTCCTCTCAATATGAGAAGGGTTTGGCCATAGTCCACCACGCTGGCCGTGTGCAGATTGGCAGACTTCACACGCCTTTGAGAACAATATGTAGAACTCACAGGCAGGTTTTCTCACGATGTTTTCCTTCACCGTTGAAGCAAGCAAGCAAGTGATATGTACTTGTTTTACTATATTCTTTCTATATTTAACTGACTTGCAGTCTACAAGCCACCAAGGGATAACTTATAGATGACTAAATAATTAAAAAAAATAATTTTAAATCTTCATATTACAATGTTTGAATCAAGAGGCTAAAATGTCCTAAATTACCTACGCTATATCGATCCAGTACAATCTAATATTTAAAATTAATATTATTATTGATGCGATTGTGAGTTTGTATGTTGTTTTTTTGGTACGCTTTCAATCGGGCTCATTCAGTTGCAATCTGAGTGAACTCACAAGAATGGCATCGTGAAAAGTTACCGGGAAAAGTTTTATGATCATAAATTTTGATAATTTTTATGTTAGGCTACTCAAGTAAATTAGGTTTATAATTCTGTGAGGCTAGAATTAAGAGGAAATAAATAAATAGAGCCTAAATCGATATTAAAAACTCAAAGAATCGGTGCTTTGCCTTGCAATGTACTCTGAAAATTGTCGTTAAACCAAGACAATATGACAGTGTGGGGCCACACAGAAGGCGATTACCGCGTTTACGAGGCGCGGCCGACTCGACAACTGTTCACGTTCTTTTATTGACAACTAAACGCACTTTACGGCCGCGCTCGCGTCCCGAATCTATTTTATTAATGATTTAATACGCCGTCCGTTTATCGGCGATGTAATCGATCAGGTTTTATGGGCCGGCTGATAAATAATTTTGTATTTTTAACGTAAACTTTAATAGTTATAAACAAGGTTACGTCCGTGATACGCGCACGCCATAAATCATACGCGGTAATTTAGTGTTGTGATCGATAGCTGTACGTTATACAAACAGACAGTTATTAATTACAATAGATATGAAGATTGGGATCCGTAGTTAGTAAAGATCACAATCCATAGCGTGATAGTCAAATTCCAGATAAATATTACCAAAAGTAAAATATATCCTGAAGAAACTAGAGCTAAAGATTTTTTTTTCTAATATCCAATATCCATGTCATCATCATCATGATCAACCCGTTACCGGCTCACTAAAGAGCACCGCTCTCCTCTCAATATGAGGAGTTTGGCCATTGTCCACCACGCTGGCCATGTGCCGATTGGCAGACTTTGAGAACATTATGAAGAACTCTCAGGCATGCAGGTTTCCTCACGATGTTTTCCTTTACCGTTGAAGCAAGTGATATTTTAATTGAGTATATATTATATTATAATAGCTGTCATTGAATAATATGACAGCTTATTATTATTTTACGTTCAATTTACATGGATATTCCATGTAAATTGAACGTAAAATAATTCAAATTAAATTATATACTTAACATTTTTGGAAATTATACCATCTCCGTTGATATTATTAACGAAAGGTACCGACTGCAGTTAAATTTATGAAATAAACACAATAACTACGACGCTTTTAATTGCATTTGATTCTAAGTTTTATATGTGTGAAGTGCCTTGAAGTGGTGTATAGAGATGAAAAGTATTATAAACTCTATCCAAGATGTTTATTAATTTACAAAGGAAATAAAAATAAAAAAATTCATACGAAAATCTAGTCATATGAGTTTAACTCACACTTTATCGATTCTGTACAGCTAATTAGATTACCGTCCCAGCAGTGCTGCAGCATCTAATAACTTCGGAGCCGCCGTTTGAACCTCCAGAATAGAAAATATGATTACAGGCTTAATTCAGTTTTTGTTATCAGGTTAGCCTAGAGACGTCGTTTGCGTTCAGCTGTACACTGTCGCTTTGCTTGTTCGCTTCGTTCTAGGTTGTTTCATTTTTTTTTTATACAACACAAGTTAGCCCTTGACGGCTTTTCATCTGGTTTTTTTTATACCCGTCATCACAGGGCGTTATCGGCAGGGTGTCCTCTTTCATAAAAAGAGACCTTATTTGCTTTATTTTAAATTAAAAATCAATACATTTAAATATTTCACAACATTAATTTTAAACATTTTAAATGTCTATATTTAATTCAATTTATATAACAATAAAATCACTAGCACTAACTTAACATTCATCTGATGGTTAGTGATGATGCGGTCTAAGATGGTAGCGGGCTAACGTGTAAGGGGTATGGTAAACCCATACTGCTATTCGGTTTCTACGCGACATCGTGCCGGGACGCTAAATCGCTTTTTCGGTAGGGTGGTAACTGGCCACGGCCGAAGCCTCCCACCAGACCAGACTCGAGCCGGGAATCGAACCCACTACCTGCAACTTTATAATGTGAAAGAGCGCGCTGCGCCACGGGGGTCGTCAAAAATTTCTGAGAGTTATGTCCCCGTCTCGACAATAACGAAGCTTTCCCTCGAAACAGATAGTTCCCTGTTTAAAACTGTACTCATTCCGGCGCAGTCGTATAGATGCCTTAATGAAAGGCGATCAAATCGCCTTGTAAAAGTTAACGACGGATAAAATCAGTTATAAAACTGTATGGAGCCGTAAATTTAGCGATCCGCCGGACCGTTTAAAAGACGGGAGCTATTCCGAACTCCATAAATCAGCCATCGGGTGGATCTGAGCCTATTTACTGTGAGAACCCCTGACATATTTGTTCCGGGTGTTTGTGCAAATGAAAATATTAAACGTCATAAACGTTAGAAGGTATTTTAAATTTCAAACACTTACGGACGGATCGAAGGACTGACAACTTGACTTGTGTCTGGACTGACTGTCTGGTGGGAGGCTTCGGCCGTGGCTAGTTACCACCCTACCGACAAAAACGTGTCGCCAAGCTATTTAGCGTTCCGGCACGATGTCGCGTAGAAACCAATTAGGATTATGGGTTTGCCATACCCCTAACAGGTTAGCCCGCTACCAATTTAGACTGCATCATCATATACCATCAGGTGAGATTGCCGTCAAGGGCTAACTTGTAGTGGATAAAAAAAAAACTACAATTCAGGAACAGATTAATAAAAGATAGGTATGTAATTTTACCCAAGGAAACTCCATTTTATTTATTTAATTATTAAGTCCCGAATTAATTGCCCTTGCAGAGAGAAACTATTGATGATTTTGAAAATATCGCAAAGATTTCGAAATACGACGTGTCAAATCCAAATAAAACTTGGTATGCACATTTACCGAACTTATTTTTCACTGACCAGTTATGGTACAGGATAGGAAGATCGTCCTTTTTTTTGTTTTTGTTTACGGGGTGGAAATCTCCTAGTGAGATACCCGACTATTGCTTTGGGGAAAAGCTCGGGTTATGTGGGATTTTTACCCACTAAAACCCGCTCGGTGGCCACCATCAGCATAAAACAGTGGAAGGCTCCGGGATCTAGGAAGATCGTCCTACTGAGCACGAGGAGTGAAGCGTGCACTGGCTCTCGGCCCGGCCGGGCGCGATCGTAAAGATAAACGCGCACTGTTTGTAAACACACTTTCGCGCATACGCGACAGATTTTTTTGTTTCCCGCTTTTATGACGGACTTTATGGTTGTACACTATTCGACTTTTATTGCGATTGTTGGGTGATTGATTCGTTTTTGGGGGCCGGCCATTTTTTGCTTGTGCTTTTTTTTTAATCGTTGGTGTTTGCTTTTAATACCGGTCTCGTATCGGTATTGGAGCGTCTGGTTGAGTTTAAGTTTCAAGTTATCTGCAACCTTTACATCGGCGTTCGCTTTAACCTGACGTCTCGAGAATTAACACCTCTACAGATAATGAATTTTTCGGAACGAATTAAAAATAAACCTTTATTATAAATAAAGTACCTAGCACTGCGGATTAAGTAAATCGGCGGTGTACAATCGCGTCTCAGAGATCACGTTAAATCGTCGGTTCCTATCATAGCATATTAATACTTACAAGCGATAATAATCGTTTGTTTAAGCCCACCAAGCGGAATTGTAACAGAGCGGCGAGTCTGCAATACATCCTTTCTTATGAGAGCCGGCCTGATGCCTTCTGATTACGGCTTTAGCGCGTCACTACACGTCGATCAGAACCAAGAAGTTTTTCGAGCAAAATATATTCTCACAATACTAAAACTCTCAACTAATATCTAACGAATGCTGCCGCTGTGATATCCTAGTAGTTAGAACGTCAGCCTCCAAATCAGAGGTCGGAGGTTCGAACCCGGGCACGCACCTTTAAGTTTTCGGAGGTAGTGTGCGTATTTAAGCAATTAAAATATCACTTGCTTCAATGGTGAAGGAAAACATCGTGAGGAAACCTGCACGCCTGAGAGTTCTTCCCATAATGTTCTTAAAGGCGTGTGAAGTCTACAATCCGAACATGGCCAGCGTGGTGGACCATGGCCGAACCCTTCTCATATTGAGAGGAGGCTGAGATGTTGCCGACATTGTACGATGTACCGAATCGTACGGAATTCGGTTATAGCTATCCTGTGGGAACTTCTGTTGATGAAAGCGTGGTGGAGTAAGATTTGTCAATGTTTCATGTCAACAATAGGATTATACGTAAGAAAGCCGCAAGCTCACCTCACCAGGTCACCGCACGCAAGTACCATCTACACAAGGAAACCATATTGAAGGAAATAATGACTTGCAAGTCATTAAAGGTGAAGGATTAGTAATAAAAGCTGAAGACGGGAGCCGGGCAGTAAAACACGCCTAACTAAGGGACCGGCGACCCTTGCTTGACTTTATGGTCGCTCTACACTTTGTGGTGAGGCAATTGTTTCCCACGTGTGTAAAACCGGGTGATAAAACTCGTGTCGGTCAAATTGCCTGCGACAAAGTGTGACTTTGGACTTGTCATATCGTAGTTTTTTTTTTTGGGATTTTTTTCCGAAACGAACATGTCAGCCCCATTATCTCCTAAACAAATAACAAACAAACTTGTAACTAAAACAAAATTATAAAAAAATAAATAAAAAAAAGTATGACTACTGAAAATGTAACAGACACAATCTACTTCTCTACTCAGAAATATTTCAACAACAAATTTAAAACCTTCTATTGTTGGTAGACAGAGGCGGCTGAAAGAGCGCCTACGTCAATATCGTAGTTGCATTAATAATATTCGAATAATACATCGCACAGACTTAGTTCTGCTGCTTACGACACCACCTACTTACTACTACTCGAACTACTAGGCTTGCATATTTTGGTACGGGTTTGTTTTAAAGTAGGCATTTTTAACAAGGACTATAAAGTAAAGACAACAGTATCACGATCTTATTTGCCGCTATGCCACCGCGATGCTTACATTAGTTCTAAATTAAAATAACAATAGTTGTGTTAGCCTAGTGGCTAGGACGTCCGCCTCCTATTCAGTGGTCTGGGGTTCGATCCTGGGCACGCACCTCTAACTTTTAGGAGCTTTGTGCGTTAAATATCACTTGCTTCAACGTTGAAGGAAAACATCGTGACCTAAGATCGAAACCTTAAAATTCATAATGTTCTCCAAGGCATGTGTAGTCTGCCAATACACATATTGCCATCGTGGTGGACTTATTATCCGTGAAATTTGATTATAACCCTTCTCATATTGAGAGGAGACCCGGGCTCTGTAGAGAGACGGCAATGGGTTGATCATGATGATGCTTATATACGAGTATGTACCCATTTCCGTCAACTCTCTTCCGAGAACTCCCGAAAATAAGTTAATAACAACTAGAAAACATCGATTTACTAAATGCACCTCAAATTGATTACTGGTGCGAAATATATCGGTATGAATTTTAATTCTAAATTATGCCGTACATATTCCACACCTGGATCGCAAATAAACCAGACCCGCCGACACTCTGCGTGTAAACGATGGCCGCTCAGATGCGCAACACAAACAAACACACAAACCATCTCTAATATTTATCGCTCGGACGTTGTTTAGGAGTCTACATGCGATGGAGACCAGCTCCTTGATTGTAAAAGAGGAAAAAGACAAATTTTGCCAAACGTTTCCTATATTAAGGTATGTCTAGTTATTGCAGCGTAATTGTATGGGTATTGCAAAAAGACGAACCTAAACTCAGCCAAATAATGAATAGGCGTTACTTTGCGGAAGTCCATGATAAACAATAAACAGCAAAAATTGCTTCACTTTACATTTCGCGCTTGTGAAGTCAACATCTCCTGAGGATGATCCGGTGTCGGGTCGAAACGTGCGTAGAGGTTCTAGTGGACGATTTTGTGTGGTGTTATATTATATAAATCTCCCGGTTGTCGGCGGAATATAGCAAATTATACTTGCTGTTTATTGTTTAAACTCAGTCAGTTAAAAAAAAAATACCCACGCAATTAAAGTGACCCTTGCAGCGGCTCTTGTGGCCATGTCTTGAGTTATTGATAGAATATTGTCAGGAATAGTGACAAAACACACACATATATACGCACACGTCTAACAGCAAACAAAAATAAAGTGTCCATTCTCGAGTTCGGTGATAAAATAAATATTTATAGTCAATCTGAACTATGTGTACGTAATTTCCGCGCAATATATAGGTCATCACCATCAAATATTAGTTAGGAATAATATAAATTTGAAACACAGTTGCAAAATGCTCTCAAGCACGCCGTTTAATTCCCGTTTTACTGGCAACACTGGCAATAAGTTAGTTTTGTTACGAGCGACGCCTCATCCCATCATATCAATCTTGACATTGTATAATGTGTTTATATTTGCTTCGTTCACTTTAATCGTGATTTGTTATTTATATTTTATCGCTGTAAATAGAATATATTTAACTAGGTTTCGTGAGACCTTTCCCGCTTGGAATAGAAATACTTATAAATTGAAGCTTTCGAAATAAAACGGTAGCTTTTGTCTGTCTAATTTTGCACGTGTTAGCACATGGAACCAATGCGTCGCTCGATCACCGTCCGACCCCCCCCCCCCCCCCCCCCCGTTATCCCAAACGTCGTCTAAGCCGAGGTTCGGCCTCAAAGGAGGCGCCCTTAGGCAGTCGTTCCCTTAGTTTCTTCGAGCCCCACGGCTCAAAATTTCTTCTGGCAGAGCTTCTTTCCAAAGCTCGCCAAACAGCCCGGTTACGCTGTGCCAACCAATAGGGTTTGTACAGCTAATAGACAGTCCGAAAAAAAAAAATGCGTCGCTCCAAAGTGCGTTGACGATTTTATTATCACATGATATAGTTGTACCAATCAGACAGTCGTTTACCAAAAGAACAATTGTTGAAGAATTCTTACACAACTTGGCTAATATTAACTTTTATACTATAGCACATTATGTCTACTAGCCAAGTATGATTATTAATTATGCATTCAGATATTCATTTAATGCATGTATAACCATAAATCAATTATTGCTGACATATTTTTTTATTTAGAAATCAATATTATATTTAATAAGAAACTCACATACCTAATCTATTTCTTCATAATATCGAATCGATATAATTCGATAATTATTTAAACAAACTTGAGTAGCATTCATCAAAAAGGATGAAACTTTTTAAAATTTAATTATACATAATAATCAGTTAAAGTCTGTCTGTTCGTGTTAATAATGTATTCGCTAATAGGTTGGCGCATTTTAAATATTAAAGTCTCTATTTGGTAATAGCTGGTAATTTATTGACAACTTTGCATCTATTAAGGCTTAGACTACACGTTTCCGGTTTGACTTTGGGAAGGCAAAGCTTTTTTTTTGACGGCGTTATTGTGCTATTAGATAGACTATAGACTACACTATAGATTATGAAATTGTTTGTAAATATTTCCGAGTATTGAGAGATTAATTCGACTGTCCGTTTAATACGCTGATAAAAACTACATGACTTTAAATTATAGTGCTATTCTTGTTAAAAGTTTTTTTTTGAGTATATATTCTTTAATCAATTTAGTTTAGAGACTTGTGTTCATCAAAACGAGTATTATTAATATAATCAATATAAATGTACACACTGACTGACTGACTTTAAAGTTTCATTTGCACTATAAAATGGCAAAATTCCTGGGTAAAACAAAATATAATGCGCATATAACAAAGTAAAGTTTTTTAAAACAATTAAAATATCACTTGCTTCAACGGTGAAGGAAAACATCGTGAGGAAACCTGCACGCCTGCGAGTTCTCCATAATGTTCTCAAAAGCGTGTGAAGTCTACCAATCCGCACATGGCCAGCGTGGTGGACTATGGCCAAACCCTTTTCATATTGAGAGGAGACCCGTGCTCTGTAGTGAGCCGGTAGTGGGTTGATCATGATAATGATGATGATAACAAAGTATTCCTTTTTCACCAGTTTTAGGAAATATACACTCATAGTTTTAAATTTTAATAGTTTTGTTTTAATTGGTATATCGAGAAAAGCTTATCTCTATAAGAGATTTCTTCCAGCCACCCTTAAATGTAAGATGTTTTTAAAGAGTTTAATTTCTTAGACATTATCCATCCGAGGAACAGTATCAGTAATCATGAAGCTAATCAGAAGCATTTCGTTGCATTATCGCTTCCAATGCTAGGTGGTACTTGGCCTAGACCTTGGCTAGCTGTCTTTTAGCGCGGGCTCCCCGTGCTTTCAGCGATCCAGCGGGAAGAACATGCCGTTATTAGTTCGGGTATACCCCAATGGATGGAGGTAGTCATAAAACTCCACCAAGAAAAAAAAGGTAGCTACTCTTACTTGGCCAGCAAGTCTCCGTGAGGTCCGAGCCTAATCGTAGACGCTTTGAGAAGCGAACTGTATCGACACGAGTCACACTGCTCGCCACTGAACCGGTTCTGTGCTGCTTAAAGAATATAAAAATGCAAACGTCCGAAAAACGTCCAACTTCATGCTTAATTGGCGAATGGTTGCTAGGGCTGCCAATGATAACGCTATTGTCAAGTTATTTATTTACTTATTTGCACATTACTAAGTTAATAAAATCGCTGGAAGGAGATCGTAAGAGCTGCTGTGGCCAAATCATAACCACGGCCACTCTGCCAAGAATGAAAGAATAAGAAGAGGAAGTTAGTAAAATAAAAATATATATCAGACACTCAAAGATAGAAGTATCTCTAAAAGGCGACTTTGCTAGGTAACCTTAGGATTAAGACAATATGAGTGAAAATAAATCAGTAATGTTAAATTATTATAACCCTACTTTCAAATTCATAAATTTCTACCTTTTTCTGTGTCTGTCTCTTCACCCCTTTTCAAATTGTTTACTAATTTCGTTTATTTCAACTCGTTGTGTGTGCGTGTATTTCATTCATCAATTCATAAATAATAATGTGCAAATAAGAAAAATATTTATAATATACAGTTCATTTTTCGAAGTAAGACCTCGTAATACTACTAAAATGTTTCAAGAGCAATGTAATTTTACCATTTGTGACTGCAGGCTGTTGATATGGTACTAATATCAGTTACTTTAGTTACTATGCACCGCGGAAAACGTGTAAACAGACATTATGCGCATCACGTCACGACGAGCGATGGGTTTATAATATATTATGTAACATACAATAATATTAATATTATAAAGTTGTTGTATATCATATTATATAAAATGAATGAAAAATGTGATATTAAATATAAACAATTCATAGATGCTTGTAATAGGTTTATATGAATACATTTTTTTTTATACAGTAGCAAGTTAGCCGTTGACGGCATCTCACCTGATGGTAAGTAATGATGAGTTTAAGATGATAGCGGACTAACCTATTAAGAGTATGTTAAACCCACGCTCCTAATTGGTTTCTACACGACATCGTGCCGGAACGCTAAATAGCTTGGCGTCTTTGTCGGTAAGTAGTAACTAACTACGGCTGAAGCCTCCCAGCAGACCAGACTCGAACCGGGATTCGAACCCAGGACCTCCCAAATTTACAATGCTACAGCGCACGTACTGCGTCACAGAGGTCGTCAAGATATTTTTGATTTTGATATATATTGATTTCGCCAACCCTAATAGGATTAAAGTTTTTTCATAGACAAGGTAACGGTAGCAAGTGATCTATTTTCAATGATGTCTGCATAACAGAGTCCGATAAAAGCGTTCGCATAAACAATACGACACCGACCGCCGCCGCCTGCACACGCCACATTAGCGCCTTTATTTATTCTCATCAAGTATTTCTCGTATAATGATGCATAAAATATTACTAATTTTGACATAAAATATTACTAATTTAAACCTCAGCGACGCAGCCATTGAGCTGATGTATGTATCTATGTATTTTAAATGGGCAGGTATCGGGTTCAATTCCCAGCTGGAGTCTGGACTGGTCTGGCTTCGGCCGCGGCTTGTTAAGATAGCTTGGCGGCACGGAGGTACAGGCAAAGACGTGTTCCGATTAAGCGTAGCGTCGATACGATGCCGAATAGAAACCGATTAGGAAGGTTGGTGTCAGCAACGCATCGGTGGTTCCTCTGAATTCATGGGCAGTTCATGGGCGGTGGTAAAAAGTATAAGATAATAAAAGTATCCTATGTGTAAAGGATTATGTAAATGATAAACAAGCATGGGTATAAAATATTGCTCTAATAAGATAGCTCTTAACATAATTTTAAGTGGCATGTGAGATGGTGATAACAAAAAGAAAATTTACCTGGCTAAGTTTGTTGTGGGCTTCTTCTTAAACCGGGGCGAGTTTGGAACCCTCATAGCTTTAGTTTTAAGTTTACGATTATAGTTATCACCATCAAATCACTAGTATGTAAATTATTGACGCGTCAAAAGTGCCTTTTAAAGGACTAATTAAATAAAGATTATTTGAATTTGAAAAAAAAACTTATAAGGTGTAGGTAGATCGGCTAGTGGAGAAGCTTCCTTCACTGATGATGCTGATTTAAATCGCTACAATGAGATGAACTAGAATTGTAAACAAGCTACGAGTACGTCACTAACATGACGTCACACCTTTATTGTCTATTCGTCATCAATTGGCAATTGACGTCTCGCTATAGAAGCAGATCTGTAACAATCACGATAAAGGCCAACATTTAAAACTCCGAAGGTTTTCACTCTTGCATGTACCGATTTCAATCGAAAATTTGTCTTCCACTGTGGCAACTAGACTAGAACTGATTAGACCTCACTGCCCCCGTTTGGTCTCATCACTGAAAACGCGCGCTTGTGTTGAGAGAGATCTTTATAATCCCCATAAAAGTGAGTCAGCGACAGTCGTCAGCTAAATCTCCCTGACTAATGAGCGACACCGCGATTGTCGCTCGACCGGCGATTTACTGACGACAAGCGACACATGACTACTGCACCCCTAGTACGAGACTGAGCAACTCGCAAGCGCTGTCGCTTTCGAAGAACATTATAGTGTCTGTACAAACCACGGTGCCAAACAAAGAAAACCCGGCTGCAATGGGATATTAACTATCTTAGATTACAGTCCTATACTTATCAATGTTATTAGAGGCAAGGAGTATGTTCAGTAGAGGAACATAGTTTTAGCCGATCCAGTTTCAGAATCTGAAGTCCGTTGAGAAATTTCATCTTCCATAGTCACCTAATGAAAATGGGACAATTTTCTAAAAACAAATCAAATTTTTAATAAATTGGTTCATATGAATAAGGTATTATCGAAATCGATTTGATGGCGACAATTTAAAATCATCGCTACTACGCATCAAATTAATAGT
Organism: Lasiommata megera; assembly: GCA_928268935.1. Classification (NCBI taxonomy): domain Eukaryota; kingdom Metazoa; phylum Arthropoda; class Insecta; order Lepidoptera; family Nymphalidae; genus Lasiommata; species Lasiommata megera. The sequence goes on from OV743312.1 coordinate 782,580, forward strand.
ATTTTTATTAAATATAATTAAAACTAGCTTTTCTTTTTGTGGAAACTTGGTGAAAAAAAAAAAACGACAGAAAGAGTCAGGTCAATTTTACTAGTACGCAATACTAGTAGACTTTTACTGGAAGTCTCGCACTAGGGGTACATGTCGCCATTTACCTCGCGACATGTTTATTAGTGTCACCGAAACATCGATACAAATTATATCGACATAAATTAGGCACTCGAATAATACCACTTGACAGTTATTAATATCAGAATGCACTATAAAATTTATTTTAGTTGGTAGCTCAGTAAACAATAGGTAGACCATTATAGAGATGAGACATGCTCTCTATAAATACGGAATCATTATGAGGAATCTCTTATTTGATGGAGAAAATAAGGAAATGATGTAGTTAATAGCATCGTAATTTTGATGCTTCACACGGTTTTGTCCCCAACAGCACATTTATGCTTGAAATTTTTATATTCCCAAAGCTGGACCTAAATATTATTTAAATTAAATTATATTTAGTAAAGTTTTTAGTCTGTCATATCTTAAATATCAAATATCCAGAATGCAGTCAAAGTGTGTTAAATTTAATGTCTCATTAAAATCTGCTTAGCTATATATGCATGCGTATTTGAGTATTACGTACTGTTAGGGTTTACCTAACGAATTCGAAAAATCATAAAGGCAATTGCCTTAAATATTATATGTATATGTAATTAGTTTCACATGTCTAAGTAACATAATATTCTGTAAATATTATCATTAATAATTTAATGTGCAAAGTAGCTTTTACAAGGTTTTCATTAACTTCAATAGATATCTAATAATGATATTTTTTTATTTAAACTGCATATACAAACCTCACCGAGATCCTTTTCATTCAACTTAAACTAAAATTAAATGGCGTCGTTCACTTCCCTGCGACGTTATTTAAAAGGTCAGGTAGGACGCACAACTGTAAATTGAAGTGAGCGCGCGTTGACTAAATTCAATCCGCGGTTCGGCGGATCGTTATCGATATCGATGCTCTATTCAATAACCGTTTCGTATCGATATATTGTTATTGCTGACGTGAGTTACCGATTCGGAGATGGCAATAGAAACAATCGAATAAATACCGCACAGAATTTATCTTTATTTCGCGTCTATTCGCGGAGCGGCCGCCGCTGAAAGTTTAATCGCTTACGTATTTTATTGAAAATTAAAATGATTTAGTTTTATTATTTTGGCATGGCGATGCAAAGGCGAGAGTTGCTTGTGAGATGCGCGTTTCAGGTCAGATCTTACGTTCAGCCTATACCTTCATATAATATGTGTACAAGTAGGCGCTACTGACTTTAGAGTAGCTCTACTACATGATCACCGCTCATTGCATTTTCCAAGGGATAACAGCAGTGACGAAATTAGCGAGATGTCCTGTCACCAACTATGTAGTTTGGAATTCAATTAACTAGCTCTGTTATGACTCTAGGTCATAAAGTTAATCAATAGCTTTTCGAGAATTTACATGTTTGTAGAAAGTTAGACCTACACTAACATATTATCTACTTCTTCGAGTGGTTATATATCTTATATTATTGTATGTTTTAGTAGTAATATCAACATTTGCTATTTAAGTTTGGATTTGATACTGTCAAATAAGGCGGGGCTGTTACATATTATTCGAAATTTTAACAAAATACTTTTATTCCGTTTATTAATACATTGTAAGTTCAAAGTTGCTGATATAGATATTCCCGAGAACACTCGACTAAAAGTGAACTAACTGTGAATTAGCCGGCTAAGTAACACTTCGATACGTCAAGCGACAGCGGGCTTAATGACTTGACAACTTCAAATTAGCATCTACAAATCAGTGTTTACGCGGACCGGTCAGGCGGCGTTACGGTGACCATTATATACGAGGTATTGAGGACCGTTCCTATTAAAATTCTATCCTGTAATGCTAACAATAGATATGCTACCAGCAAGTTTCATGTTATATATATTTTCAATTTAGTTTCTTATTGATACGAGGAAGGATAATACAAAATTAGGATAAAAAAATGTTTTCTCTTAATCCCATAAGATTCAATAAGTCAAAATAGTTTATGTATCCGACTCGTAATAATTTTTGATGAATCCGTGTCAAACATACCTAGTTAACTTATACAGGACATATGTTTTGTTAATATAGTTTAAATTTTGTTATTTTCTCACTATACAACATGATGATACTAAATTTGATTAAAATCGTTGCAACGGTGAACCCGGATATAGCTATTAAATCAGACTCTTCTCGTATTTGTAACATTTTATTTATAATTTATTTTTATTTTACTTATTTATCTCCTCTTATCTAGAATAAGAGGAGATAAATAAGTAACTTGACAGGATAAAAACCTAATTTGCTAGAATAGCCTAATATAAAAGTATATAATGTATATAAAAATTATTTAATTTTAAATATTCCGGTAACATATTATCCATGATGTCACTCTTGTAAGTTCACTCAGATTGCAACTGAATAGGTCCAGCCTCTCTGCGACATCGTATACATTAGTTGTGCCTAGTTGGTTTCATTAATAGTAATTCATTGAAAGGTAAGTAACTATACAATTTTATAACAAATTCCTATATGAAATTTCTGGAATGTCTCTCAATAAGTTCAAAGTTTATATAAAAAATAAGCCTGTAGAAAAGTTCTACTATAGTGTAAAGGATTATGTAAATTATAAACAAGCAATGGGTATGAAATATTGCTCTAATAAGATTGCTCTTAAATAATTTTAAGTGAAGCTGTGATAGCCTAGTGGTTAGGGCGTCAGCCTCTTAATCAGAGTTCGGCGGTTCGCATCCGGGCACGCACCTCTAACTTTTCGGAGTTATGTGCGTTTTTAAACAATTAAAATATCACTTGTTTCAACGGTGAAGGAAAATATCGTGAGGAAACCAACACGCCTGAGAGCTCTCCATAAAGTTCTCAAAGGCGTGTGAAGTCTGCCAATTCGCACATGGCTAGCGTGGTGGACTATGGCCAAACCCTTCTCATATTGATAGGAGACCCGTGCTCTGTTTTGAGCCGGTAATGGGTTGATCATGAATTTTAAGTGGCATGTGAAATGATGATAAGAAGAAGAAAAGTTAGCTGGCTAAGTTAGTTGTGGGCATCATAGCTTTAGTTTAAGTTTAGGAATGTAGTTATAACCATCAAATCACGTCTCTGTAAATTATTGACGCGTCAAAAATGCCTTTTAAAGGACAATTTGAATAAAGATTATGATTGATTGAATCCTCGAAAGCTCGTATGTGACGATGATAACTTTAACAGACCATAAATTATAGCTAAGTGGGTTCCACATAAGCGTATTGACTAAAGTATTGTATCTTAGTATTTTGTCGCCTTATCCCTACTGGTCTCAGCAAAGAAGAGACATATCCGAGCTATTGTAGAGCCATGGTAACGTTACCGGCGCTAATTTATGAATATGTCACATCGGGGTCGGTAACGCGGTATCAGCGGATGCGCCGCAGCGCCCGACTCCTAGATGGACGCCGATGCTCTCGCGCCGGCCCTTTAAGTGCCCCGGATTGATGGGCCCAACGCATGTGGCGCTACTATGACGCTGCGTGTCACAATTTTTTCATACACTTGCTAATAACAGTTCTTGTTACAACGAATAATCCATAATCCAACACATTAAACAAGCGATTTATTGCACATTACAGAATGATGATATACATGATGATGATGATATTCACCAAAGCGAGGTAAGTATGCCAAATTTCATATCAAGCGGATGTCACCAAGTGGCCGAAAAATTAACAACAAAAAAGACAGACAATTAATAAGAAAACGATATTTAATGTCTCGCTCATGAATTAGTCTGACGAAGTCACAAATGAACACATTAATGCGAAACAAAACACTGCCCAGCAATGTGCAAACCTTTTAAACTAAAATAGGCCCATTTCTAACATCGAAAACTGCCACTAAGCGAGATAGTATATAACGTAAAAACCAAAAGCCAAACCTTGGATAAAATCAATTAAAGTATAGCTCATTTTTTTTATTGTCACTTCCAATAGGTTTATATGTCTTTGATTGGATTTAAACGGGATTAAATGAACTTAAATCAGGCTTATGTTAATTCGGTTTCCTGTCTTTCCGAGAAATGGCTACTTCAAAAAACCTACGCAAATTCTTGTCTATATCGAATATTTTGGTCGTCGACAAATTTACTAATCACTATCGTATAAAATGGTCTAAATGATTTAAATGTGTTTTATATATCAATTCATATCGAAACTCGCTTTGGCCTTCGGTTTCACACGAGTGAATTTCGGACTCAATCAAGTTTTATCATTATATCGCCCGTAGTAGTAGATTTGGATGTAAAGTTTCGTCTGTTTGTTCGAAACATATGGACAGACACACCTGATACAGCTTGAATGGAAATAAAATGGCGGATACCATTTGTGACATTGACTTGACTCGAGTATCATATTTTATTCCTAAAAAGCGTTTAAAAGCAATTTATATGTATATGACTTTATAAATTACTCTGATTTAATAGATTTATGCTAATAAAATTATTTGAATGTCGCAGAATGTCTTCAAAGAATGTGGCTTTCGTCCATTTCTCGTGAATGGAAATTTTATAAACGCCACATTAAACTTACCTACGGTTGTTAATCAAATCTCACACAGGATATATATTTTTAATTTTATTTGTTTCGCATTTCCGCCGACTTCGTGTTACCTTGTTAATTAATAAACCACCAAACAACGCATATCGTTACTGGTGCAAATGAAACTAAACATAAACACCCTTCTTGATAAATCTCGATTATTTATTTAAGATTAAGTCTTCAAGCACCTTCTCTCTCACCCGAATATACTTACTGAACTAAGGATACATGTATCTGTAGTTCAGTAAGTATATTCGGGTCACTAGAACTTGGACGTGGAGAAATGCGCGGCGAGCGCAGCCTTAAGTCATCCGTCGATGTAGAGCGGCACTTTATGCGCTCAGGAAACGTTCTAAAAGTAATCTCCAAATTTAAAAGGGGCCTAAATCACGAGCGTGGGCGCGTGTCGACATGTTTATATGTCGCGTTGCCGAATCTTAATTAAGTTTCACTAAAACCGAAAAGGCGTTCACTTTTATGTAATTTAGGGAAAGAATGCGCCGTTTCGTTAATCCGTTTTGCCGGCGCATACCCAGAAATACCGCGGCCGTAATTAGGGATTTTTATGGGATTTGTTTATCGGTTTTATAGGCTGATAGTGCTTTTCGAATGTAGATTTATTTTGTCAGTTTTACATACTTAACTTTTTTTCTTTTAAGTCTTTGCCACTACTCACCTCTAGGTTAAGAAGTGATAAGGTTTAAATTCTTATTGCGAAGTCTCGGGTTCTATTCCAATTCTTAATCATTTGTTATTATAGCAGCATTAGCAATACACATCCTGTAAAAGTTTGACAAAGGTGGGAAGCACTCGTATTGTTGCAAAGAATCGCATAAACTGAAATTGAGAAAAATATCACCTATAGCCATGATGTTTTCTAACGCCCTAGCAAGTAATTTAATTTGTATCACAAATTCAAGTTCAAAACTGTTATCTATGTGAACATACAAATACACATGACATACAACAAAGGCATCTAAGTTTGTTGTGGGCTTCTTCTTAGACCGGGGCGCGTTTGGAACCCTCATAGCTTTAGTTTTAAGTTTACGAATATAGTTATCACCATGAAATAACTACTGTGTAAATTATTGACGCGTCAAAAGTGCCTTTTTAAGGACTATTTGAATAAAGATTATTTTGAATTTGAATTTGAATCTGTGATACTTGATAAAACGTGATTAGAAAGCTCACAACAGATTTCATGGGGATTCATAGGGAACAACCATGTTATCACTATCTCAAATATTCTATAATTTATCATAACTTGCTCTTTAGTAAGAGCAATTCACACCCTACCTTTTTTATCGTTTATGTTATCCATTACATCATAAAAGGATTTTTCTATAAGCTAAAGTTTTATAAAAACCTTGAACTTATTAAATGACATCTCCAAGATTTAAGTCGGTGTGTGTGTGTTATTTCAGGGATTAATTGTAAAATTCAAAATTTCAGGCAAATTGCTTCAGTAGTTGCCGCACGAAGAAGTAACACACATACACACTTATATATAACATACTTTTGCATTTTTAGCACGGGTATGAAAAATAATTCTTAAAGTAAATAAAAAGAGCAGAAAGTAAAAGTGAAGAAAGAAGCTCCGTGACAACTTTAAACAAAATTGCATAAATGAAGGTACTGTTAGGCAGAGAAGGTAAGTAGGTGAGTAAGCAGCAGTAATTGAGGTAAGTATAATGAACAGCGACAAAGCAGCGCGAGTCAAGTTTAACTAAACGTCTTATTTCACACTTGAAGGGGTAAACACTATTGAAGGCGCCCGACGGCTCTCGCCTCTGTTATTGATAGAATTTATCAGCGATCGAGCACAGGCGGAGCGTAAGGCATGAGCGATGGGCGACAATGTGCCCCGCGTATTCTATCTTTGTCTTCAGGTCAGGACAGGTCTCCTATCGTTAGATGAGTGGAATTTAAAGTTTAACAAAATAATGATCACAGTCAAATGCTTCAATTATCAATGATTTAATTCAATCTTGTTTGATTTAATTAAGTTATGGTGGCAAACTTCATTATTTTTATTTATTATATTATTTTCTGTAAGCGTTTATCACCATAATTAGAAAGTACCATTGAACGATATTAAGTCCGCTATGAAAAACTCGATTAAGTACAGTTGGCAAACCAGGTATTAACATACTCTCTGAACTATGCGCTTTTTCATCTTGAACGCCAGCATATATGATCAAACGTACATATTTTTACGTTTCTTTCTTTGCTATCGTTTTCTTTCAAGATCAAGAATTCTCCACGCTAGCCTGCAATAAAAAATTATGAACGGTTTTCTTTATTTCAAACTAGTTGATGCCCGCGACTTCGTCCCCATAGATAAGGGGTTTTTAAAAACTCCTATGGAATAAGCTACCTATTCGAGGAGAATTTCTGTGGCAAGCTAATAATGTAGTTATAATTCATTGACGTGAAAATCAGTTTTTCATAAATTCCGCGGGAAATGTAACGGGATAAAAAGTATGTATATTATGTCCTTTCTTTTATATATATATATATATATATATATATGTAGGATGACTACGGGCTGGTGCGTGTCTTTGTCGGTAATTTAGGTAGACGTGGGTAGTTTCGGGCGAAGAGACCAGACACTCTTGGTAGAACAGAGCTACAATTATAAGTATGGTAATTTATAAGGAGCAGACTATACGCTCCACCAAGTACGAATGCACCACCGCAGCTCAACCACCGGTCCGACCCGACCGAGTGCTATCAATGCAATGCGCCGTCCCGCGCCGGTGAGTCTTATAAGAACCTGCATACGTCACTTAGTGTTGCGTAAAGAGAGGGGGCGATGCCACTCTCTTGTCTGTAGTACATGACTCCAAAACTAGATGGCGCTGCTCTCTGATTGCCGTCACGGCCTTCCTGACATTCGACCGTCCTCGGGCGACAACTAGTCCTCAGAAGTCGGTGCAACTAAAACAAAACAGATCAACGAAGCCATCCGTTCGTCCCATCCTGACCCAAATCTTGACAGTACTTCAACACTCAGCATCATGATCAGCCCACCACTGGACCACCACACAGCACGGGTCCCCTCCCAACACGAGAAGGGCCCGGCCACAGCCCACCACGCCGGCCACGCGCGGACTGGCAGACCCCACACGCCCCCGAGAACACCATGGAGAACTCTCAGGCGCGCTGGCCTCCTCACGACGCCCTCCCTCACCGTTGAAGCAAGTGATATTTTAATTTTATCAAAAACTCACATAACCCTGAAAAGTTAGAGGTGCGTGCCAAACCGCCGACCTCTGATTAGGAGGCTGACGCCCTAACCACTAGGCTATCACTGCTTCAACACTCATAGCACATGCTAAAGCTACAAAAAATGGTAGAGAGACCAGTGGTCTCTCTTAAACGCATGCACCAGTGGACCGGACATCAGCGTCCCTTCGACCACTCAAACACACCAGTGGACCGGACATCAGCGTCCCTTCGACCACTCAAACACCTGGCAAAATTGGAGCCTAGCATACTAAGATCAGAAGTAATTACAGCTTTAAAACTCTTAAACTCCAGGAAAGCGCCAAGGCTGGATAAAATAACAGTTGAAACTTTGACCGCCCTTGGGGGGATACAGGGATCGACATATTGCACATGATCTGCAAGCTAGTTTGGCGTATCGGTATATGGCCAAAATACTGGGCTTTTTCTATGAACAGATCTAAGTATTGGCTGTAGATCGTGGTAAGAAACTGGAACTCACTGGTTCACTATATCTCGAAACTGTAGCGAACTTTATATAGCTGTGTTCCAACATCAACGAGGCTGGGTCGTGTGAGATCGAAATTCGAAGGCGCATCGGAATGGCAAAGACTTTTTTTTTCGGACTGTCTATTAGCTGTGCTAACCCATTGGTGGCCACAGCGTAACCGGGTTGTTGGCCAAGACTGCAATATTTCAGCTGCATAAGACTTGGAGGGATAGACACATTTCTATCAACACTAAAGTGCGTCTTGTCTGTCTTCGTCTAAGAAACATGAACAATTGAGGCAGCTGATTGGAAATTTGAAACGCCTTCGAGATGTGGTCCTGGAGAAGAATGCTCAGATCCGATGGACAGCATATAGCCAACGCATCGATTTTGTGACAGCTCAGATCGTTGCGACATCGTCCTGAAGAAAATCGTCAGTGGAAGGGGTCACGACCCTCAGAAATGAGGAATACGACGCAGAGAGAAAGAGAACAAGCGAGTAAGCAGAAGCACTACCAAAGAGTAATGAAACGGTCTCACTTAATGATGTGATAGGACATTCCGTGCACATCGGCGTTAACACACGTGGACGACTCCTTAATCGTTCCAGTGCCACAAGTGCCACAGGCCAGGTCCTGATGGAACACGCTGAGGTGATTGACCAAATAGGCAGCTCGTTGCCGCTTTCGACATCTTTCTTGGTGGTAGAATATTCTCGGCGTCGACTGCAATCAGCTTGTTTGTGGCCGTAGGCTCCACATCAATAAGAGCAAGCTTTGAACGGGCTCTCGTTTCCCTGGTTTAGCAAAACTTATTGCACACAGGGGGTGTATGAGGAATGCTTGTACCAGTCTGCCTTCCCAATTGGCAACCTCACCGATAATAATGGGCAGCAGCACTACCATCGCGAGAGGACCAGCACTGCGATCACCAACCCGCACGCCAAGCGTGGTGATTATTGGAATTTCTTTGTAGATGGTAGAAACAAAACAGCCACAGCCCCTAATCCCCGGCAGCCCCGCTATCCCTGGCTCCGGCAGCAGTTATGGTAACGGCGGAGCAGGCGGTGAAAAGAGTCTCCGGAAGAAATAACGCTGCCACCCCCGTCGACTAGACCTGGCAACTTATAACGCACGCACTTTAAGGACACACGAAAAGGTGATTGAGTTGGGAGAAGCAGTGAGCAAGTTGCGTTGGGATATAATAGGGCCGTCTGAAGTCCGAAGATATGGCGAGGAATCCACAATCTTGAAATCCGGCAACCCGCTCCATTACCGGGCGGGCGTTCAGTAATCTCAGGGCGGTGTCGGATTCATCGTCTACAAGTCTCCGAGAGCTAAATTGACCCGATACTACTCTGAATACATCTCGGACGTCAGGCTATACGAGACTAGGTGGGCCCTCAAACAACCTGAGAATGGCAAAGCGCCAGATGATGATGGAATCACAGCAGAACTTACAAAAGCGGGCGGAAAACCAAAACTTAAAGTCCTTCAGCGATTGCTCTATTCCGCCATTCAGCAAGGCAAAACGCCAGAGGCGTGGCACAGGAGCGCGGCGACCTTGCTCTTCAAAACAGGCGACAAAACCACAGACCCGAGCTTGCCGCCGAGCCATGTCCACAAGCTGCTTCCGAAAGCCACCACGAACCGTCTCGGCAATAGATTCGAAGACTTCCAATCTCCCGAACAAGCCGGCCTCCGGAAGAGCTCCAGCACCATAGACTTCATCCACACACTGCGGCTGATCATACAGAAGAAATGAAAGAATGATGAGAAAGCCTCCGATTCGGTGGAAACCTGGGCCGTCTCGAGGTTACTGCAGGGATGCCGAATCGACTACCGGCACATGCAAGCGCTAAAACGTCTGTACGAAAATGCCACCATGTCAGCCCGCAAACAGGACCAGACGACGAGGCCAATTCAACTGCAGCGAGGCAGACGTGATCGCCCCTAAGCTGCTCACCGCAGCGTTGGAAGATGCCTCCAAGCCTCCGGACTGAAACGAACTAGACACCACTTCAATGGCGAGAACATCAATCACTCTCGGTTTGCCGACAATGCAGTTGCAATGGCAGAGACTCTGGAAGACCTCGACGCAACGCTCAACGACCTTAGCAGACCCTCTGAACAGGCGGGCCCACGCATGTACATGAGCAAGACAAAGGTTACGTCGAACGCTAGAGTTCTGCCTTACCCTGCAATGGTTGAGAGCTCTGCACTGGAAACTGTAGACGACCACGTACACCTAGGACATACGATTCAATTAGGCAAGTCCAATTTCGAGAAGGAGGTCAGCCGCCGAATTCAGCATGCGTGGCTGCCCGTTCGGGAAACTCCGCGACATCCCGAAATCGTCCAAAGTCCGTCATCCATCAAAATCCTTAGTGCCTGAAGACCAAAGCCCTCGAACAGTGTGTGTTGCCAGATGACTCACAGCTCAGAAACGTGGTCGCTCACTATGGGCCCCACAAGAAGGCTTAGAGTCACTCGGCGGGCGATAGAGAGAGCCACGCTAAGAGCATCTCCACGTGGTCAAACCAGAAATGAGGAGATCCGTAGAAGAACCAAATTTATCGACTTAGTTCAGCGAGTCGCGAAGTTGAAGTGAAAATGGACGTTGGGATCTCAAGGTGCTGGAATGGCGACCCCGCACCAGTAAACTTTGCGTTAATCGACCCCCAACTAGGTGGACAGGCGACATGAGACGAGTCGCAGGCAGCCGCTGGATATAAGCAGCCCAAGACCGCGGACACTGGAACATGTTATAATATGTGGCCCATACTTCTTTACGGATGCTAATCCAAGTCAGTCATTGAGGACCCAAGAAAATGTCTAGAGGCATTCGAGATGTGGGCTTATCGATGGATGCCAAGTATCAGCTGGACCCAAAACGCCAGCAATGAGGATGTCCTGCGACGTGCCGCCATCGCGAACTTTGGAAAACTGTCAAAAAGAAAAAAAAGTTGCTTATCCGGGGCATGCGCTTAGGCAAGACAGATACGGCCTCTTGCTACTCATTATGATGGGCAAAGTAGCAGCAAAGAGGTGTATCGGTCGCAAGAGGAAGTCCCGGCTGCGAAACATCAGGGAACGGACCGGTATCCCAGCTTCTCAGCCTCGCGAGGGACAAGGCAAAATATGCCACTCCGACTGCCAACCCTCACTAGCTGGAGAGGCACCTAAAAAAGAAGACAAAAAAAAACGTATGTCCAGCAGTGGACGTCAATCGGTTGAAATGATGATGATGATGATGACGTCACGCAGAAATCCGAAAGATGTAATCTTAAACTTTGAATCTCCAATAGACTGAGCGGGTCTCTTCATGTGTTGGCCCTTCAGGTCCCACTTCTGATGTAGGATGACTACGGGCTGGTGCGTGTCTTTGTCGGTAATTTAGGTAGACGTGGGTAGTTTCGGGCGAAGAGACCAGACACTCTTGGTAGAACAGAGCTACAATTATAAGTATGGTAATTTATAAGGAGCAGACTATACGCTCCACCAAGTACGAATGCACCACCGCAGCTCAACCACCGGTCCGACCCGACCGAGTGCTATCAATGCAATGCGCCGTCCCGCGCCGGTGAGTCTTATAAGAACCTGCATACGTCACTTAGTGTTGCGTAAAGAGAGGGGGCGATGCCACTCTCTTGTCTGTAGTACATGACTCCAAAACTAGATGGCGCTGCTCTCTGATTGCCGTCATATATATAGATGACAGCAATATTTTACGTGACGGCGTTAGGTCGCAAACGAAGACCAAAACACGGCCTCCAAACTTGAACTCAACCAATCACAAATCTGTTGATCAAATAGGCGCGTCTTGCGATTGGTCGCACGCGAAACGCAATCTTGATCGCTACATATGCTTTGCCTTGTGGTGATTGTGATTCATTTATGCCCATAAGATACTCAAATTAAACATGCCGGGAATACAAGTATGTGTCCTGACAGCGGTTCGTATGCTAGACGTGGAAGACAGCAGTGATTTCCTACCAACTACCCAGCTCGAGACGTGCGGTGCAGTGTCGGCCGCTGTTCGCCCTTGGCCGGGGCCGCACTGCCGAAGTTGAGCGCGCACCGCGGGCGCGTCACGCCGCGTTAGAGTCATATAGCCTGTAAACTACCTGGCGCGACTTGTGGCTGCGCTGCCGCTCGCCTCCCATTATAACTTAATGCGCGCTATAACTTGATCACTGCTTTTGACAACTAACTAACACGTTACTCCAGCTATTGTAACGACTTCAACCAGCAGAACATCAACGCGCCGTTGAGTCTCTCGCGATTGAAGTTTATCGCTAATGCACCAGTATTCACATCAAAACACCCACCGACATGATACTTCTTCATCATTCGCGGTTATCTATAAATTAAGTAAAAGATTTATTAATAATGAATAGAAGCAGGCGTTACTTTGCGGAAGTCCATGATAAACAATAAACAGCAAGTATAATTTGCTATATTCCGCCGACAACCGGGAGATTTGTATAATATAACACCACACAAAATACTCCACTAGAACCTCTACGCACGTTTCGACCCGACACCGGATCATCCTCAGGAGATGTTGACTTCACAAGCGAGAAAAGTAAAAAGATTTATTAATGTTTTACGAGATAGCGGGGGCTTAGGCACAGGTTGAGTACGGAACACTCATTAAAAGTTCAGTTCGGTACTAGCTACAGTTCGCTGCTAGTAATACAATGGGACAAGGCGGGCTACACGTTGTCGGCTCTCGGTGGTACCGCTCAGGTACCACCTGTCCGGTACCAAGCGGCGGGGCGGTCACGATCCCGCTTGTTCGCTGAGGTTCGTCGTGTCGCACCCTGTAGTACTAGCGAGGATTCACTGGTTGCGGCTGACTCACGAGTCATGAGCCCTTCTGCCACAGTATACTTGTGGCGCAAAACACACATTCAAATTCCATAAAACATTGTGAACAAATGTCATGTCATACGCAGGTTGCGAGAAGCCACTAAATAGGGAAAAGTGAACTCCAACACAGATAAATAACCGATACATCATTCAGTTAGGTGCATATAAAAAAAAATATCTTAGAATCTGCACCCTGAGTCAATATCTCATGGACACGTACGAAGCGTTCTACTTCCTTGTTTTTTGCGTCGCAACGATCAGCAAGACCCTCCCGGCTTGCGTTTTCTCCACCACCTACGAGTATAATGTAAATGTATCATCTTAATGAATACGAAGATAGGCTTACTTAGATTTAAACGTAGACTAAGAAGTCTACGTAGTTCAATCAAAGTGAGCCTTTTTAACACAATATATTTTGGTTATGAAAATTAAAAACCATTGCACCAATTCGGCTACATATACATGATATAATTTTTATCTTGGAGACAGACGAAGGATACTATTAATTCCGGGAAACCTAACACGGATTTTTAACTAAAAAGCTAGTATTACCCTAAAAACAAAACGTATCTTATTAAAATATTCAGTACAGGTAGCTACTACCCTGAAAGTTAACGGAGATATCTAGTCGGAAAAATAAGCTTTTAACAGCGCGATTTACAAACATCCAAATTATTAAGCATTGCAAGGCACCACCTATTTTTTTGCAATAACAAATTTAACCTTAGGGGTATGGGTGGAAAATCATTTTAAAAATGGTGTCACTACTCGGTTTCGACCTGTAAGCCTTTAGTGACCTTTCCCACAGCGACAGGTGCGAACCGCCGGCCGCCGCCGCGGCGCGCATACATCACGCGGAATTAATGTCACCCGTCAAACTATGACTTATTCAGTCGTGATAGTGCAAACTGCTAACTCGTTAAGGTCTGCGTACGCGGGGCAACCAGCCGCGCCAACTCAGCCACAGAACCTGAGTATAACCTGGACGGACGGACGGAGAATGGAGGCAGACACTAGCTATAGAAATTTGCCTAGATACGTCCGCGTAGATTTGTGTATTTCTGCGGAATAAGCAACGTCTGCAATTGAATATGATCCCATGTCTCATACCTGTTGCCGTTGCTGTTTCTACTCTCTTTTCCAACATATAAATCTTATTTCGTAGAAGTATGCTACGGCAAAAGCTGTAGTAGACCAAACCATGGTTTTTTTTTCATTTGAATAAAAAATTCGTGTCTGCTATAGTGGCGTGCACTTCTTATATGCTTAAAAACATTACATAACCACGGAGCCTTAGGAGAAAAAGAACATACTCACGATAAATATGGGAATGCTGTGTTTGGAAAATGTACTAAGAAACATTATAATGCACTTCATACATGCTTAAAAGCACTGTCTAAACGAAAGACCCATGAGAGAACAAATGTTCGATATCGAATCATCGGCCCGCAGTACTTGCTCGCCACTGGTCTGCTGTGACAGAACTCGCTGTGCCCTGCGGTGGGTGATTAGTAGATGATGATGAATAGATCACGTGACATGTATTTTTCCCGATTATCAGCGAGTCACTTTTTGTCGGCATCGCCCCTCCTCGCCGCCTAGACAAATGTGTTCGGGACCTCCGGCCGGCCTCGCGATTCTTCAAGCCAATTTCAAATAGATCAATCTCGGCGGCGGTGTCTTGTGTGATTACGAGGAGGGTTAATGGACGGTGGAGGGGCTTTGGGATCGGGGGAGGGGGGACCACCTGTGGAATACCCACTTGTTGCGCTGTTAACGATAACTCAAACTTTTTTTATTAATTTTAATATTGTGTCGCATTTACTGAGACATTTTTAAAATATTTTCTACAGAACTGTTAAAAATGGTTATGAACAGTATACATTTTAGGTATATATTTATTTAAGTTAACGAAAATCACAATGGCGTTAGCGGTGAGTCCCTACATGATCACCGATTTTCCTTGTTTTATCGGTTTTCTTATCGTTCATCAACAATGATGCCGGCTTTAGTTCTAAACATTACATGCTGTTTTCTAATATATCTAGATATACATTTCACGGAGCCGATAGCATTACCTTCCCTATAAGTGAGGGATAATGAAATCGCGGATGATTGCCCATCGGCGGAGTTACTGCTGGGAGGCGGCGGATGCGCGTACGCATCCGTATAAGCGAGATATAATCTTACGGGGAAATGCAAGGGGCACAATGAGTACCGAACTCAAAAGCTGAAGGTATAATAAATCTAGCTATATTAACTCGTAAAGTTAATAATTTCTTCTACAGAATGGTAAGTTTCATGTTGATCCGATAAGCGGCTACCTGAAAACCGCATTTGAGAAATATGCGGTTGGAAAAGTGGAACGAATGAATGTCTTTATTTTTGTTTGCGGACGATTTCCAAAATTCATGTTTAACGCTTTAGCCGTTTATTTTTCCGTCAATTAGACCTCTGTTTTATATGTCTACATATAGTATGGTTATCTCACATTTGAAATTTAACTAGCCAACTAAAATATTATTTCAAGTAGTAAATGTTAATTAGAACATTTACAAAAAGAACACTAGTCGATGGTGGGATAAAATTTGAACGAAAGTTAAAACTTCATTAAAACATGCTAACAACATTTAACTAGCTATGTCGTTCTCAAAATCCATCCGGCTTCCAGCATAACATATCTTACCATCCGATGTACCACACAAACCTGTTTTTTTATATGTGCGAGCTAACGGGGGCTGGCTACTTGATGTTAAGTTTTTTATTTTTTATACACTGCAAGTTAGCCCTTGACGGCTATCTCACGTGGTCGTAAGTGATGATGCTCTCTAAGAAGGTAGCGGGCTAACCTGTTAGGAGTATGGTAAAGCCACGCTCCTAATTGTTTTCTACGTGACATCGTGCCGGAACGCTAAATCACTTGGCGACACGTATCGGTAGGGTGGTAACTAGCCACGGCTGAAGCCTCCCACCAGACCAGACTCGGGCCGGGAATCAAACCCAGGACCTCCATCTTTATAATGCGATGGCGCAGTGCGTGCGCGTACCAGAGGAACAGTATCAGGGATACTGGCTTTTGGGACTTTTATTATGCCACTTTAATAACCCCGTGTTAATAAAGGAATGTCCCTCATTGTGCCACAGTCGAGCCGCGATGCTGCACGCACGGGGCGGTGGATCTTATCGATAATTATCGCCGCTCGCCTACCGATTACCGTGATGTACCGGTTGCTATTACGGGAACACTATTTTCCATTCTTCAATTACGCAAAATTGCTTTGAAAATAAAAACAATAACAATCTTTTGTACTTCCAACAAATATACAAGAATGTAATAACAGCAAAAACAGAAATAGTCGAGGTGCAAAAGGCGGTCTTTACGTTAAAAACTGATTCCTTAAAACCCTTTCAGGCGCAGTGTTTATAAGTGAGAGTTCCTGGGTTCGATCCCCGCCATGGACAATTAAGAAATTTACCTACCTACCCACAGACATCTATAGCGTATATATCCATTATATAGCGTGCAGGCACGTTGTTGCGTAGTAATCATTTCGGATGTTTGTTTTGTGTGTCTAACAAATCTACAAACTACGTATACTACTTCTACGGGGACGTAGAAGTAGTGTACGTAGTTTGTAGATACGTATCACTTACCACAAAGTGAGTTTCCTTAACACAAACAATAATTTGTATTAGAAATAATATATGTCGAGTCAAGGGCGTCCGAGTTGTTTTTTGTAAGGGTGACGTCAGCATTGCTGACGTCACTATTTTGTTTACTTTCGCTCGTAGTAATTAAAGCCACAACTTGCCGGTTTACACTTTTATTGCGATAATAACTAAGAGGTCCAAACAGTCCGACGTCTCGAGCGAGAGAATCCGCGAAAGGCATCGACCGCCCGTATTTGTAGCACAAAGCATGCTTGTACAAAATTGATTGTTACTGGCTAAATTGTGTTAGCAAAATCATCAATAGTTAAAATGTGGGTAATTATTGAATTCTTGAGGTTTTTAGCGCCGCTTAATAAAGTTAATAACTTCTTCGCACCGACATATAGAATATAGCTAAAATAAAAATATACATATATATGACATTAAACAACCTTGTGTGCTTCATACCGATCCTTCTTTCAAATCAAATGCTTTGATATACAGATCAAAATATTATATTAAAATCTAAAAACGATGTTTAATTCAAACTAAACGTGTCTGTTACTTCAGAAAAATACTTATTCCAATAAATCTTTACTTTTGAGGTCAATTTTATTTTTATACAAAAAAGTGCTTCGGGTCTTCATTGGATCGATATTCGATTGAAAGGAAACAAAAGACTTATCTGTATAATCTCTCGAAAATAAAAGCTGTCATTGGGCAAGTAAACGTTTGATTTGGAACGGCGAAAGTAATCTAAAACCGATCGGCATTTCATTAGCAGCGGCATGGAACTGCGCCGAGCGGATAAAGCGGCCATTGTCTCCAACACTGACTCTTTGTGGGCCGTTGACGCGAAAATGAACCGCTGATCAACGACTGCACTCCTTTTAAAGCCTTTGTTTTTCTTTTGCGCTGAATAATTCCACTATCATTAAGTTTTATACCCGTTGCCGAGATGCTTGCGTAAAGCAATAAAAAAGAATTACGAAACAATTTTTTTTTTTTATATACATATAGCGAGCAAACGAGCAGGCAGGTCACCTGATGGTAAGTGGTTGATGACTGAGCGTTGCTGGCCCTTGAGCAATTTGTTTACCGGCCCTTTGAAGATCCCCATATTATAACCATTAGGGAACACAGAAGATGGAAGCTGGTTCCACAATTTGCAGGTACGTGGCAGAAATGACCTGGAATAGCGGGTGGTGGAAGAGGAAAAATTTAAAAGAAACATTCACAAAATCCAGCCGCTTATTAGGGGTATGTTAAATAATAATTCAAAGTTATTTATATGAGTATCAGAGCTTCCTACGAAGTACCTAAAGAGCCCTCAAATATCGACTAGGCCACTTTTAATTTAATCCTAATACTTTTATTAGGTATCCTATACTATATTTACGTTGCCATTTAAATACATAATCCGGATTATCGTAACATATAACTTTCAGTGATCATAAAGATAGAGTTGGAGATGTCAAAGTCCAATAATGTTCCCCCGCAATCCTCTGAAAGCCATTCAACAGTCAGCGAGACGTCGCGACAACCGGACAAGCAAGCAACAAATCTGCTAACAAGCGAAGAGACTAACAAAGATACCACGTGTATGTTTTTTACAACATCGCAGCCGACGATGTCCATTCAGCCAATGGCCCTAACAAAGTCCTCAGCAATAAAAACTTATAGCTGTCCGTCCAATGGTGTTCCCGAGGCACACGTCACATTTCTCAGTAGTTGGAAAACGATAATACACCACCAGATAATAAATAAGCCCTCATCATTTACATTGTGTGTATGAATGGGACGGGAATATAATGTAGTTATAGGTGCGAGGGGGACCGCAGCATGTTTATGCACTCCCGCCCACGCTGCGCCCGCGCAGTGTGACAGTTTTTCTGCAATAAACTTGATGTTAAGTTGGTCGCCCGCCGTATATTTCAATTTGCTATGTTTTGCACTTGTATGGGACATTCCTTCGGTTGTAAATTAAAAAATAATAAATTTAAGTCACACGGTCCTTTCGCATAGCGATTGTCAAGATGTGCATTTTCGTTTTGTTTACGCAAATTTACAGTTCTAAAAGAGCAGAAAAAATTATACACCGTAAGCATCCCGTGCAACTAGATTTATTCTTCCAAATATCTTGTCTCATAGTTCAAGGGCAGTGTCATGAGCATAGAAATGAAATTTTGGCAACTCGTGTTTCGTGGTTTTCTTATGGGCGCAGTGCTTACGTCCAACCTTCTTAACTATTTACGTAGGTTTATTGTTCACAGTACTGCGTCAGTGCAACAAAAAGGAATGCGGATTTAATGATTTAGTTATTTTATGAGACCACGGACGGTGTGGGCGGTACCAATGTGTCAATTAACAGAATACTCTTCTTATCTATGTCGTAAAATCGATATACTTATAACCTCACTGGATAAATTTACTGCGACGCTGTGGTACTATCCTTTTACTTTTGAAATGGTCATCGACTTTGCAGTCGTAATATTGGCGATCGGAAACCACGCGCGGAACTCCCTTCTAAAGCTGATTAATACCAGTGATCGGAATAGATGGTGCAACTTGGGGTCAACGATCGCAATTATTACAATTATATCGATAAGGCTCCTGGGGTCCAAACATTATATACGCTGCCAATTTCTCTTAACAACAACTATTCATGCGTAATTCAGGAAAACCGTCATAAGAACAATGCATTTACCTAACAGCTTAATTTTTTTGCAGTATTTGGAACACTGTTTAGTTAACGTTTATCATTTTTGAGTGCAAAGATAAATAATTCGATTGATCGTGAATCTGTAAAGATTATTTGTCTTTGGATGGGTTTGTATGGTTAAAGGCAAATTAAGTTCTAGTCAATTTTATTTAAAACTTATACTTAACAGTTTAACAGTTTATTTTTGAAGACCCTGTTTACCTACCCTTAGATAGCAGATTTTGTAGACTTTTTGAAGATAATACCCTTGATCAAGACCTTATAGGGCACAGAGTTCTGACACATTGAGAAACAGAGGGAAACTCGGATAAAGTGCACTTTAACACACATATGTATATACACAAATTATGTTAGAACGTTTCGCTCAGTATTTGTGAAGCATCTCATGTACTTTTCAATCATATGTTGAACGATATTATAATCCTCTTGCTAATCTCGAATAACGCGGAGTAACATAATTCCACGCATAATACGATTGAATCCACGACGGAACCCAATGAAAGTGGATCTCGTCTTACCTCTTAAACACTTTAAAGCAGGAACGCTCAAGTGTCCAGTTAAGGCGCGGGGCGGTATCGAATGCAATTATCCGCGCCGCCGGTGATTACGTTAAGGAATTATTGCTAATAAGCGATAGATGGCGTTTTTAATGCCGATAAGATTCGCCCGCGACGGACGGAAGAGCCGATGCTGGAGAAAGTACGAGTTATTATATTTTGCTTCTTTACTTTTTTAAAGTTTCTTCTTTTTATAATCAACGCGGTATCATCGTCATCATTATGATCAACCCATTATCGGCTCACTACAGAGCACGGGTCTCCTCTCAATATGAGAAGGGTTTGGCCATAGTCCACCACGCTGGCCATGTGCGGATTGGCTGACTACACACGCCTTTGAGAACATTATGGAGAACTCTCAGGCGTGCAGGTTTCCTCACGATGTTTTATTTCACCGTTGAAGCAAGTGATATTTTAATTTTTAATAACGCACGACGTGCGTGCCCGGATTCGAACTGCCGACCTCTGACTGGAGGCTGACGCCCTAACCACTAGGCTATCAACGCGGTATATCTATTTTTATTTAAAGAAAACAGGTGATGGACCTTGGCCTATGAGTGTACGATCTGTTTGGTAAACGTTCATATAATTTAGGTATCCGCTAAGAAAGGAATTTTGAAAGTTTATCCTCTAAGGAGACAAAATAGGTATTCAAGTTTGTATTAAAATTTTAAAATCTTGAACGAACTTAATTATTGTCATTTACTAAAGCGTGGGCATAAGTCGAAAAATTATTAGGTTAAAACGGTTTGACTTTTCCGAAATAAATAGTTTAGACTAATCTTTAAAGAATCCTTTCCATATATATGAAAATCTCTCGTCAAAATTAGAGGGTCTGTTTGAAATGAGTTCGGACAGATAAGCAGAAAGCAAAACAAAAATTTTTTGTTATAACGGTAAACTTTCTGGTATAACGCTTTCACTCCACAGCCTATTGAGTCTACAGCTACATTGAAGCACTAAAAATGCTTCATTTTGTTTTTCCAAGGCAGCACAAAGCACTTTGCCAGTTTCCAGTAGCTGTAGAAGGAACCCAGGAGATTGGCCATAAAATAATAAAATGCCGTAATATAATAATCTATTGTAAGCCAATTCCTGTACAAAGCCTTAGTAAGATATTTCACAGTTTGTAAGTCAATGGTTTACTGGCACCAAGAAGTGTGTGGCATTGTGTAAATTTGGTTTTTACATGTATTTTCTGCCAGCGCTCTCGATGGAATTATATTGTAAAAAATCGGTAATACATACTTTTCTATATAGTTGTTACCTGTACAAAAAGGCAAAACGAGCCACTGGCCAACAAATTTTAGTCTTATTTCACTGCAGGTCACACGTCTAGAATCGACTCAAGAGTGGGCTCTTGGATTAAGAAGATTATCGAAATGTACCTTAGTCGAAATCATCATAACTCTTACCCTATTAATGTCCCACTGCTGGGCGGAGAGACCTTAGATCCTCGACGCATCTTTAACGTGTGCGTTAAATAATGCTCCAGAACCGCTTCGTTCTACACGAGACATGTTCAAATTAGAAAATAGAAATAGGGTAAAAACTACAAGTGTTTTACTAACTGGAACACAACGTACTACATTACACTACACTAAAAGTTTAGCGCTACAATGACAAACACAAAGACAAACATATAAAGCGTAAACTTATGAATACCGACATTATTCGCTCGCTCCTCGTGGGGTACTACAAAAAGCATTTAACTCTTACATTACATATTGTTAGCATACACAATAATTGGGTTACAAATAGAATTAACACTGATTAAGAGTATATATTTCATTATTTGATAAATAAAGTATATTATTGTTTATTCGAATTCAGCTCGGGTGGGCAGCGTTTGGAAAACTTCGCGACATCTTTTCGTCCAAAATCCCTCAGTGCCTGAAGACTAAAGTTTTCGAACAGTGCGTGTTGCCAGTGATGACTTACGGATCCGAAACGTGGTCGCTCACTATGGGCCTCATAAGAAGGCTCAGAGTCACTCAGCGAGCAATGGAGAGAGCTATGTTAGGAGTATCTCTACGTGATCAAATCAGAAATGAAGAGATCCGTAGAAGGTCCAGAGTTACCGACATAGCTCAGCGAGTTGCGAAGTTGAAGTGGCAATGGGCGGGGCACATAGCTCGGAGAACCGATGGACGTTGGGGTCCCAAGGTGTTGGAATGGCGACCCCGCACCGGTAAACGTTGGTCGACCCCCAACAAGGTGGACAGACGACATCAAACGAGTCGCAGGGAGCCGCGGGATACAAGCGGCCCAGGACCGTGGCCATTGGAACTCCCTACAAAAGACCTATGTCCAGCAGTGGACGTCTATAGGTTGAAATTATGATGATGATGATTATTTATTATCGGTTACAACGTGGGTAGTATAAAAATAAAAAAGCTTACACTTGAGTTCAGCTACTTTGTAAATAGCTGTGTAGGTAGGAGGTAATTAAAATAATTTGGCAGTAGAGCCTGTATAATAGCCTGTATAATTCTTATAATATTATCAATAATGTTTCGATGCTCACCGTCGAGCGCTGTGCTCTCTGTGCTAAGGGTGCTGATTATAAGCTAGTTCGCACCTGCGTACCTCATTTGGCGAGAACAATGCCTGGCCGAAGGCAGGTACTGGCCGCGTTGTGCAGGGCGCGGTGCTGTACTGAGTCAGAGGGCATGGACCCTTGCGTAGGTCAGTTATGCACTCGCGTACGGACGACTCTGAGTTGCTGAATTATCGACAAACTCATTTTTATTTATTCCACTTACAAGTTAGCTTTGCAACTGCAATTTCACTCTCTAAAGTAATGGATATAGTATGTGGGTAGCGAGTTAACCTGTTAGGAGAGCGGCAGTTGCTTTAAACCTATAAGCTAAATCGGTTTCTAAGCGGCATCGTACTGTAACGCGCAAGCGACCTCCGTGGAGCAGCGCGCGCGCTGTCCCATTATAAAGTTGGAGGTCCTGGGTTCGATTCCCGGCTTGAGTCTGGTCTGGTGGGAGGTTTCGACCGTGGCTAGACAACAAAGAGTGTCTCCAAGCGATTAGCGTTCCGGCACGATGTCGCGTAGAAACCAATTAGGAGTATGGGTTTACCATACCCCTAACAGGTTAGGTTAAAAAAAAAGCGGCGGAACAACTTTGTCCGTAAGTTGGTAACTAGGCAAGGCCAAAAACAACCAACGTATAAAATAACTAATATTTTAAATTTAAAGTAGCTTGGTTTGTCTGTTTCATTTTCGCGGCTACTTTACTTTACTTTACTTCGTCATTACCCTACCGACTAAAACTCGCCATCAAGCGATATAATAGAATATAACAGAAACCCATATGCGGGGTATGGGTTTAGTATTACTCTATATATATATATATATATATATATTTTATACTGATACACTTTTATGAATAATCTTGTTAAATTATAACTCTATATTTCTATTTATAACACCCCTCACAGGTAAGCTTTCTAGATTCTTATCTTAGATTGCATCATCACTTACCACCAGGTGGGATCGCAGTCAAAGACTAACTTGTATTGGAATTAAAAAGATACTCATACATTTAGAGTGATAAGAGTGATAACACCTTTCTTAACTTCCTGTATTCGGGGTGAATTTTCAGAAAATTAAGTACTTACTAGCCATTTATTGGTTACTTATAAATAATTTCAGTCAATCACGGCAATAATGGTAGTTACGAATCAGAGGGCGATGACCCCGAAACATAGGTCAGTTAAGCAGAGGCGTTATGACGTAAGGCTGAGAGTACACAGTTGTTTATTTAACACACTTCAAAGGAAGGCGGAAACCTTACATATATATGTGTATTATTCCATTTGCAGCCTGTTATGAAACGAATATTCGTGTTTTATATTGTTTGAAACAATAAGTCTTCTTAAAATTCATGTCTAAAATAATGCCTAATTATTTTATTGAATAATATTTTATTTACAATACCCACTTTGGCGTGAAACGATCCAATCAACAAAAAAAAAAAAGACGGGTTGCACTCCGGGAGTGCCGGCAGAAGTGAAAACTTGATTATTAACGTTGAGCATGTTTGATATTTTGGAATGGTTAGGGAATAATTTTGCACCAATTGCTTTATCAGTATAAAAGTACTATATATAACAGTAGGCCCAGGCATACATTTTCGCCGCGCCGTAGAGAGGGGATAGCTGTCTACTCTCCATCCGTCTTACGCTTTTTCGATCAGGTCACGTGTCCTGACGCGAGTTTAAGATTTTATACCCATTACAGAAAAAGTGCTCAACGCCGCTAAAGAAGTTTTCACTTCAATAAAAAAAAAACGAAAGCACCACCGTCAGTGCTCTAGATTAAATAAAAAAAGATAGAGCATAAGTATGACTGTTTATGAGACGGCAATATATAACTTAATTTTCGATTAATATTCTACATATTTTTCTTCACTAGAAAAACTAAGGAAAAGTGCTAAAAACACAGAAATACTAATAACGTAAAGGTATTAGTAACAGGGGAAAAATGTCAGGCGTTGGCTAGCTTTAAAGTTAGCCATCTGACAACAAACAAAATCCGACATGTTAAGACAGAAGATACGATATTTTTTCTCAGGATTCTTACATAATCCATATATATAGATACGCTACTCACTGGCACATTCCTGATATCCCCATTTCATAGCTTCATATACTTAATCTCGTCTGGTGCCCAATAACGTTAAATGTATCTATAATCTGCTTTAAGATGATCCCAGTATAAAAAAAATTGCATCAAAAATGTCTTAGTTTCGAGAAATATTAACCAATATTATTATTGTATGAAAAAGCTAACATTTGAAAATATTCTATAATAATAAATATGTTCTATATTTATTTTTAATTTCGTAACCACGTGGCAAATTGATAAACAATGAATTTTTTGAAGTTTGTTTCAACAATTCATAACCTTTTCGGTTAAAGAGACTGGACGCGTCAAAAGAAAAGGTCCAGATTGATTAAATATACAGAATTCCATTAGCAGCCGTCGGAAATAATCTATTCGATAGCAAAACGAAGTACTCACCCCTGCAGATTAACAATTCAGCGAGTGGAAAGTAAACAAAATGAAAACGTACAGACGACCACCTACGACTGAGTCTTGTCGCTTCCGAGCTACTTACTAACATTACGCTTTTATTTTACTACTACTAAATTTTATAAAGTTTTCATATGGAGTGCTAACTTTAGTCTGTGATTGAACCAGAGGTCCGCTCCATAAAAGGATATCTATCGCAAAAAAAGTTTTCTACTATACTGGTTGTAGTTAAGCGTTTACACATGATACAGATACGAACAAACATACTAATCTTCAGATTGATTCTTTCATGCAGCAATTCTGTGACAGTTATAGCCTATTTTTTATCCCAACAGTACTCTATGCTCCGAGGATCCAATGAACAAACCAACAAACGCACATTTACAATAAATATTATTTTATACATGGTAATTATTGATAAAGGCGAAGTCGTATGAGTACAGTACAATAAATCAAGATCTAAAAAAGACTAGTGATTCAAATAATATAACATTGTATCATTTTGAGCTGATTCGTAAGTTTATCATAATAATTTTACCTAGTTATTTATTTAAAATTAAGCAATTCTAAAGAAAATTATGGATATAAGTAAGCTATTCCGTAAAAATCGCTATTTTAAGTCAACCTGTATTTTAAACTCATGTCAGTTTACGTTAAACTGAATCTCTAATATTGATTAAAAGTCTGTACCCGCCATCACATCGCAGTGATTCGGAACTAACTTGAATTGCAAACTGCTGTCGTAAAGTTTTCCTTAAATTATATAACTTGTTACGCAGTGGTGCCATCTCTAAAAAGCACAAGACCGATGTCGACAAAAACCCCTCCAGCATCGTCTAAAGTCGGTCTTTCAAATTAAAAATACACGTCCTCAAAAGAAAATAAAAGCAACAATCTAACCACGTCCTTCGGCCCGCGTCGTCGTTCATTAGAAATGCCACTTGTATATTTTGAAACATGCAGGTGCTCCTCACCCCCCATTTTCCCCTCCTTAGTGAGCACCTGATTCTTTTTGCCCTCCGAAATGAAGCGTCCGTTACGGATGTGGACATTCCCCCCACTCACCCCCGGGCTTTAATTAAAGGCCAGCATAAGGTTTTAACACGTCTCCTAGTCTTTGATAGGTTCTTGTCTCATTGAATTGAAAGGATTTTTTCCCGAATTAGAGTGGGCACCGGGCAGGGTGGAAGGGGGAGATTAGAGTTAGAGGAGTCGATTGGAAAGGGTTGAGTGGTCCGTCTGATGTTCTGTTTGCTCGGGATCACTTTGATATATACTCTTAGTACTTGAGTGTTAGTTGAGTTTACCGCACCTACTAGCATCTGAAGGCGGTATTGTTTTTACGTTATTTTAACCTAAAAACGGGTTAAAGGATAATTGGGTGAGAGGTTCTTTGAAGTACGCTCTAATGCTCTAGACATTTTGCGCACGGCTAGATTTACGCATCTCAGTGACTATTGCGGCAATAGTGCATGTTCGTGTATGGGTCTTGAAGTCCTGGGTTCGATTTAAACATACACACAACAACAAATATTGTTTTGTATTTAATTATTAACTTTGCTAAGTGCTCAGTACCAGCCCGGATTCGTCAGTCACGTTTATTATCACTAACATGTGATAGTGATCGTTAAAGCTCACCAACCCACATTGGAAAACCGAGGTACCCACTTTCGAGTACTTTGCTCTTGAACGCTTTCTCTTATCAAGAGGAGGTCTGTGTTGCAATGATGCAATAAAAGGCTGTTGAAGATAATGATTATAATTAAATATCATTAGTTGTATAGGATTCTTATTTCTATATTGACTAGTAAATAACAAATTTTTTGTTTCAGGTAAGAGCTACTTTCTTTACCACATTGAACCCGGTAAGTCAAAACCTTAAACCTAAGGTAAGAAGCTAACACAACTCGTAGGAATACGTTTCTCAACTTATCATAATCATTAACAGGACGCGGGTCTCGTCTCAGCAGGAGACTCAACGGCCCAGTCCATCATGCTGGCCTTAAAAAAATATATAACACACTAAAATATTTATATTATTACCCATTATTAATCCAGCTTTGAAAGCACACGATATTCTAACGACCTTCTTATCTATATTTTTGTAACAAACGGTTTTCGAAAAATGATAAAAGCTTCTATCAGTCTCTATATAATCCTGCATGACTTTCGCGAGTCCTGTTGCAAATTGGCTAAGCCGTTTAAGCGACTAGTTACCATAGTCATTTCGAAATAACAAACGTACAATATCATTTTAAATGCATAGTTTTTATTTGCCTATTGTTCATATTATCCATTGTTGCCCGAAGATAAAATTCAAATAAAGTCAGACGATTTTATTAGTTGTAATAGAATTCTACTCAAGAATATCATTATATTTAAAATCATCTAAATTTACATAACAGAAATAATTTAAGTCTAAGAGGTCACTATGGGACATATTTTATTTCTATGAATGTATTTAAAGACCCCTGTATACGCGGCTGTAGTTCATCGCGTTTTAATCGCGTGTGCTTGCACACGTATACGTTTCAAAATATTATGAATTATGTTAGTATGGAAAACAACCCGGATGCATTTTTTTTAATATGACATTTTTAAAACTCCAGTAATTAATGACTACTCAAACTAATTGAATTTCCAATCGCAAGTTTATAAGCATTATATTATGTTATGTTACTCGTATATGAAAGATAACGATAAATATTATGGTAGCGCTTAGAAAAAAATTAAAATTGGCTTTCTTAATATTTTAATATGAAATTATATAATATATTATTATATAGTATTTGTAAATAATCCTCTCCGCTCTAGATTGAACGAACACTGACACAAACTTGTTAGGTATTTTGTGTCCGGTAAAAGTAACCTTATATGTTTTTACATAAAGTAAAAAGTTACCGCTATAACCTATTATTAAAGTGATGACCAATAGTTTCTAAAAGAACCCCTACTAAAAATTGACTAAAACTACTTAATTTTTTTTATGAAATTGAAATTTTAACCATAACCATAAATTTTAATTTGATTACTTATTTTACAACTGAGTTTTTTACACGAACAGCTGTCTAACTTGACAATTAAAAGAGAATTTTGTATGTAGTTACGTCTTTAATACCATAGAGTACAAACTCCCGGGTTAAATATGCTGTCACAACGCAGTTTAATCTCATTGAAAAACGCGCGCTTTGAAATCGATAAACGCTCTGCCGTCGATCAAACGTCAAATGTAAATGGATATCAAAAGATTTCTTCATTTGTAGTGACCCGCGCCCACGCAAGTCGCATAATCCATGCAGAAGTAATTTAACCACCGTTTTATATTCATACTATGGTAACGAACGCCTCTTCATTTTGGACATGTTTATTTCACCTTGGCTCGTTTTATGACTATTTTTATGGGACATTCTCTATACAGAATCACGTGTTGAATGCGACGTACTTAAGTAAAGCTAACATACGTTTCGAGTATCCGAAGTTTGTTTAAGATATTAATACAATATGTTATGGGGGCTTATGGTGTCTATAAAAAGTTAAAATGGCGTCGCTCGCTGTGATTTCATTTATTCTTATTCACGTTTGATGATCGATAATGAAGCTGAATGGTCGTAGAGATAAATGTAGTTATTTTTTTTAGTGGTTTGATGTAGTGTGTGGATGATGATTTTTATTGCTATTGAATTACACTTATGGGTATACTAGATTGGTATTCGTATTAATATTCCAATAATAATCAATGGGCTGAGTTTAATCAAGTTATTAAGATGTACATTTATTTGAAAACTTTACTTTTGTACGTATCTGTTGCTATAAAAAGCGAAAAGGGGATTTAATTATGTTTTTGTACTAGAATGAGACGAGAACAGAATGCATTCCTTGTTTTGCTAGTTAAAAATGACAACATTTACATTTTCTTTTTTGCAAGTAAAAAGTGTCGTTTATAAATTTTCATTATAGTGGTTTTTGTATTTTGTCGAATGGAACAACGATTGATTAAAATATTTGCTTACTTACATTTGAGAAGCCTAGAGAAGCCCTAGTACGCAGCGCGCCGCAGTACTCGCCCTAAACGCATTCATTAGAAGAAGAACTTGAGCAGCATCAAAATTGAAAATTTTATTTGCCATTATTCTGACAAACTTTGTTTATCCACGGCCTTGTCTAATTGTATATTCAGTTTCTCCGTAAAACTAGATTGTTATATATTATAAAGAATATACAATAAATGTTTGATTGCCGATAGAGAATACTTTACAAACATACAAAGTAGTTGTGTCCTGTTCTCATATTGCACGTAATGTTTATTTTTACCCACTACAAATTATCCCTTGACGGCAACCTCACCTGATGGTAAGTGATGATGCAGTCTAAGATGGTAGCAGGCTGACCTGTTATGACCTGTTATGTTAGGCTGACCTGTGTATGGTAAACCCATACTCCTAACGCCACATCGTGCCGGAACACTTAATCGCTTTGCGACACGTTTTTGTCGGTAGGGTGGTAACTAACCACGGCCAAATCCCCCCACCAGACCAGACTCGAGCCAGGAATCGAACCCAGGACCTCCAACTTTATAATGTGAAACCGCGCGCTGTGCCACGGAGGTCGTCAAATTCGGTTTATCCTTTCTTTAGTAAAAACCAAAATTCAGGGTTGTAGCCAGTTTGAAACTTTAGTATTAATAACCCGGAGTCACATCCGTGGCTCTGAGATAGAGTTATAATTACACAATCCACTGCCGCCCCGCTGCGGCGCTGACGAACTGATTAACTTGTCACGCGGTAATCGATGCGGTGCCATTATTAACGGTCGACCCGTGCAGTGTAGGGGTATGATTTGTTTTATTATTACGAGTACATTCTAAAGTCTTTCTCTCACGGTTCTCTAAGTTGTAGATGCCACGGTTTTATATCAACTTGTGATATCACGCGGCGTGTAAATATACCGTTAATAATACTACTACCCTTAGTCTTACTTATTGAGTCAACAAACTCATTATTAGAATTACGTGAATCTGTAAAGTTTGAGAGTTCACAAATTTTGACGTTTGATATAAGCTGTGATAGCCTCGAAGCTGTTTTAGCCTTGTGGTTAAGGCGTCCGCTTCCTAATCAGAAGTCGGGGGTTCGAATCCGGGCACGCAACTCTAACTTTTCAAAGTTAAATGCGGTTATTCAGCAATTAAAATATCACTTGCTACAACGGTGAAGGAACGTCGTGAAGAAACCTGCAAGCCTGAGAGTTTATAATATTCTCAAAGGCGTGTGATGTCTGCCAATCCGCACATAGCCAGCGTGGTGGACTATGGCCAAACCCTTCTCATATTGAGAGGAGACCCGCGCTCTGTAATAAGCTGAGAATGGGTTGATCATGATGTTATCTCCTCTGCGCCAATGAAAAAACTGACATTGAGGTCAGACCAGTAGGTCGTTAATATCTCATTTTTTACTTTTTATTATTTTGAGATAGGTTTGCGCTTGACGACAATCAGTACCAGAAGGCACTGATGAGGTCTAGGTTGGAGCGCGCTTGACTAGAAAATGCCTATTCACTCTTACTTTGAAGGAACTAAGGTTATACATGCTACCAGATAACGCATTGTCTATTATTCTTCCAAATAAAGACTGACTTGTTGACACTACAATACACAATAGCAGTTTTAGTCGCTGTCAAAAAAATCTTAGTGTCCGGAGTTAGGAAATCCGCATTCCACTTTCATGCGTTGAGGTTAGTAGTTCAGAATCAGTTGGCTACTGAAAGAAGGTGGGACACCTTTCTGACATGATAATGACTGATTTAGTTTTGAAAGTTTATCGACGTCGGACCGAGTTGTAGTCGATATTCTGTACTATGGAGTCGCGGTCACGATGCCACTATGTGTCTGTATAGATGTGTCTGTATAGACAGACACACGCCACCGGCGGACGACGGTTGACGGCGGCAGCCTGATCTGCGGTCACAGGCGACCTGCCGCTGACGTGCCGATTGTCTTTATCTTGGACGCGGACCAAGTCACTAGCGCTATCGGTACTATAATTGTTTGAATTATAATTGAAGTGTCAGTCTGCGATTTAGAAATAACTGCCTGCCAGAAAGCCCATGTGAATTATATCATAACTCAAACACACATATATATATTTTGATTACTTAGAAGCAGGCTTTACGTACAATTTGAATGACGGTTCAATTGCTAAAACAACACGTTTTAGGCCACGACAATAGTCATGGTTAATTATTTTTTGTCTGTTCGTTTGCCTAAGTGTATTTTCTTCACAAGTAAATTTGATTTTGATGCGTTTTACGTACATACATACAGGCGAAGAAGAGAATTTGTGGCACGAAATTTAAGCTACTTTTACAGCGGGAATGGCTTGCCTATTCATTTGCAGAATTTGTGGCACGAAAAAAACTGTTTCTACCGCCTGAAAGGCTTAGTATTCATTTGTTTTAGATTGCAAAGCATCGGACATTGCGAAGATCTAAGTTATAAATAACAGTCACAAAAATATCAGCCAAGTCTATCTGAGAAGAAAGGTTGGATTTAGAGTTCTGTTTCACTGGACTGGTTATAACAATCTTAATATCTTCCGCCTCAGATTGCTATACTGTTGCGCTAAGAACACAATAACCATCAGTCATAAAAGCTAGCTTTTGCTGACTACGACTTCGGTCACAAATAGTTTTCAACTTTATAAACTAGATCGCTTTCCGCTTGTAACTTTCACCAAGGTGGAAACCTGTCAAGAACAGTGAACTGGTAACTGCATCTTAATGCCTTTATTACCTTATAGTTATAGTATCAAACATAATTGTATAAGTTAAAATAGCAATCATTACAAATTATGATTAAATATTTGATCGCCTTGTTGGTCTAGTGGTTGGCAATTTTGATACCGTCTTGGTCTTGCGTTTGATTTCTCGTGTTGCAGAAGAGGGCTGTTCGTGCAATTTATAATATGGCTCCAAGAGAGTCACTAAGAAAAAAATTTAAGGAAGTCAAAATAATGACATTGCATGGCCAATACATATTTGAACATTTAATGTATGTCCATAGAAATATAACAAAATTCAATAAATAATGCGATTGCAACAATCTTAACATCAGAAGTAAAATTAAACTTGTGTTGCACGCTACTAGACTACAAAAAATTAGAAATTCATTTAAAGGTAATTGTATACAATTTTATAACAAATTGCCAAATGAAATTTCTGGGATGTCTTTCAATAAGTTCAAAGTTTATATAAAAACGTAAGCTTGTAGAAAAGTCCTACTATAGTGTAAATGATTACGTAAATGATAAACAAGCATGGGTGTGAAATATTGCTCTAATAAGATAGCTCTTAATATAATTTTAAGTGGCATGTGAGATTGTGATAACAAAAATAAAATTTACCTGGCTAAGTTTGTTGTGAGC
Organism: Lasiommata megera; assembly: GCA_928268935.1. Taxonomy (NCBI): domain Eukaryota; kingdom Metazoa; phylum Arthropoda; class Insecta; order Lepidoptera; family Nymphalidae; genus Lasiommata; species Lasiommata megera. The sequence goes on from OV743312.1 coordinate 815,229, forward strand.
TTCTTCTTAGACCGGGTCGCCTTTGGAACCCTCATAGCTTTAGTTTTAAGTTTACGAATCTAGTTATCACCATCAAATCACTACTATGTAAATTATTAACGCGTCAAAAGCGCCTTTTAATGGACTATTGGAATAAAGATTATTTTGAATTTGAATTTTGAATTTGATCGGGCCGGAATGGTGACGTTTTAGTATTTTGAAGCTAAAAAACATCTAGTGAGTTCTTCAAATCTTATGTTTAGGGTACTTTTCTATCTGTGTTCCACCATCCTTATCTTATCATCAGGTGATATCATAGTTTTCTGCTACCATATGATACGTTCAATGAAATAATAAAGAAGATAGATTAGTTTGTTAATACGCCACATGTTAGCCCTTGACGGCTATCTCACCTGATGGTAAGTGATGATGCGGTCTAAGATGGTAGCGGGCTAAGCGGTTTGGGTTAACCCATACACCTAATTGGTATCTATACGACATCGTGCTGGAACGCTAAATCGCTTGGCGACACGTCTTGTCGGTAGGGTGGTAACTAACCACGGCCGATGCATCCCACCAAACAAAAAAATAATGGTACATAAATCACAGCTAGCATCCAACATGTGATACAAGCACCATTTTGTTTTGCCTATATTAAAATATATTTCGTATCAAAGCAACATGCAAATGAATCTGATTTCTCTAACTTGCTCGCTCGTTACATTTTTTATGCATTAGATCCCCGTCCCTTATATGCGTTAAGAAGGTGGGGTGCAAAACTATTGCACTTGGAAAAAATGAAGTCAAATTAAAAGCTCCCACGGATATAACCTAAGAGATAGCGGTAAAGAAACCTAAAGTACCGAACAACGCAAACTTTGGTCCTCGATGGCCTTATAAACCTTCCTTGTTCGTCCCAGGGCGATTTTCTCTCGGAAACACTTGATATAGTAATCACTAAAGATACACACTACATACTTCCACGGATATACCGCATGGTTTTTTTTTCATGCACTACAAGTTAGCCCTTAATTAATTTAGTTAGCAGTATAGTTTAGTTTTAGTTAGGCAAGATTTTACGTATACCTTTCTTCCTAATTTCATATATATAATTATTAAATAATTTTCATGCTGTGCAGTAGCTAGAAAGATACAAAATATTCGTTAAAAACTAAAGTTAAAGTTCACAACAAAGTCGTAAAAATGTGCGTTTGTAAACCTTATTTTACTATAGAGATAAATTAATAAATAAAGTTTTTGATGCACATAGCAACCACAATATATAGTTTAGCAATATATATTTCACAATATCACTAATAAGAATCTACTTGGAGTGCATTTTAAACTCAACACTAGTAGTAATATTAGTAGCATCTAGAGTTCTGTATATCAATGTTTTCCTCGGTTTTATAAACCTTGTGCCGCTCGTCCCAGGGCGGGTTTCTCTTAGAATCACTGCAAGAATTGCATAACGCTGAGTTAGACAGAGACAGCTGTCGCAGCCGTCACGTCGGAGAGGGACGGGGAGGTTTGCAGTTGTCATAACTTCACTCCACAGACTTATAATAAAGATAAACCGGACTATGTATTTATTCTGCGGTATTTTTTAAGCTGTCTTCTTAAACTGCTGTTAAGCTTTTAATCGTGATTGGCGGAACTTAAAGTTTGATTAATCATAATCATCCCTCTGATTGATGACTACAGACGCTTTGTCTCTCGTCTCGGATATGGGGCTTTAATTTTAAAACCACCACGCTGCTTTAACTATGACCAGTATTTTTCTTTTATTCCACTACATTTATTGTGATTTACCATCAGGTAAGATTGCTGTTAAGAGCAAAATGATGATGGAGTCTAAGATGGTAGCGGACTAAGCGGGGTTAAGTTGGTAAATCAATACTCTCGATTGATTTCTATGCAACACCTTGCCGGAACGCTAAATTGCATGGCGACGTTTCTTTGTCGATAGGGTGGTAACTAAACACGGCCGAAGCCTCATTAGCCGCTGCCTTCTGCTGGGAATTGAACCTAGAACTTTAAACTTAACAATGTCGTCGAGATGAAGGTTAAAGTCGTACTTTGTTATGCCTTATTTTGTCGGTTTGCCCAAATAGCTTTGATATATTTCCTTTGAAAGTGGAAATGCCAAAATAAAATTCATCAGCACACATCAATTTTAGGCCTCGTATCTTACAAGAGATGGTTTAGGATACCAAAGACCCAAAATTCTGCTGCAATGCGATTCATTGGGCTAAAATTAATAGTTATAATAACGGAAACAGACGCCTATGTAGGTAGGTATATATTGAGACAAGGAATAATGCCGATTTTCCTTACTCACTAACTAACCATGAAAATTTCTTGGTTTCACACCTACTTTAAATTATTTACTTTACGTTGTGTTTACTTCGAGACGATTTCACAAACAATAAGCATGTAAATTATTATGTAATTATAGTGTAAGTAAATGTATAATCATGATCAACCCATTACCGGCTCACTACAGAGCACGGGTCTCCTCTCAATATGAGAAGGGTTTGGCCATAGTCCACCACGCTGGCCATGTGCGGATTGGCAGACTTAACACGCCTTTGAGAACATTACGGAGAACTCTCAGGCGTGTAGGTTTCCTCACGATGTTTTCCTTCACCGTTGAAGCAAGTGATATTTTAATTTTTAGAAACGCACATAACTCCGAAACGTTAGAGGTGCGTGCCCAGATTCGAACCGCCGACCTCTGATTAGGAGGCTGACGCTCTGACCACTAGGCTATCACCGCTTAAATGAAATGTATAAATCACTAGTCAACCTATTAAATAAAATAAAATTTAGCGTGATTTGAAATCGAACCCAGGCGTTCGTGTTCTTGATCTACAACTGTTAGAACGTGCAATCAAGATTTGCATGCCCAAGAGAACGGCGACCCTGAAAGAAATAATTTCCCCGCATCTTCCCTGACGCAGCGTCCCGTTGGAATAAAAAAGCAGTTGTCTTTAAAGTTGCACTTGAAACAAGCCGCGAGGATGAGGCGATTCAAATATGAAATGAGCTCAAAGTTCCCCCTATTCGGTTTGCATTTCCATTTTATGATCAGGAAGTTTTGCTGACTCTTTATAAGGTAGTTCCCTTAATGCTTCCAAGTCTTCTATTCTACGTACAGGCATAACTTGCTGGTACTTATAACAAGTTCTGTCGTTTTTCTTTAAGATATATTTTGGGTACTAATTCGATCTAGTTCACTATCAAACTGCCGGGAGATGCGTGCTGCAATGAAACAAAAGATACCTTGCATTGTTTAAATTTTCCTACCAGGTATACGCTTCTTACTTCTTCATTCCGTTGTTTCATGACTTCATTTATTTAATCATGAACAAGGATACAAGGGTCTATCTTTATATGTATTTAGTATGTATATATTTCTTCTGTACGTCAGTTTGTGACAGAACTCCTCCTAAGCGGCTGATGGACTGAATTTGATGATTTTTTAAAGTGTGGTTTCAGGTGGATTCGAGGCTGGTTTAAATTCACAATTTTCATCAAAGCGGTCGAAATTGTTATAGCTTAAAATTTTCGAATTAAAGACGTGTTTATAAATCTGCGATAGAAGCTGCGACAGCTTAGTGGTTATGACATCCGCCTCCTAATGAGAGGTCGGGGGTTCGATCCCGGGCACGCACCTCTTTAGGACGTCCGCCTCCTAATCAGAGGTCGGGGGTTCTAATCCAGCCACGCACCACTAACTTTCGGAGTTATGTGCGTTTTTAAGCAATTAAAATATCACTTGCTTCAACGCTGAAGGAAAACATCGTGAGAAACAGGCATGCGCCTGCATATCCGTAATGTCCTCAAAGGCGTCTTTCAGTTGACGGAAGTCTGCCAATCCGCAATTGACGACCTCCGTGGCGCAGCGCGCGCTGTTGTATTATAACGTTGGAGGTCCTGGGTTCGAGTCTGGTCTGGTGGGAGGCTTCGGTCGTGGCTAGTTACCACCCTACTGACAATACGTGTCGCCAAGCGATTTAGCGTTCCGGCACGATGTTGCGTAGAAACCAATTAGGAGTATGGGTTTACCATACCCCTAACAGGTTAGCCCGCTACTATCTTAGACTGCATCATCACTTACCATCAGGTGAGATCGCCGTCAAGGGCTAACTTTAGTGTTAAAAAAAAAACATGGTCGGCGTGGTGGATTATGGCGCTCTGTAGTGAGCCAGGTTGATCATTTGTATGTGTGTATATAAATCTATAGTGTAGGTATTGTAAATCACACAATTTAGCACGAGGAGAAAGTCCGTTAGGTGCAGGGAACGTCTGGCGTCAGTCAATGTTTCGCAGCTCAGCCATACATCAGGCGCTGTACCCGGGTACATTCAGGTCGCCGCGTCGTGTCCAGTCGGCGCCTGTCACTTACACGAACTTTGGTAGTTACCTAGGTGTAATGAAAACTACGCTTACCTACTATAAAATTGCACACCCGATAATGACCAGTTAGTCTAATCATTAAAAAGTGAACCTGAAGCTTGTTAAGATCTGTTGTTGAGATATGTCTGCGTTAGATGATGGTGTGTCATGATTAACCCATTCTCGGCTCACTACAGAGTACGGGTCTCCTCTCAATATGAAAAGAGTTACCCGGCAGTCTTCACACGCCTTTGAGAACATTATGGAGAACTCTCAGGCGTGTAGGATTCCTCGCGATCTTTTCCGTCACCGTTGAAGCAAGGGATATTTTAATTGCTGTGATGATGGGGTGGCTTCCGCCGTGACTAGTTATCACCTTACCGTCAAAACGTGTCACCAAACGATGGAGTATTCCGGCACGATGTTACGTAGAAACCAATTAGGAGTGTGGGTTTACCATACTCCTAACAGGTTAGCCCGCTACCATCCTAAACTGTATCATGACTTACCATCAGGTGAGATTGCCGTCTCGGGCTAACTGTTAATAAAACTAAGATTCGTTAAAATGTTAATTAAATAAGAAAAAGTACGCTTTATATCGTTTCCTCCAGAATTCGTTCTATTACATCTCTGCATTTGGAAGGTAACTCAATGTACTGTAAATATTCCAAGGTGAACGATGGTACAGTATTAGAAATTTTTGAATTTTGAGCTTCTGAGACGCAGCGTGTGTGCAGTGGCATTATGAAATGGCAGGTCTCGATTCTGAACTGGTGGGAAGCTTTGTCTGCGGCTATTACCACCCAACACACCGTCAAGCGATGTAGTGTTCCGGTATGATGCCGAGTAGAAAATAAACAGATTAGGATGAAGATCGATGACTCCCCTGGTTACTGCAGACGTACACGTGAGGCGGTAATCACTTAACAGCAGTGACGCTGGCCCGCGGCTGGCAACACGTCGATACTTCGCTCGAATACCCTTAAAAATGTTGGTAGCGACGGAGCCGGGCGTCTCACTAGTGCGCGTCTCGGCGGTCATCTCGCCGGTCGCTAAGTGTGAGAGAGATTGCATCGGCATCGGCGCAGCCGTTCTACAAATCATTCGCTAAGAGGCTGTAGCGCGGTACATGCGGTGATCGCAGATAAAACCTCGTCAGTTACTCACTCGCGCCTATTTATTGACGCCGGAAGAGCGGCAAGCATGACATACTTCAAGGTGACTCACCATTTGAAAGTACTATTAAAATCGGTAATGTTTGAAGACGTAGATTCTCCTTATAACTGATTTAGCATGATTAAAGGGTCCAAAACTGACCTTTGCTTCTTTCAGTGGTCATATCGAAGCGAACTTAAAGCGTGCATTGATAATATAACCATCAAACGTTAAGTCAGCAATTGACTCCTAAATTTGGCAAATTATCTAAATCTGACGTAAATATTAAACATCAATATTATACCTATATATCGAGCAATTTTGTGATGTACGGTTCGCAGAGATTGATTGTAAATTTATGTTACGATTGGAATATCACTGTATATTCATTTGGTAAAATTAAATAAATAAAATGGTTCAATACCCATAACATTTGCTTTTCAGAATTTTTAAAGATTTTATTTTAAAAACCTATTTGAGTTTCAAGCAAGCGAGTTTTCATAGCCTATTTTGAGAAGCCCTGTCCAGCAGTAGATGATTAATTGCAATGCATCTATTGCTCCCGCCTATACTATTTCCTTCGGATTCCGCGGCCGGTAATTTTCGCGGCAAATCGCTCTGTGACGTGATTTACTGGACGCGTTACAAGTATAACGTACGGTGGACAACCTCGCGTACACGGCCATAGATCATCACGCTATAATGACCCTTAAGTCATGGTTACTAGAGAACAGAAAAGCTAGACAGACGCAGAGAGCGCTACACTAAGTGGCCTATCACCGAGTACTAACTACCAGATCGATTGCCACTCCTCAATGAGTTATTAACTATGATACATGGGTACTATGGTTTAGTACTTCTGCCGCTATAATTTTTTATGGACGTACCTGGTGCTCAAGCCGAGCGATAACAGGTTGATGAGACTTCAACCTTGATATGCTTTGAAAGCGGTGATAGCCTAGTGGTTAGGGCGTCAGCCTCCTAATCAGAGGTCGGCGGTTCGAATCCGGGCACGCACCTCTAACTTTTCGGAGTTATGTGCGTTTTTAAAAATTTAAAATATCACTTGCTTCAACGGTGAAGGAAAACATCGTGAGGAAACCTGCACGCCTGAGAGCTCTCCATAATGTTCTCAAAGGCGTGTGAAGTCTGCCAATCCGCACATGGCCAGCGTAGTGGACTATGGCCAAACCCTTTTCATATTGAGAGGAGACCCGTGCTCTGTAGTGAGCCGGTAATGGGTTGATCATGATGATGATGATGATGCTTTGCTGGTCGTTTAAAGTAATCTCATACATAAGACTGCGAAAAAAATTTAAGACGCATTGAAGGTTGTAAAAGACGATTGCCTGGCTCCATCGAGATGCGCAGGTACAATGCGTTATGTTTGTTCTTTGACTCTTTTACATGTTTTCGTATCAGAAATTACTGCTTTCCTAATAAACGCAGTCGAATTTACGATGGGTACCACAAGTTAGAACGAAGTCGATATCTAGGTTATAATAGCTTAATTTAATAGGACCATCCCAAGACCATCGATATTAGTGCATCACCTTTTCACACCCAAACCACTAAACAGATTTATTTCAGCAATGAAAAGCTACATTATCAGAGATTTACATAGGCTATATTATATAAATAAAATCACGTGTGTAAGTTTATAAAGCACACATGTCTTATTTTAGACTGATGCTATAAAAAAAATGTTTGTTTTAACCCGTTGATATCTCAGTAACAATAAATCTAATTAAAAAATAAAAATTATGTCAAGGAGCCGTTTATAGAAAAATGTTATAGGCTAGCATATATTCAACGTAGGTAAGTAAAACTGCGGGATGCATGCATAATATTCAATGTACGGTTCCTTCAATTTTTTTTTTCGGATTGCCTATTAGCTGTACAAACCCTATTGGTTGCCACAGCGTAACCGGGCTATTTGGCGAGCTTTGTAAAGAACCTCTGCCAGGAGAAAGAAAAGGGCTCCTTCAATCCTAGTAAAGCATAACGATAGAACAATGCACATCGAATGTGGATCCGACCTAAGATAAGCATTGAGATGCACACCTAACGGCTAAATGGCGAAACCCGCGTCAGCCGCAAACTCCGCCCGCCCAGAACTGTAGTTGTTACTTGTAAGTTGTATAACGTAAGAAGCAGTTGTCTTTACGACACTTCGCCGCTCCAGCGAGGCCCGTAGATGACGCCATTCAGAGATGAAACCCAACTTTCAACGATTGCATTTCCATTTTATTATAAAGTCTGTTTGCTGCTTTTCATAATATTATATTATAGCTACTTATTAAGTTGGTAGCTTTACAGACTACTACAGTTTTTTCTCTTGAAGACAAAAGTAGTTAAAACATCACAAACTCTATACATATGTGGATTAAGGGTAACAAATTGAAAATCAAAACTACTCGTAGTTGCTAATGTCAATATGTTAATCTATATATGTTTTTAAATACACTACAAGTTAGCCCTTGACGGCTATCTCACCTGGTGGTAAGTGATGATACAGTCTAGGGAGGTAGCGGGTTAACCTGTTGGGGGTATGGTAAGCCCGTACTCCTAATTGGTTTCTACGCGACATCATGCCGGAACACTAAATCGCTTGGCGACACGTCTTTGTCGGTAGGGTGGTAACTAGCCACAGACGAAGCCTCCCACCAGACCAGACTCGAGCCGGGAATCGAACCCAGGACCTCCAACTTTATAATGTGACAGCGCACGCACTGCGCCACGGAGGTTGTCGAAAGCTTGGTCATCAAATGGCTTCCTCGAATAGTTCGCTTGACTCACTGTTGTTTTTTAATTTTTATTTTACTAGCAATTAATTGCCCGCGATTTCGTCAATGCAAGCTATCTATATGCAACATTTTTTTTAACTGAAAAGCTGTTACCAAGCTCAACAAAGAAAAAGAAAATTGGCGTATATAGCAGAAGAAGATACGAAAGAAACATACACTTTGCCTTAGCGTTGATTTGGTGCTCACTTTTGGAGTCAGGCTTCATAAAAGAAATTTTATGGTTTTTCATCATAGCAAACTTTTGCATTGCTAGACATAGCTCCTTTTAATGGAATGAAATTATTTTTCCCTAACCGCACAGGTTTTTTTCAACTACTTATCCTTTTTGAAAAAAATACGACGTTAAGTTAAGAGTTATCTTTATGGTTGACACCACTATCACAGGCCTTTAAGTCCATGTGACTGGCTGACACGGCTGCTTTGAGTTCTTAGCTGTGAGTACTTGGCCATGACTTATAAGAGGCAACATCTTCAGGTCAACAAACCTAACTTGTGAGGCTAGGGCGAGCATCATTCCGTCCTTCGGGGTGTAGACACATTCGCATGCTAATCGCGCGTTTATGTCTGAGCGTTCGCTTTAAACACAGTTATGAGAAGGTTTTGCGTATCGTCATCGCGATACAGGCAGTATACGACCGAAAAAGGGTTAATGCACTGTTTAGTTTAGTGAAATTTGTATATTTAGATATTAATACGATATCTGTATTTTCTGATAATTTATAACAGCTAAATGTGCGATGGCGTTATGGAAGTCCATTCTATGTGATGACCGACTTAGGAAATAACAGCTTCCGATTCCCTTAAGTGTGATCTGGTGGGCACTTATAAATATTGAGTACATAGTATTTATAATTATAAGCATAAGTATTGTAAATGAAGCCCTCTTTCGTCTGTCACAAGCCGGCAAAAACTTACTGAAAAGCTTTTGGGTTCATTATTTTTTAATTTGCTATTTCTCCGCTTCTTCTGAAATGGTTACGCAGAAATTCTGCGAGGCAATGAAAGATAATAAAACAAAGTCCCTATACCTAAAAAAGACACCTTAAAAACAAAACATTAAGCCCTTCCTACACGATCCTCATGATACGCGGCGACACGTCGCATACCAGCCGCGTCCTTAATTAGGCCGCGAGCACACCCCAGATGGAATTCATTAGGCCCTCTAATTAAACATAAGGACATGATTTTCCGGTTAAGGAGTGAAAGTGCGCGTAGGTGAGCTCAATCCGAGGGTTTATTCTGATTAATTAAAGCGCGCTAATTTGCGAGCCGCACTGGCAACGTAACGCGGTCTCATTAGACAACGAATATTGGTCGGATGAAATCTCAAGGTAATGGGAGGGGGTTCTATAAATTCTTTAACTTCTCTCAAGTTCTCTAACACAAGACAAGTTTAAATTTATATATTAAAACTTCAATGCAAATAGAAAATTCGTTGAACGTTCCTTTACTGTAATTTGTAAACTATTTTGAGTCTCAGGTTTACTTACATTGTTTTTTATCGATTGAAGATTACCATAACAGTGATATATATAACAGCTGCAAATCGCAATGCTTGCGCACCGAATTCAGTGACATCTTTAATAATTTACTTGAAATTATTTTTACATGGAAACCATTGGACACTGCAGTGAGTTGCGCCTGACAACCTGAGATATATACTATACTTGAAACGCCTGCCTAGACCTGTGTCTAAATAGTAGCCACAATTGGGACTGTAGTCGTGTTCCCTACTGATGTCCTACATTCGGAAGCATAAGACGAGGGAAAATTTCAACGTAATTGCACTTTAGATCCATCCCATAGCAAAAGTATATATCTATGGGAAAATCGCCAGCGTTACTCTGTTGCAGCATTAGCAAAAAAAAAATATTTTGTTAATTATATTCGTTAAAAGAGCATACCTTAATACCACAATTTGATAGAAACACACAGATTAAGAAATTGACAATCGTATGAAGAAACGCCTTTCTCTCCGTCACAAAATGTTAAATAGCATCGTCACAAGCTAATATTACAATGAAATAGTTAGTTAGGGCCATGGTATTGTACACGAAGATGTACTCTCAGTGTAGGACAAGTGTGCACTAAAGGATGTATAAGATTTAATCAAGGAGCAAACTCGCTTTATACGATTTTGCGCAATAAAGAAACCTATACAAGCGCGTATAAGCACAACATAGCTGTTTATAGGAGGGTTCTGCTTCATTGGACGCTGCTATTTTGATTTCAGTCGTGTGTGAAAGGTTTACCGTGGCCGACCACTGCGTGAGTTTTAGCCGATGCTTTGGAGAAAGGACGAATTCTAGCCAGAAATGTCTTGCTAGAATTCGTTCCTTCTCCAAACCCATAACTTATGTGAGTTTGTCCGCTAGAACGACCTGCAATACTCTGGTGCTATCCATCGAGGCTCTGCACCCATCCATATAATGCTCACACAAGACATTCAGTGGAAGCTTAAGAGTTAAAAGGTTTTTAAATAATCCCTACTACTAATATTATACATGTGAGTTTGTTCGCAATGCTCTCATGTGTTAACAGCTCAACTGATTATCATACCATTAAGCAATTGAAGCGATGATAGCCCAGTGGTTAGGGCGTCAGCCTCCTAATCAGAGGTCGGCGGTTCGAATCCCGGCACGCACCTCTAACTTTTCGGAGTTATGTGCGTTTTTAAACAATTAAAATATCATTTGCTTCAACGGTGAACGAAAACATCGTGAGGAAACCTGCACGCCTGAGAGTTCTCCATAATGTTCTCAAAGGCGTGTGAAGTCTGCCAATCCGCACATGGCCAGCGTGGTGGACTATGGCCAAAAACCTTCTCATATTGAGAGGAGACCCGTGCTCTGTAGTGAGCCGGTAATGGGTTGTTCATGATGATGATGATGATGATGAAGCAATTTTTGAATATGCAGCTTGGTTCTTGTTTTTCTTGGAAAAACTAAATTCAGCATGTTATAGTCAGCCGTCAACAGCAACCGTTAGTCTTTAATAAAACTCTATGCTGAGTTTCAGTACATCTGGCCAGTGCTACCAACCTGCAAGTGGCCGTGTCCAGCGAACGCCACGCGGGCGCAGTCGTGGATCAGATACGCGCCGCTCAGCGCCATCTATCGTCGCGCGTCCGATCTAAATAACGAGTCGATCCCGCGATAAATCCCCGTCCCGTGTCTCCGCGCGATACTTGCACGTAATTAGGGTTGCCACTAAAAAACTAGTACTAGATTATACTTTCCAGCTTATTCTCGGTGTCTTAGCTAGGTTTTTAAAACGATTGGTAATGTCTCAATTTTTTTACCACTAGCTTTATTTTTAGTTTTATTCGACTAGCTATTTCACCTTGGTGTGCGGGCAAAACAATTTTTCAATGCTGACCATCTTCCAGTACCTCCGCTTAGTCCAATGAATGGAAAATTATAGCTTAGTAGTTAAGATTATTTTTTAAGTCGGAAGCAATCTGAATCCCACTTCTTTATTTATACTAAAGGGGTGGCAGCCCTGCGTGTAGTAATTAATGATCGCTCTCGATGGTTGTTTCCGCACCGGCCATTATGATTTTCTATAAAACGGCCGTTGTAATGCATTGAACCGTCTCTGCGCGCTTGTAAACTAAGTAGGTAATTGACAGGTGAGTGGGATACCGTCTACACCGTGCAGGCATCCACACACTGGCCGCGTGCCTGTAGCCGGTGTTCGTAAATAATTATGTTAAATATATTATAGCGGGGAAAAAAGATTACATCTATCTTTATAAAGAATTTCATCAAAACCAGTGCAGCGTTTGAGTCGGTCATAAACAGATACACAATCCCATTCAAATCATATAATACTCAAACGAATGAAAAACGGACGGGCGCTGCGGCGATGTGAAGAGTGCTTTAGATTAGTTTCTATGTCTAATACAGGAATTATGTGGTAAGCCAGAAAGATAAGATCGGGAGTTGCTCAATTTTACGTGATAGCGATCTACTCAGTATTATACAAAAAGCTGGTTTTATCTTTATTAGCAAACCGTTAAATTAGCGAGGCTTTTATCGATGCATTTTATTTGCATGAGATAGAATCTTAAAGTTATTTGTCATTTTTGTTTTAAACGTAAAATAAATAACATTTTTTTTTATTCAGGAGTCGAAACCACGGCCATGTGAACGGTGTTACTAACCTATTATATATAATTTTTGTATCCACTACAAGTTAGCCCTTGACGGCCATCTCACCTGATGGTAAGTGATGATGCAGTCGAAGATGGTAGCGGGCTAACCTGTATATATATATATATATATTCATAATTAGCCACGAGTATACGCTAATTATGAAAAATGCCATTTTCATAATCGGTTATTTAGTAATTCTGTTAATAAAGTTATAATGATTACATGATTAGTATATATAAGGAAACTTTCACGAGTGTTTTGAAATTATCATACATTAGTATGATACCTACTTAAGTATATTGCAGATCTGCCGATTTGATGGATATATTTTCCAAATCAGTTCAGATCCTGTTACTTTTGATCCGACTCATAAAAGAGACGAAAGGATCTTGTTTCGAACCATATCTAAGTTTGTTTCGACCGAATTTTTGCATTTTTTTTTACCATGCCTGATTGAGAGCATAGTCTAGGTTCCGGATCACTTGTCTGGATTGTACCTAATTAATAATACGCCGAAAATTTAAAGTTTCTTGCTATGAAAAAAAAAAAAACTCAAAATTGTAAGCACATTTAAGAATGAAAATTCGGACAGCGCCGAACAGATGTGTTTCATTTTTTACTACTTGTTTCATGAACTAGGTTGGTACCGGTAAGTTGGCACATCTGTAGATGCAATATAACAAGTTACTTCGTAAACAGGATTCAATACTAATGCGAGATGGCTGGTCATCAAATTAATAGAAGGATCAAGTTTCCTGCGCAGTATACATTTATTGCAATTATTTACTGTATGGTTTAGATCACAAAGTTGCATGTAAAAATAGTTCCCACTAGGATCATTATGTATTTGATTTCACCAAGATATTAAAAAGAAGAAAATGGCTCCCACCACCACCATCGATATAAGGATCTGATGAATAACTGGCAGTATGGATTCCTTATATTTCAAAGTCGACGGTCTTGGACAGCTTATGCCCAGCCTGCGACTGTATGGTCTTTCCACCCAGTTGAGGTTTGATAGACACTGCGTGCACCGGTGCGCAGTTCTCATTCAATCTTCAAATTCCATTGGTTTTCCGTACTATGCACCCCCTATTGCCGCTTCGGCTTCGTGACTCGTTGCGTATCACTTATTCTAACTTTTCTGTAGATCTCCTTATTTATGATTCGATAACTCTGTTCTAGTTTATCTGAGCGTATTTCTAGAACTAACTTGTTGAACTACGCTCACTTCTTTCCATTGCATTGCAAATGACCGCATAATTGGAAACTAAAAAAATATCTATTTATATTAATTTCTTAAGTTTTTTTATATGCCCCAAGGTTTCAAGTATGTATAACTATGTATCTAGAGCTCAAATAATTGATTTAGTTTGCAACTATCGCACCCTTTGGAATCTTCCTGGGGTTTTTCGCAAAACATCGATGTTTCTCGATTATACTGCAACCGATGTACGCCGCCTAACGAGGCTTTACGTGCAATACACTATAAATTGACGTCTAAATGGCCGCACGTTACGAAATTGGCAGACTCGCGGACAATCTCCGTCTCGGGCACCATAACGTTCCGTTTTTGTCTCCGTGGTAGCCCATAAATTATTCTAAATCGGACCCCATTAGATATTCAGAGGTTAGAACGGAACGGTGCATTCTAAAACATCGCTCGGGCCGATCGTATATCAATCGTTTCGATAGCGTCTCGTATTTGGTTCGGGGAAACAGCGCGTGTAGCGCTACCTGTTGGCTGTCGCGAGCGATTTGTGGTCGCGGTCGCGTGACACAGCCTGGCGCAGGCAGTAAACTCACTGGGGAGTGCAGCGAGCGCGGTGGAACCGCAATGGGATGGTTGGGCTGCAGTTAAGTTGACTTAGTTTAAATTACACTTAATAATATGACGGTATGCTGAATAGAGGCATTGAAATAATATATCTATCTTGCATTTAATGAGAAAAAAATCAACTATTTTTTGTTTTTGGTAGGCTATTTTAAAGTGAAAAAAGGCCAGTTATCTGTGCAGCTAGTAATAATGGCTAACAATTAGCCAACTTAGCCTAGGTTGAAAATAATTATGTACTCAAAGGTAAACGACTATTACGTGTTCATGATAACAACCGTGCTCGATAGCTCAACATATTTTCCTAGTATTGCCTACTGGTTTGTTAAAATAGTTTTACTCAAATTTCGTTACATATGTACAATTTTCGACTGGGATCAACGATTAAACAAGCACGTCCTTACTTTCAGCCCTCCGGCCACAACAACCTCATTAGTTGGATATAAATCAATTTTAAATAATCTCTTAAAGCAACTGTTTAAACCCACGTTAAAACGTAAACACCGTCGACTCGCTCTGATTACGCGTATATCTCTGATCTGCTGCTGTTTTTAGGCTGTGGGGCGCAGGCAGCGCTAACACGTCGCTGTATCATATCGCCCGAATAAATCTCGAGCGGGGTATGGCACAGGATGCGCCGCTTTTGTTTCGCATTTATAAGGAGACGCGAAGATATATGCCCGATCGGCTGCCTTCAATATGCTCAGCGCTATGCACGCAACCTTTGCCTTAGTAGCGCTTCAGTTAGATACACTTTTGTCTTGCTTGTCCGGGCTGATGCCAATTTTCATCCGAGATTTCAGATTTTTTCAAGGTTCAACGTTCATTATACAAATATGCCTTCTATTGAAACTTAAAACTGTTGTCAACTTAAAACAGTTGATGGTGATCATTCTTATATTCGTAAATTATAAAGAAAACTCCAACCCCAACCCCAAACGGGCCCTAAATTGTGAAGTAACACAACAAGTTGTTTATTCCCTTCTGCTGATTGCGAGCTTGGTTTAGCAGTCCTATGGTTTTAGCAGTCCTATAATTTTAACAACTCTTCTCACATTCTAATCGCTTTGATAATCGCGTGTAATACAACGCCAATTTGTTGCTACCACTGATTTAAACCATCAATTTTAATCAAGTTTCTTTTACAATATCAATGGAAAGCGCAGATTTGATGAATAGAGGGTACTCAATCGTAAGAAATATGGTCACCATTCGATTGAATGAATTGATCCACGCAACAGGCCTAGTCTCAGCTGATAACTTGATCTCAAGATATTGTGACCGAGGACAATGTCGTAGATATTGGCTTAAATTTAAGTAAGTTCTACTTACAAGAACTTCCTAGATAAATCTAAAATTTCCACACATGAGAGAGGAAAATTTCCACCGTGATGGCGATTTGTTAGTTAAACCGTCACATCGCTCGTACCCACAGAGCGAGTGCCGCCAATCAGCATTATTTACGTTTAATGTTAAAGCCCATCTTATAACTGTCGCCGTGGAGTCTCATGCAAATGAAGTCTTAAACAGTCCCAGCAATATCGTCGTCACTTGTCGTGTGTCACGCCGCGCGGCAGACTTATGGCGGACCCCGACATGTTTATTCAAATATTAATGCCCCATCGTAATATTTTAAATTTATATGCGCCATCTTGCCGTTGGAATCAACCTGCGACTATTACTGTCGCCCCTCTATATATACGATAAAGGTGACTTATATTGATTGGTTGAGGAATTTATATCAGGGCTTTACAGTTTTTTTGTTATTAAGATGTGTGGTTTATGTAAATGTTTTTTGTAGTGTGTACTACCGGTGGATTTCAATATTGATCAAATTCTTAATATTAGTAGTTTCTTCCCTTTGCTTTTTTACCAATATCCTATCTCTTCCCTAAAAGATGAATTTTATTTGGTTTTTTTTCTTTTGGATGTTATCCTACGCTGTGTTTACTTTTGAGTAAACACTACACTTGTAAGAATATAATTATTAAAGTTTAATATCCTCGAATGTTTTAGTTTAAGAGTTTGTAAATTAAACTATTAAATTAATAAAACAAATTAAAGGTTTGGATTTGTTTAAAAAGTTTTAATCTAATTATGTATTTGTTTTCGTCTTCCTTGGTTATTTTTCCTTCTTACTTAACGTAATGTCTTAACACAAATGTTGTAAAGGGCAACGTACATAATAGTGTCTCTATAGTAAAATTATTTTCATTTGTATATTTTATGTCTTATATTGAAGATTGTACATCATCTTTTAATTATTAAAGTGGCAAACTGTCATCTTCATAACATTATTAAAGTTCTTAATTTGACAGTTGGGGTTGTACACTTGCGCCGAATGTTGTATGGAGATGACACGATATTACCGATTAAGCAACAGCCACTCTAGTGACGTCACAGCGATGCAGGTGGCAAAATAGTAAATGACCATGACCTAAAAACTATTCTTAAAAATAGAAAACGCTGATTCTGTTAATACTCGCGTAAGAAGTTTCAGTTGATTTATATTTGGATGGTATAATAAATTTCATATCATATTTTATAACGATGAAAAAGAGAAAAGTGATTTTACTCACTTTATAAACGTGGAAGAAACATCTTTCTAGTTTTCTACTGCTGACATCGTGCCTGAACATTTAATCGCTTAGCTACACGTTTTTGTCGGTAGTTTGCTAGCCATGGCCGAAGCCTCCCATCATATCAGACTGGAGTCAAGAATCGAACTTAGAACCTCCGACTTTATAAGGAGGTGTGGCTCTGCTTGGTTGCTAAAAGCTTATATAATACACTGTAGATAAGTAAATATAAGTAAGTAAGAAGCTGTGATAGCCTAGTGGTTAGGGCGTCAGCCTCCTAATCAGAGGTCGGCGGTTCGAATCCGGGCACGCACCTCTAACTTTTCGGAGTTATGTGCGTTTTTAAGCAATTAAAATATCACTTGCTTCAATGGTGAAGGAAAACATCGTGAGGAAACCTGCACGCCTGAGAGTTCTCCATAATGTTCTCAAAGACGTGTGAAGTCTGCGTCTGTCTGTTTGTCTGTGTGTGCTCTTCAGAGCAGTGTGAGCTGGTAATGGGTTGATCATGATGATGATGAAGTAAATATTAAATTTCTCGTGTTTTAGGCATATACATGTAGTAGTATATAAGTCCAACATGTTGGCCACATGTTAGCGGCAAGTTGGCCGCATGTTGGCCGCAAGTTGGCCGCATGTTGGCCGCTTGTCGACCGCCTGTGACACTAAAGAACACGATGAATGACTCATAGAGGAACAGTACAGTACAGTGCACCACACAACACCTGTTGTGCTGGCTGACACTCTTCATTGCATTTATCAAACGTTATTGATATTTAACCCGCATTAGTCACAGAGTCGGATGGCGACCACCCGATTGTCGCAATAAATATCACCGATACATGACTCACGTGTGGAAAGTTATATAGCGATTAAGAGCTTATCATTTATATCTCCAGTGGTGCTCTGAATATAAACAGATAAATATGAATCCATAGAAATATATGTAAGTTTAAGAATAAATGTGAGTGCAATAATTTGATCATTAGAAGCAATTAGTGCAGTTTACTTTAATATTAACTTGAATTTAATATTAACTAAAGAATGAAGGTAATAAGTTTATATTAAACGTAAGCTAATAGAAATAGAAAAGTCCTAATATAGTACAATGGATTAGCTAAATGACCAAAAAAAATTGGGTGTGAATTGTTGCTCCTGTATAGATAGATAGAAGAAATGAGATGGTTTGTTGTTTGTTTCTTCTTAGACAAGAGTGAGATTGGAATCCTTTAGATAATGGAATGGCTTTAGCTTTAAGTCATCATAATCAACCGATTACCGGCTCACTACAGAGCACGAGTCTCCTCTCAATATGAGAAGGGTTTGGCCATAGTCCACCACGCTGGCCATGTGCGGATTGGCAGAGTTCACACGCCTTTAAAAACGTTATAGAGAACTCTCAGGAATGCAGGTTTCCTCTCGATGTTTGCCTTCACCGTTGAAGCAAGTGATATTTTAATTGCTTAAAAACGCACATAACTCCGAAAAGTTAGAGGTGCATGCCCGGGTTTGAACCCGCGACCTCTGATTAGGACACGGATGCCCTAATCACTAGGCTATCACAGCTTCTTTAGCTTTAAGTAAACGAATGTAATAATATCCATTAACTCTCTAAAATATAATTTATTAACACTTCAAAATTGCCTTTTTAACGGATTCTCTGATCAAAGATTTCGATTGATTGATTTAATTATCAATTATTGAATTGAAATCTTTAACTTTGCCAAATGCAGGAATAAATAAAAGCCAATAAAACCAAGCATGCGTCACTACAATATATCGGAAAGCTCATAAAGCTTAATATAAAACAAACAATATCCATATTGTACTAACAATACTAATGAAAAGAAAAAAGTGATACGGGAAATTCCAACGCTTCGAGACACGAGACAAATAAACTATGTGAACATTTTGTCATCAGAATAGGTTACATTTCTGAGGATAATTACGGAAACAAAAAGTCGTCACTAATCAAGCATATAAAAAAAATCTTAAAAGATAAATAGCTCTGAGAGAGTCGCTCGAAAAATATCTAATTTAATTTTATGTCCACATCTCCTTGTCCGTACCTGTCTGCGACCGTCATAGATTCCGATGTCGTGGACCAATTTATTGCCCTGTATATCATCCGAACTTACGTCCGGACATAATAAGTTTCCACGCGGCTAAGTCAAATTTATTGTTTATCGGCGGGTGGCTGAGAATGACGCCGTCCATCCAGCCCCTTATGTGAACCTACCTACCTCCTGGTGGATAACTTAGCTCTTAAGTCGTAGGCGGTAAGGGTCAGTAAATGCGGCATGTATGTGCGAGACTACGAGATGTGTCCTGTGGGCCATGTTGAAGTTTAATGTATTGAATGAATTTGTTTTCTGAAAGTAAAATTTTAGAACATAATGTCGGGTAAGTTTATGTTCATTTTTATTTATACTCCCCATATACCTTTAGATACAATTTATAAAATTACTTTGTTTTCCGCAAAGGTACCAGTACTGTGATTAGGATGAACATTGCAGTTCGTTACTGGCTGACCGCGGCCTCTCTTTGCTTTATCACATACTTTAACGGTGAAAAAATCCTTTTTGATTTTCGTGACCTTAAGGAGAACTACCAGGCATGCAGTGATACGTGGAAGTTCTCTATAAGATTCTCAACGTAAAACCTGTGAAGTCCGAACTTGGTTAGGGCGGTGGATTACGGCCAAAACTCTTCTCACGCTTAGAGGAGATCTGTAGTGGGCGGATAATCGGTTGATAATGATTATTGGTAGATTATGTTAAGCCAATTACACAGAAAGCAGTCAAGTGGTACATTTTTATCCGTATTTCTTTTAGAGAAAAAAAGGTATTGCGGTGGGCTTCGGCGGTTACCGATGATCACTTTTTCAGCGCGTATATACTCGTATTTCAGTAACGTACTTGTTCTCGTACAAAGCAAGTGTTATCCAATTGCCTCAAAAGCTTATCTGAAAATTGAGATAAGCCGGGAACGGAACTGAGCCACCCGAAGGTGACGGCAGTCTTAACCATTGCTCGGACGGTGATCACCGTTTCATAATATATGATTTTGTACCTTGTTGATTACTATAAGTAACGATGAGGGTGTGAGTGGCACGAGCGTGGTAGTACTGAGTTGTTTATGCTGTGTACTAGATCATACGCAAAATGCTGGTGCCAAAGATGGCACGCCTTGCCGCTGCGCCACTGATGCATGATGATCCAAATTAATTGATGCACGTAAAGAAGATAATAATTATTGTGTCCGTTTGATGCATCGTTTTAATTAAACCCACTACTTCATTACTTAACATTATTAATTAGTCTGCATAAACTTGGTAGGTGCACTATATCAAACGATTGTGTGTTTGTTTCAAAATATATATATTTTTTTATATTGAAAAGGTCCAGATTGTATTAAATAATCCTATATGTAAAGCTTGCTCTCGGAGATAGACATGAGATACTCTTGTTCCCCGAAAAGCACTAGAGTTCCAGGAGGTTGTTTAAAGAAAAAGTTTATTACCTATGTGTACGTCTTCACAGCTAAAACGAATTTGGCGAAATTATGCATTGTTAGTAGTAAATTGGATATCTTGCATCTTCGAGACATAGGATCTTTTCAACTGAAAACTGTTTGTTACCGTGGTAAAAAGATCACTTGTCCATTGTAAGGTCCACATATCCTGAAAACGGTATCACAAGCGGGGGTTATCATATCGTTCTTGTTTTTTAGTCGCGGATTATGGCAAATTAAACTTTATTTTCATCACCACCATCATTATATTAACAGATAGATGTCCAAAGCTGGTTTCGAGGTGAATTCGAAATTTAACTATCTAGTTCTCCTTGGGAGTCGTTTGCTGAGTTCCGTCCATCTAGTTGGTGGTCTACCATCGCTGCGTTTTCCGGTTTAGTCCAATCCTTTTTATAAATCCTATAGTTAGCTATCATGTTTCCGAGCCACGTCATAACTGGTAATACGGACCGCCCTAAGATTTTGGTGTTCACTGAGCACTTTGAGCGATAGATTTAACGGAGTTTCCCGATCCCTGCCTCTACAAGCTTAATATTCAATTTAAAAATGAATTACTCAACCTTGTTAGACCAATTCACCAATAAGGTTTTTCGATCTTTATTTATATACACTCATACCTTTACGTTCATGAAAAACTTTGATCACATTACAAGGTGTCTCATTATTATTATAAAGTTTGCTAGTTTACCGTACAGTAAATACCTTTAATAATAACTTATTTAGAGTAGCCTTGTAGTTTGATTGTATCATTCTCTTTATTTTTCCATTCTAAATTGGGACTTCTCAAAAGGGTTAACATAAATACGTCCTTAGCACAACCGTCATTATCACCCTGACAACTACAAGGCGTTGACTGTGGATTATCACTAATTCATTATTGCGTTTCGGTTAGAGGATATTGGATCTTACGGTTTTTGTTTTAAAGGTGGCAGCGGTCGTTCTAATGGTGAAAGGTGACGCTGTCAGAGGCGTAAAACATCTGTCATTCGCTAACAAATGCGGACAGAAATTGATGCGCGCACGGACAGTGAAAAACGCGGAATCGCGCGTCCAAAGACTATTTTTAGAAGCACAGCTGTCGCGGCGCGTCGCTAGGTATCAAACCACCCGTATTTCAGCGGCCGCCTCAGAATAATTGCATAATTTATACAGATGTGACAATGTTGCCTATCACATGATGCCTACGCGCAAGATTGAACTGGTGATATGTCGCTCATAAGAGTTTCAACATAGATCGGCAAACTAAAGACATTCGATGCTATTGCTTGCATCTTTTAATAGATTTTTATCATAGATGATATTATACGAAAACAGTGTCACAGTCTGTCCAGCAGTAGACAATTTACTTTAAAAGGCGTTTGTGTTTGTTATATATGCATATAGTATGCGACACACGTTTTTTGCCAACACGTTTCTTAGCAGCGTTGGAAAGTTGTGATTAAATGTTCTGATTATCGCCATATGTGCGTTAAATTAATGTAACAAAACTCCTCCTGTACCAATAAAATTTCAAAAGTATGCAAGGAGCTCCCAAGTGAAAAGTGGCAAAGGCAGACCGCCACGCGAATTACAGTTCCGGTGTGATGCCAAGTAGAAACCGATTAGGAAGATGGCTTCAGCCGGCAACGCATCGTTGAATCGTCTGGTGCAGCAGATGTTCGTAGGCGACGGGAATTACTTAACATAAGGTTACTCGACTGGTCGCGATTTCAATTTAAAAAATATATAAAAAAAACTGATGTCAAGTTATTTGTCGAAATTATCATCACTTGTAATATCCTAGCAATTCAATTGCAATCTGCTTTGCTTATTTTAAACCAACAAAATTTGTTGGACTAGAAGATATAATATAATAATAACATAATGTAAGGCTTTGTTTATGAAGCAAATTCAATCTCTACGATAAACAATAAATGCCTCGTAAAAGTTCATCTTAAACCGACCGCGGCCAGTTCAACACTCGCCTTGACATACTATTGTCACCTGCGTTTATAGCTTCAATTAAATATGGGATAATCTACGGCGTGTCCGCTTTCAATGTGGCGAGACTAATAACTGTCGTTTCTTCGTCCAACGCCATTATTTGCATCGAACGTGAAATTTGTCTCCCGACATCCTAGAACCCTGGACCGATAAGATGCACTGATGCTGGACTTATTTACAACGATCTCCTCATTTAAGTTACCTTCAGATATTGTGCGAATTTGTAAACTGAACATAAAGAGCAGTTGCAGCGATTTCTAATGCGTTTGTTTCGGTTTATCCTAAATACCGCGGTTACCACTGTCTATCTCCAGAACGCAAGCTATAAATTTAATCGAGATTGGTGTAGTTTTCGAGCCGAACAAAGGTTATGAACAGAAAAGAAAATTTATAATATCAGTATTTTGGATATGTTTGTATTAAGTGTTGCAAGACGTGACTAATGTCTTCTGTCCCACCAATTAAATTTTGGCGTTCTGAAAGTATGAACTAGCAACCATTTAGCGCAAATAAATACGTATAAATACAATACAGCAGATTATATGGTCTGCTTATCTTATTAGTTTAGATCACAAGGTCCATAACGTACGTCAACTTGTTAGCACGAGGTAGTTTGTTTGATTTAACAGGTTTTAAAGCACACTTTTGTATTTTAATAACAGTAGTAGGAATGCTTAGGATTAATCGCTAGATCTTTGTCAGGATGTTTGTCACATCTGCGTTAGTCTATGAGTTGCCGAGGTGATAGTGCGACAAGAGCAATCGGCGAGGCGGCGCGAGTGTTGGCTGATCCACAAGGCGGCCGAAGCGGTCTCAATCAACGGACATTATCATAATCTGCTTGAACTGATTCTCGCGCCTGACTTGACGCTCTACGATCTTACTGTTTAACTTCTGACTATACTATACAAACAAATACAATTTAAGTGTCTATATAAGATAAAATTAACTGCCTCTTATTCAGGTCATAAAATTAAATTACTTTATCGTAATCATAGCAGGCGGTGATAGCCAATGGGTTAGACTTTGTTGACGTTGTTGGACGTCCATCTACGCTTTTGAATAAATGTCCGTTTATATTATTTAATATCACTTTAAGTCTGCAGGTATACATCATATGCAAATCTGCACGACTGCGATTTCTTTATAATGATTTCAAAGGCGTGTGAAGTTTACCATTCTAAGAGTGTATATTCCATATGGCAAGAGTGGTGGACTACGCCCTAAGCCCATCTCACTGTTATAGGAAACCATAGTGTCATATATTGGACCGGCAATGGGTTGATAATAAAGAAAACGTGAAACATAAACCACGTTCAAAAAACTCAACTTTTTGGGTGAATCTTTTAACTCCGAAACGGTTAAATTCATTAGACCTTTCCGCAGAAAGCAAGGAGCTTTAGATAATAAACACTGAGTACCCCGTTTTAAATAATTTCTGTTCGAACTAATTAATTATGTTTTATCAATGCTTTAGATGACAAATACTCGTATTTCAGATTCAATGGGCGTCGAAAAAAAATCTTTTTATATTTACCTTCAGAATATCTCTTTCACTATACCTATGTTTATGTTGTAATAGGAAAATAGCCAAAACTGAACTGAAATGGCAATTAGACGAATATCCGTCACGGAATTTGCCACATTGCGACGCGCGTAAAAAGCTAACTCCCAAAGTCGCATTTCATCAATCGGGGATAACCATAACGTATTTCTCGGGACTCATTGTGTTATTTCTAATAAACTATCTCCGGGAGATAGCCTGGGACGTTTATGGCCGTTTCTGACATATTTGTGATGGTCCAAAGATCGGGAACCCGTCATAGATTTATAGATTCCGAGCCATTTCTTCCGAGTTGCCAGTCGGTGCGGTCATTCTCCGCGGCTTCTTTTATTTTTTGTGGTGTTTATGATTTATTGTTATGCCCCGGCACGGATTCGTTTTGTGTACTTTACTTTGTGTTCTGACTTATGATAAGCAGATAGCATAAATCGCATCGGTGTATGCCGATATAATGACAACGTCTATACGTTCAATATTTTCATCTGCAACACAATTTATACTTCTTCAAGGTCATCATTTTCATGTGTTTAAGCTTCTTGTAATATTGTTCTTAATAAAAATCTTTTATCTTTATCGATATATGCGATTATATATTATAAGATATATTCAAGTATTTTTAATTATTCAAGGATATTTCAAGGTAGTTTTTTTCTTCATCATTTTCAACCCATTTCCGGCCCACTTACGGGCAAGTGTCTATTCTCAAAATGAAAAAGATGAGTCCGCGATGCTGGCCAAGTGCAGATAAGGATACTTCACACGCCTTTGATAAAATTGTGGAGAACTGTTAGTTAGCATGCAGGTTTCCTCATAATGTTTTCCTTCGCCTTTGAAGCAAGTGAAATTAAAAACCCTAACCCTAAGCACTAGGCTAACAATTTCTATACTTATTAATTTTTGTACCAATTTGATTTACAACCCAAATGCAATCTAAAGTTCTATACCTTTAGACTCTTTGAAAATGTTACTTTTATTTTTGTCATTACCTCTCATTACCTCATAAGTAGACTAGAACATTCCTTGCAAGTTCTCTCAATCTAGCCTTCACGTCAAAATTGGTTCAGTTCAAAAGATGCGCACACAACACGAACATTGGAAGTGTTTGAATTTCGCAAAACTCAAAATTTAATTTACTATATTATGAGAATAAACAAGAGGACCGATTAAATTTTCATTGATCTTACTTAGATTTCCAAATGATCGTAATCTATGATGTTACTGCCCCAATACTGCTTGGGGCACATAGCGAAGTCGGGGTTAGAATGTCTTGGGGTATGAAGCGAAATCAGGGCACAGAGTGATTACCCGGGCACGGCGGTCGACTTGATAAATATAAATAGGCGCAATTAGCGGTGATTTATTCGCGGGCCGACGGATTAGTGTCGCCGATTAATTCTGACATCTGCGTCGATCGATCGTCTGACCTCTAGCTTTCCTCGTGACTGTACTTAAGCAGTTTAGTGCTGTGGTCATTTGTCTCTTGATTAAATTCAAATGGTTCGCGAGCATTTTGCGCATTTTGCTGGTTTTAAAGGAGTAGTTGTTCCTGTTAATGGAAATGAATTACTGTTTTGGCCAATGATGTGTTCTAAGAAGTTGGTATCCTTTGATACATTTTTTATCTTGGTAAAATTAGGACCACTTACATTCTGATGCTATACATACGTTTAACTCCTGTTTAAAAATAATAATCGGGTTTCACAGTTTGCCGTGCTCTCCGACACTCCATTTGGACGATACCAATTGTTTCACCGGGCCTCCAGAAATTCTGAGTACGAACTTAGAAGTTATTGGCAATGTTATGGAATCCATAACTTCTTTATCCGTAGACAAAAAAAAACAAGCGAGAAATTAATAACCGTTATTTAGGAAATGAAAGGATATAAATAAATCCTTAAAATAAATAATCATAACATTGTCAAGGTACCAGGCAATCATAACACGGCAGAGCTAAGACACTACGTAGGTACGTGACAGCACACGACGTCCTTGTCCGGTGACAGCGGGATTGCGGTGCAAGGCAAGACATCTGCCCCGGACAGTGGCTTACTGCGCGTGATGACTAGTCACTTGCGTCCGAGGCGTGTCAACGGGTGATAAGCCGACCACACGCCTGGGGAATAATTGGACCTTTATATCTATACCTACTGATCCCTATCCCCGTACAGAGGGCTGCGTACGTTTGTTTGATCGCATCATCTGCCCGTGCATCTGTGTTCAACTTATCGGATAACAAGGCATGTCAGGTATTGGGGTTTAACTCAGAAAGTGCGCTAAGCCCTGTTATTTTTTAATGTATACTTGTAACATACAAAAACATTTAATTAAAAAAAGCTGGTGTTATATGGGATTCTTATCGACTAAAACCCACTCGGTGCCCACATATTTTGAAAACTCCTCGATTTGAGCCTCTTGCTCCTAGTTTTGAGGTTTAGTAAGTGATTAACACATTGGTCTATTTGGACTATATCCTACTATTTAGCAAGACATACCCCAAACTATTTAGCGTTCCGGTATGATGCCAAGTAGAAACCGGTTAGGAGGATGAGTTCAGCTGGTAACGCATCGGTGACTGCTCAGATTCTGCAGGTGTTCACGTAACATGGGGTGACCCGTCTGCTCAATGCCTCGTGAAGTAACATATAAAAAATATAATTATTCACCGCCACCACAGCGTCCTCGTCACCAAGTTGGCACTGCTTTCGACCTCGTTCTGCAGTCTTCTTCTTGACCATTACAGTTGCACAGAAGGAGACCCTAATGACACCGAAGGAGGCCAGAGGGCCTCTGTCAAGTGACTTAACAATAATAGGTGATAATGATGAGGCTTAGATCAAGCCTATACCATTATTATAGTTATATTTTTCTGGTAGTTGGTAGGCCAAGTCCTCAAGTCCTCCACGCTCTGCTTCGCCTGCATCAGCAATGCGGCTGTCTGCGTCAGTGACGCTCTCAGTAAGTATTCTCAGCTGGCAGTGCAGCGTATGAGCGGGTTGCCCCGGTTTGTCCAGACGACGTGACGAAGTATTTTTGTCGCCGGCGTCAATAAATAATGAACCACGGGTCAAAGTCTGAGAGCTAATGTGTGTTGATCTTATCCCGATTCGTGTAATACAGCCGTGTCCCTAACCATAGGTTTCGGTAACTAGATCGAGCTGGAGACTGAGCTATTAACGGTCAATAACTTTATAGTACCTGTAGTCGTGTCCTCACATAATTAATGTAGTTGCGATTGAATAAAACCAAATAGAGAAAACACATGATTACGTTTAAAGACTAAGAATAATAATAATAATAATCATTATTTATAAAACTCAGTACAGCACAATACAATGTAATCCTGACCCCTAAACTAGGAAAACCCGTATCTTAGCTTTACCCCCGTACCCGTATCTTAACTTTCTACTTTTAGAAATAATATGAAACATTAATTAGTTACAAGATAAATACGTTCGGAATAACCTTAAAACTTTTGATATTAAAAATATTTTTTGTGATCTTATTAATATTGAGAATATCAAGATATTCACTGGAAATATCACATAACACATAACTTATGGTAGATACATTTACATCAAACACGTTACATTTTAAAGGGAATTAATTAGAAACCTCTATATTTAGCATATTTATAATTAATTTACTAAATATGCTAACATATCCAAATGTTGATAGGCATCGCGGCAATAGAATTTGTGGAATTCGGTTAACCTTATTCAAATCAGCCATTTAAAACAATACTAAGTTTATGATTATTTTTAATTTGAATAACAGCCTACATTAATAATAACTATATAAAAAAATTCGGCAGCACTTTTCCATTTAAAATTGCATACGTGTTGTTATCGTAAACTCGTAGTATCGTTTTGGCTCTGTAAATTCTCTAGTGCTTCAGTGTACAGACCAAATTAAGATGGAAGCTGTATTACTGAAATAACTAGACTGGACATATCTTGCCGATTGGCTCGGAGACAGCCTATTTAGGGCTGGCACAGAGACTTTATAGATTGGAATTAGTTGAACTTGCCTAGTGTCCTGTGGTACGGTAGGATAAGCGTGAGGTCCTGAATGAGATTCGTCTTTGCTGGGTTATATTTCACCACTAGCCTATTAACGACAAACTGTTGGATCTGCTGGGTATAACTCTCTTCTCACCTCGGAGAGAAAGGGTTTTGACGCATGGATCCACTCCCTACCGTGTAGAATTTTGATGCATGATAGTTATTTAAACCAGGTCCGATGGCTTAACGTGCTATCCCAAGCACGGAGTTGGACATCGCAAATTTTCTGACTTCAACAATCAGTTCAATCCAACCAACCAATGCGGAACTTATTGTTTCAAACAAATATTACAAATGTCCCAGGAATCAAATTCAAAAATTACTATAAAACGGGTATTTTTTGAAAACTCTTTTCTTTCAAAGCAGAGCAAGTATACTAGTACAAGTATACTATGCTTTAAAAAGTCTCTCCTTTGAGAGATGAGATATGTGCCCGCATTGGAACGTGAATGAGCTGATGATGATGTAAACAGCCTTGATTTTCTCCTGATATTCGTAATATTATGGCCGGCTTGAAAATTTATAGCTAACTATAATTTTAACGTTATTTTTTATCGGCGCCATCGAGTCAATATTGGGTGGCGTATTCATTTAATTTCTGTTATCGTACATCTCGAATATTTGTTTATTTTATAGCTGTTCAAAAGAGAAAGAGTTATAATATAGTTTTATGATTATGCAAACTGACTTAACTAGGAGTTGGCGCCTTGAGTCCTAGGTTCAACGCGAAGCTTTCTATCAACTATTAATGTCAGCATTTGAATGGCATTTACTTTCATCTCTGTCGACAAAAATACAAATCCAGGATCAGTTTTGGTATATACTGTGCTTGCAATCTAATTTAATAATCGACTATTAAAATTAAAATTTATTTCACGTGAATCTATGTATAGTATATCCTGTGTTAATTATACAATTGCAAGTAATTGTAATTAGATGTCTTAATAAAATTGCCTTAATATATTGACCCAGTACTGAGCATGTTTGGCCACGGAGCGCTAGATCCTGCGTTAGATTTGCAGATCGCGGCGAAATCGTGGTAATGATATGTAAAAAAATTATGAGTTCTTAATTAAAAGTTAAGTTCTTAAAACTTAATAAATATAATTATCACAGATAAGAAAGGACGCCAGTGTCTGCTATGAACTGAAAATAGTTTATTGCTTATATAGTCTAGCGGGTAGGAATTTTTGACCTTTCTCAAATCCTTTGAGCCATCGACGTTACAGGAGCAAATATTATAATTACATATTAAAAAAATACTCTCCCAAAAATTATAGTCTCCCAAAAATACTGCAGAATACGCACACACTAAAACCTTTGAATTCCGCCGTCTCAATTGTTTATTTTCGCTCCAAAATTATGCACCCAGAGTGTTCAAGTCTTAATGCAGTTGTCACAGACTATTAAATGCTCTTGGCTCCGCCTGGCCCAATTTGTCGCTCTTTCTGCTCGGCTGCTATGCCACTAATGAGTTTTTTGGACGTAGAATTTGTTTCGCTGTCTGCTTATGTCTAGTTGCTTAGGACTGGACCACACAGGCCGGTTATACTTCGGGCCTGGTTTCCCAAAGCATATGTGTTTGATCGTTATGGATCCAAATCTGTGACAGCACAGCGTGACGACTCACTGACTTCGTCGTTGTCCTACCCGTATATTACTCACAGCCCTAACAGACCTTACCTTACCTTGTGCCTTACCTTGGTGTCTTGGTGTATGTAAACTTATGGCTAAACAACGTTACCGCTACTTTATCGTTTTATATGATGGCTTGAGTGTCATTACTTGATAACTTCGTTCAAATTCTGCATAACGTTACGCCATTTAAAAGTTTTATAAATTATAGCTTACTCTAACCTGTACTAACAACCATCACGTTCGCTAAATAAATTATGTTGACGTAATATTATATTAGACTTTTAAGTTAACATCTTTTACACGGTATGCATATTGACATTTAAGATCAGATTTGCTCAATATAAATCTTTAAAGTCAGCCTAGAAAAGGGGGAAAAATGGATGTACTTATTATGAGAGGACGCTCAAAAAGTATAAGAAACATCGACATTTCAGGGATTTAAATATCAACCGGAATGAAACCGGCGCTGTGTATTCCGCGCCTTACAATATATATTTTTTTGTAAATTTCCCACACGGGCTCGAAGGAGTAGTCACAGAGTGTAATCTGCATAAGAAATTCTTATTAATTCCGTTGGAAAATAACATTTCTTTTTGTTATCCTCCGTTATTTCTGTGTTTTAAATTAAAAATAGAAAAGAATGTCTAGATGAGTTCCCCTATTTTTTCGAACCAAACAAAATGTTTCATAAGATTCATTTTATATGTTAATATTATAGTCCAGATTAAGATTAAATCAACCAAGTGTAAAAACTATTTCAAAAGATATCTATACATATTTTTCCTGTATAGATGTGTTGTATTATTAGTGAGTGTAGTAACTAGTTTAAAAAATATGAATAATTTGTTTCCTTTTTATTTCAGGTAAGACCAGCTTGTTGATAATTGGTAAGCAAACACGTTTATTTATAAATCGTTTCGAGTGTACACTAAATTTTAAAGGATGTAAAGTATTATAAATGATCTCACTACTAATTTAATGAGCGTTTAAAAAAGCATTTATATTTTATGTACAAGATCTAAGGGACCGATGAATTAAGATAATGTTAGTTATAGACCACACTCTAGACAAAATAATACTAATTGGCTTTGTCATCTTCTACACTTATCCTTATGGATCAGCGTCCAACCCAATCGACCTAGAAAGCTTAAATTTATAGAGATTATCTTTATTAACAAGCTCATACAGTTAACACTTAATAGTTAACTTTTAACTATTAAAATTTGTAGTAGTATTAGATACATTTTTTCCTTAGAATACGGTAAAAATCTTGACATTCTAAAATGAAAATTTCGACTTACCGCGAACTTTTTCTGGTCACAGCAAATCGTAAATTACATGCACAAGTCGTAACTTATTTTAAAATAATATTTTCGTTTAAATATTAGAAGAATATAATTGTCAAGTTTATTATATTATATATTATATATTTATACCTATTGTTGTAGAAATAACTGCACAAAAACGGCTCTCGATCATAATGTGTGTTACACTTATATTAATATGACAAAATGATCATATCCTTGGCATATAAGTAGGTATATTTAAAAAAAATCTAATTTCATTAAAATATATACTTAATCTGCTGTACTTTTCTCACTGCACAAGTCCTGCGAGTCGAATATTTATATTAACTTCTTTTACTGAAAACTAACCTTTTAATAACGTAACGGAGTATGCTTTGATTTTTTTGTTCATTTTTCACTTTGTACACAGATAATAATAATATATAAATATAATAATATATATAATGCTTTTTCAATAGAGCAAACATTTCGCAAATAATTTCGCGTAAAATCAACATTTAAAAGCAGGATTTGTTTCTCTGGATGGTGTGAAAAGTCCACCGTGAGGTCGGCGCTTTAAGTGAAATAAAGCAACTGCCGCTCCGTACCGATCGCTTAAACTGTGGCCATTAAACTATTATCGTTCGCCGTAAAAAAGTTATGGCGTCTAAATATTTTCAACGCCATCGCTGGTGGGAACCATAAACCAATATCTTTATCTCATAAAAAGCCGATTTGCGTTTGTATTTGATTGGTACGCAAGTTCTTACAAATTCACCCCGTTACAGATAGATTTTCGTAGTTAGTGGATTGCGCTGGTATATAATTAATCAACGTTGACCAAAGTCTGTAGATTTTGGAAGTCTGAATGGGCCTTTGGAACTCATCCAGCAATCATCATTACAGGCATACAGGTTTTTAAAAGGTATTTAGGTTTCTGGCGACCTCCGTGGCTCAGCGGGTGCGCTGTCGTATTATAAAGTCTGAGGTCTTGGGTTTGATTCCTGGCTCGAGTCTGGTCTGGAGGGAGGCTTCGACCGTAGCTAGTTACCACCCTACCGACAAAGACCTGTCACCGAGCGATTTAGCGTTCCAGCACAATGTGGCGTAGAAACCAATTAGGTGTATGAGTTTAACATACCCCTAACAGGTTAGCCCGCTACCATCTTAGACTGCATCATCACTTACCATCAAGTGAGATTGCCGTGTTTTCATTCACCGCTAAGGCAAATGATATTTATTTGTTTAATTACGCACATATAATAATCAATATCTTTGAAATGTTTGAATGAAAATGTGTTTCTGGGAACAAACTCCTGCCTGACTAAAGGCTGAAGAAGCCACTTTGTTCTCCCTCCCGAGCGTCTTCCCCTTATGCTCGTCATTAGTGGGTAAGACCCGCATATTCTACAGTCTTATAGTTCAACTATTTCACGTGGTCTGGCCATCGAGTACGTCAACAGCTGGGTATTTTCCTGTCAAGGTTTTTTTAGGTCTTACAGCACCTAGCCAGCGAACAAGTCAAGTCAGAGTAATATCATAAAGTAATGATGGCAAAGTTAATCACGTTTCAATAGACAGATTCAATTAAACTTACAAAGTTTTAAAGCTATTTATATCTTGTTTTATATTAAAAATACTTGATATCAGGTGATTGCAGTGTACGTCTACAAGAACTCTGCTATATAATCTGAATACGTAGTAACGTAAGTAGGATTCCATCGATCGACTCAGTCAGTAAGTGATGAAACATCTCTAACGCAATCTCGCGCAGTAAATATCAGAGTGAGCACGTCCCGAGTAATTCCATCAATTTATTTATACACAGCTAGCAAACATCGAGTTTTGAATCGACACGCGATCGTAAACCCGGCGTAGTGACGCCGACAAATCATTCAAACTCGAATCGGACGAGTCGTAAATACGTCGACGGTGTGCATTAATCATTGAAAGGTCCAAAATAAAACCGCCGCGGGCGCACGCGATTGGTCGGCCGCTGGAACAATTATTCAAACGTCGCCCCGTGATTGGCCCGCGTCGGGTTTTTTCTTACGTTGTCAGCTTGATGGATTCCACCCTTCGACTCCTGCGCAGGTTAGATGAGTTTATTGTATGTGTGCTGCGTGTAGATACACGTATTTTTTGTTTGTGTTGCTAACGTGCGCCATTGAACAGCTTGTCCCTTGTAAATGGATATATGTATGAGTGGTAACTATGTTGTAAGAAGTAAATATGTACATTTTTATAATTCGATGACAAGAGCGCGTACCTAGATCCTTGGTCAAGTGTTAGTGTGGTAACGCATGTTTGATTTGCGAGGTGCGATTTCCGCTTGACAAAAATCATCATCATCATCATGATCAACCCATTGCAGGCTCACTACAGAGCACGGGTCTTCTCTCAATATGAGAAGGGTTTGGCCATAGTCCGCCACGCTGGCCATGTACGGATTGGCAGTCTTCACACGCCTTTGAGAACATTATGGAGAACTCTAAGGCTTGCAGGTTTCCTCATGATGTTTTCCTTCACCGTTGAAGCAAGTGATATTTTAATTGTTTAAAAACGCACATAACTCCGAAAAGTTAGAGCCCGGATTCGAACCGCCGACCTCTGATTAGGAGGCTGACGCCATAACCACTAGGCTATCACCGCTTCACTAGGCTTCACTTGACAACAATAAAATTCACTTATTTCATACACTGATAATAAAATGTAGAAACAGTTCCGTAACACATTCTGTCTAGAAACGTATTTGTAGTTTTGTTTGCAACCTTTCTTCACATTAATAATTCTTAGCCCAGGGTTAGGAAATCAGCGCCGATGCCTCGGAACGCGTTAGGTCTTTACCCAGTTATTATCAATAACATGATAAAAATCGTGTAAGCCCACCAACCTCATTGCGAGCAGATGCGTGCTCTGCAGTGAGAGATGGCTGCATTGAAGAATTGAAGGCTATTGTGGAATCCATCGCCAACCATTTCCGAGCTAGCTGCAGACTGTGGTGTTAGTCATAAAACTGTTTTAATCCACTTGAAGCAAATTGGGATGGTTAGAAAGAGTGAAACAGAGAGCACTAGTTTCATCTAACCTAAATCCATCTTATATGTGAGACCAGCTCAGTGAAGAAACATCGAATAGACTAGGAACTTGGGCAAGAAATAGGATTTTTTCCTTGTAGAATGTTGCGCGCCACTGTCATATTAAGATGTGTGCGTTACGGTGCGCGGGCGCATGACAGATTTATGTGGGACGCCGCGATCGGTCTCCTTTCCACTGTCCTGCCATTAGTTAGGTAATAAGTAACTCAAGAGCGATGTAACCAAAAATACTCACTTTATAGATCTCTTTCAAGATTCTCTTATTAAAATTCTAACACAACTACGCACTACGGTTTGCCGCGAGTGGTATGTTCTGTGCATGTTTTGTTAGCAAGCGACCACACTCTTGGTTTAATCCTGTGCTACCACGTATTTGTACCTACCATACCCGGTTACGCTGTGACAACCAATAGGGTTAGTATAGCTAATAGACAGTCCGAAAACAAACGCATTTGTAGATAAGATAATAGATTGATGATTTGATTAGTACATTTTACTTGAAATAGACCAGGAATTGCTCTTAATGTACTCAATGTAGTCGTTACGCTCATCAAATTTAAATACGCTGAGATTAAGTTATTTGGCACACGACGTAACTTTCCTGCTAATAGTACCACCGGAAGTTTTTTTCATTCTTCAAAAATCTAGTCCTAGACGGCAATGTCACCTGGAGTTAAGTGATGATGCAGTCTAAGATGGTAGCGGGCTAATACAGTAAGGGCCATACCCTTACTGGATTAGTCCGCTAAACCCATAGGCCACTAAGGTACAGCGAGGGATGCGGTCTGCAGTGTTCTAATCAGTGCCTACTTGACATCTCTTTACTTTCTATATAATAGGTATGTCGCGGACAAATAAAATATTGTATGTAAACGACCGTTTGGCAACATGTTATAAAATACTCTAGCAGCTAGTTTGAGCAGTTAAGCGAACATTGGAGATGTAAACAATATTACTATACACATCTCCGCGAGATCAAACCGTAGTGCGTCGCAGCGTACTTCGATCGTGTAAAATGTTGCGCGCCGCTGTCCTATCAAGATGTGTGCGTTACCCTGCGCGGGCGCATGACAGATTTATGTGGGACTCCGCGATCGGGCCCTCCCTCATTATGCCGGCGATTGCGTGCGCGATTAGATAATTAAACTTCTTTGCGTTTCGTTCCAACGCCGATGGATGTGTGTCTGTTTTGATTTCGATTGAATAAAGTATTTTGTTGACAATGTTTATATTTGAGAAGGCAGGGGTTAATTAGAACGATTGATTTAAGCAGAACCAGTTAGACTTACCTAAAAGAGAATTAGAGTTTGTTCAATGTTAGAGTAAAAAATATTGCACGTCAATCTTTGCAGGAAATATGCAGTACGACCAACATGTATGTAAACAATTCGGGCAAAATAAAAATGATACTGATTCTTATTTCGATTCAGATTCCGAAAATTTGTGCATTATTTATATATAGACAGTTTGCGTTGGCGGAAATAAATTATGGGTTAAAATAGGTAGGTTCAGAAACAAATAAGTATAAGTGTCCAATGAACATACTTTGCCACAGCAAACCAGTCTTTCGCAAATCGGTAATTTATAATTTTATACACAGATGATTTTAAACACGCTCACTATTTTCGTTTAATTTAGACATACGAGTGTCCTCAGAAATCTGACTGTAGTAAACATGCAATTAATTATGCATAACACCATTCTTATCTCGTTGACGAATTAATAAAATAAAATAATAAAATAAGCTTAGCTTAAAGGTATAATCTGAAAACCCGAATAAAAGTTTGAGGGACTTCTCAGTGATAAATATCGAAGTATCTAAAGTTGTAGTTACTTAATATAGAAGTCACATTTTATTTCAAAGGAAAATTGTGAAACCATGATTCATAACAACTAATAAATAGGTGCCATATAAATTATGAAAACCTTAGAAGTTCTCTCAAACGTCAAAACCTACCTCGAGGTATAAGTTAGGAAACTCATGCATATTTATTTTCCGTCTCAAACACTATTAAGACTTATCTGTTGCCGAATTATGTGTTTTCATAAATTTATCGAATCAAGTCACTATTAATTTCAAAGTTATTGGAAATGGTGTCAGTCCTTTTTCGGAGCAGTTTCATTCATAAGACGGTATTTTTACGTAACATTGGACATTTCATTTAATTTTTTTTTTTTTTTACAACAACTAAGCTCTTGACGGCAATCTCACTGATGGTAAGTGATGATTCAGTCTTAGATAGTAGCGAACTAACCTGTTAGGGGCATGGTAAATCCACACTCCTAATTGGTTTCTACGCGACATCGTGCCGGAACGCTAAATCGCTTGGCGACACGTCTTTGTCGGTAGGGTAGTAACTAGCTACGGCCGAAGCCTCCCACCAGACCAGACTCGAGCCGGGAATCGAACCCAGGACCCCCAACTTTAAAATGCAATAGCGCACGCGCTGCGCCACGGAGGTCGTCAAAAATATCAAAATATCTTTGACTATAATACTAGTTTAATTCCTGTGCCTATGAAGACGTAAAGTAATTTGCCTTAAATGTAATAAGTAAATTTGCAGGTGAGTAAGATTGCCATGCTTGGAGATTCTCCGTATGATCAAATCTAAAATTAGTGTTACCGACATATCTCAGCCTATTGCCTTCCTATTGCCCAAATAAAATGACAACCTTTGGTTATCAATTGGGTCTATAGATAGGTATGGCAATAACATAGGTTGTGGCTTTCACGTTTGGTCACACTTATTATTGGGAGTGCAATGCTTGTGTGCTATTTCTATCATTACTAACTGCAACAAACAAAGAAATATAAAGTGTGTAATTTGTTAACTCGGACGCCCGATTTCTTGTATAACCTATAATTCTCAGTCGCTCGTGTAATAAGTTGAGCGTAACTCGGTAACGTCTACGCACAGTAACTCAAGATCTAGATACGCCATTCAACGCCTGCGAGATGCGAGATACTCGATACGGCATCTACCGGGCTGTCCATAAACTACTGCGTAGTAACTTATAAATTACTCCGATATGTTAGAGCGAGGCGAGAGTTTGATGCCTAATGGATAGCAGTACAGTTGCTAAATCTGCAGAAGAACCCTACATACTTTTACTATTTAATGATTTAAAAAAAAATATATATATATATATATATATATATATCCTATTGTGACATGTGTATGATCGTGTGACATGGTGAATATTGTTACAGTCTGTATTTCAAAGTTCAAAATGATTATTTATAACATGTTAATCTATCTCAGAATGCAATATTTAAGTAATGATTTCTTCTACACAAAACACTTACTTCATATACCAAAACATATCATTTAGGTAAACTTAACTATTGACCTTTCAAATTACCGCTATATTGCTTAAAAATACATTTAAATAATATAAGTATCAAAAAGCTCTGTTTACTATTGCCTATGAATGTAAAGCAACAGAAGATTTGCCTATTTAATTTTGTATTGTATTTAAAATAAAATGAAATTAATGAAGGTACAATAAGATGGTAGAATTAAAATGGGGCCGTATACATTTTATCAATACGAACATTAAAAAATATAAAATAAAAATGACAAATGTCTTAATGTATATTATTTATTAGTATAATGTTCTTGTAATGTATCAACCAATCATATACAAACGTCTAATTAGATTACCATTTCTAATCGAATCTCTTCTCATCCTAAAATGCCACTAAGCCCTTGATTTAAAGCCGAATATAAATTAGTGACATGTCTTTAGAGCTTCTAATTTGATCCACTGTTATTTGATATGAGCGATAGAGAAGCATACAAATAAAAAATTGATTTCCACACAGCCACAAACTTAGAGAATTAGACAAAAAGGATTATTTATTCACGTTTCTAATACATACTGCGGAGGTTTAGAAAGCCCAAACAGAGTCCGTGTTTCCTGCCACATACAACTGGAGTATATTCAATGCAAGCATAAACGGGCATCTTCTAGGCAAGCGCTTCCGAACCTAGGTTACAATATTGCTTGTCATAACTCGATACGCAAGGAAAAATAAATGTTCTACAGTCTCGACTATCAAATTTAAAAATCTAATCAGAGGATAATTTCTCATCGATCCCCAGTTCGTCCCACAATGCCATTAAACGTTTGATTTACAGTCGAATATGAAATTAACTATCATGTTTTAAATTACAAAATATCATTCGTGTAATATATTAGGGACTGTCCGTGAGAGATTTATAGCGTCTGTGTGACCCTTCGTGGCGATAAAGCGGAGACTTTTCCTAAATGTGAACTAGATATATTTCGAACATAATTTACACAGATTTTTGCAACGATGTAGGTCGTTGTAATTTTTCTATCTCTCACTTTATTATCAGGAAAAAAAAAAATATTATAAATCAATCATTTGTTCGTTCATACATCGTTCGAAGTCTATAAGTCCTTATGTATATATAGTGAGCCTACATAAAGAAGCTCTATTTTTCTATTTAAAGGTAATATCACATCCGCGATGTCGACGGTCGGGTCAATTTCTACTGTTTTGTAGTAGACTAGGTAAGCCAGATCGGTACTAGTGGATATTGTATTTAAACTTTTAACACAGTATTAACTCTTCTACTCCTTATGCTAGTCGCGTTATGTCCTTTCTCAGAACTCAAGTCTTCAAATGCGTCATACATTTTATGTTAATTCTTAGTTTATAATATTATTTTAACAGAGGAGAATTTACGCCGATCATTCCATTGTATTGTTTCGTACATAAGCTTTAACAAGACTATGAAACTTAAAGGTTATTGCTTATTACTTTCATAGTCATTGTTAATATGGAAATGTAAACATTTTAATGGCGACACTGACATTTGCAATTTACATTTTCTAAGCGATCATCCGCGCCATTACTGAATCAAAACGGCCGTTTACGTCGTAACGGAGCTCACCAGGAATGTCCCGCATGCTACGGTTTTATGGTCGACCTACAGGAGAACTGATTTTGTTCGTAAATACTTCAATTATGCAACGCAATGTAAACCGACACTTAAATTATGTGAATATAAATGTTTAATAATTCATTCCCTACTAAAATTGTTTAATTTTAAAATTTTGTATTATTCAAATGATTAAATTCAGAAAAAAAGTAAATATTTTATCTAGTCAAGTGCGTTGCCGGATTAAAAAAGAATTCCGTTCAATAAGTACATTTTTAATTTCGAGGTTCTGTGCCTTCGAGGAGGTGTGTACGTGTGGTTAGTGAAGTTTTTTGGTGAACGCTGACATATGATCGGTAATGATTGATGTATTTGATAAATTCATAGCACTAGAAGTGCTGAGCACTTTAAATTACTAATTTACTGGTAGGAGACACCCACCAGACACCATTGACTACGGAACCCTGAAAAGCGCAAAACATCAGCACACCGACATGATACATATACCTACCTACTGCATGAGGTCATCTTAATTAATTCCAGCTGTTATTTATCGCTTATCATTTTTATGGCCCGATGAACCATAAATCCTGCGTCGTCGATGATCTATTGCTGCTAATTCAAACGCCGTCTATCGCTTTGCTGTGCAAATGTTTCGTGCTTGTATAATAATGTCGCCTGTTTGTTTATTAATGTAAAAATGGTGGTTATTAAAATGAGACCAGTTCTTTACCATATCTCGAAAAACAATCTTAGTGGAGTTATCGGTGTACTTTTGACGTTAAATTATTAAATCGATTCATAGTAGGTTTGTAAGTATCCGCGACCGTAGCCCTTAACCATTATTAATTCTGTAATAATCGAATGATAGAAATCGAACCTGGGATCACCCATGAATGACTTCTGTGCGTAAACTCTCAAATCAAACATTTATGATTATAGGTCTTATTTTATTGATGTACTTTCTTTTATTTTATTCCATACTATACGCTATATTATAAGCTCTCAGCTTATAATATAAAATCAAACTATATTACATTCATATAGATCTTATGTTTTATAAATATAGTGTGAAGTGTAACATGTGGATCGTCAGAGTATCTTGATCCGTGCGTTCGTAAACATTAGATAAAACAAAAAGACAGTTTCATTTGTTCAATTTGAAACAGTTTTTTTTTTCAATTATATATACTATACTTTATGGTACGGCAGGTATGGTGATTTCCCCAAGATTCAACTCAACGCCGAACTCCAGTCACCACCCGATGGTATCACCTACATTCCTAAGCACTAGGAGCCGATGGTGCGACCATTTCTATGCTAATTTTACGAGTGCAGCCCATAGACAAGTTAATGGGTGTAGATCAGCGATTCCATGTTATGTCCGCTTCCTCACTTCTGATGCCATCGCTTCAGTTACTAATTAGATTGTCTAGTCTATGGCAGGGTTGCGTTTCAACACCACATTATATTGAAATCTAGCTAAAAATATCGAAATTTGTATGCCGAGCATTTTTAGGGGTATATAAGTCTTAGGTTTTTGGAATGGAATCACAGTTTTAAATTTTTTGGTGTCAAATACGTATTAGTTTTGTTTTAAAAAAGACGACTTCCATGGCGCAGCACATGTGCTTTCGCATTATAAAGTTTGAAGTCCTGGGTTTGATTCCCGGTTTGAGGCTTCGGCTGTGTCGCCACGCGACTAAGCGGACCGGTATAATGTCGCGTAGGATTATGGGTTCACCATACCCCTAAACATTTCGCCCTCTACCATTTAAGACAGATTCAACATTTACTATCAAGCTTGATGCCATTACTTGACGTCAAGGGCTAACTTGTACTGTATAAAAAAATGTTTATAAACGATTCAAAAGGGCTTTCTATAGGCACTGAGGCAATTGCCGGAGAGATGTGGATTCAAAACCACAAAGTGGTTAAATTTTGAAGCGTTTTAGAGCAATCCTTTAAATGGCACTAAATGAATGTATTGCTCAAGATCCAATTCTCCTCGGAGTGTGTGAACTGCTGCGCGGTATCACCCGATGCTATCACCCGCATTCCTGAGGCCGGGGTCTCGACGCCGTGGCCGTTTCCATGCTAATGTGAGTGCGCCATCGCAGGCTCAATAAGCCCGGCTTGTATTGATTGATATCTTAACGGCGTATTAGTTTGCTCCCATAGACCAGTTAATGGGTGTAGATCAGAGATTTTCTCGTTACCTTCCCTTCTTCACTACTGATGGAATCGTTTGCGTTTTCTTTTATCCGGGGTGCGCTACCCTTTTAAGTGTATACGGACTTCAAAAGAAATGCATACTAATCTAATGGTCCTAACCATTAAATAGCTGTTAATCAATTAAAGAACGATGTGTTCTCCCACTACCATGAATGTATATAAGAGACGTGTATTCGTCAAAAGATATCCAAAGTATTTCAAACGAAATTGTGAAGTGAATACCAGCAGATACCTTTTTTTTTTATATATATAGCGAGGAAACGAGCAGGCGGGTCACCTGATGGTAAGTGATTACCGCCGCCCATGAACATTTGCAGCACCAGAGGAACCGCCAATGCGTTGCTGGCCCTTGACCAATTTGTTAATCCGCCCTTTGAAGATCCCCATATTATAACCATTAGGGAACACAGAAGATGGAAGATGGAAGCCTTCGATATCCCAGCAGGCTTTGTGATTCAAAACGTTGTAACAGTACTTACATATAAATGCTTGCATCCTTATGGAATGGCCGTGAGAATATGCAAGTTAAAATTAAATATGTTTAAGAAAAAAATGGAATATAACGCTACAGATGTCAAACAATATTTACTGTATAAAACTTAATATTTAACGGAAAATTTAATCATGTGCATTTAATCATCTAATTTTGTGTATTTATTTTAATTTGATGAGACATTTAATATTTTTCATAACCTTAAAAATTTATATAAAAAATTAGCACACTATTAATTTATTAGAATATAATTGCATCTAAACTGATTGACATCACGTACTAATATCATCTGACTATTGTACATACATTTGAGATTTTTTTTTTATGTTTAACAATTAATTTATAAATTAATTATAGATGATGATTATTATTATTAAATATTATTATTAAAGCACATTTAAACTCAAAATTTGAAGTACCTTAATTTCGTATTATTAACGGTTTGCTGTAGACAGACCTACGCGTTTTATTACGTTTTACCGTTTTAGCAAAACACAGTTAGAACACCCAAACCCAAAACCAATTTGAAAAGTCGTTTTTCCTAAAATGAAAAACATGATATCAACGTTCCAATCCTAGATCGACGTGTTTCCTATTTTTATTTTTTCGTTTATTATTTTAAGTTACTCAAGATGAAAGCGCTTATCTGAAAGGGCATGGCATTATATCAAAGATATACGTATGTACTCGTAATCCGAATTGTTAAACGACTCGCCAACCCTAGACCAAAGTGAGATTATTTCGTACCTAAGAGCATTTAATTAGTTAACCTCTTATCGTATTTGTTTTAGAAACAATTCGATCCAAAGATTAAGCCGAGTCAAAGACCCCGCTGTACCAACACTGGGAATCACAATGGAACATTAAGCGTGAAAACGGGCACAGAATAAAACAGGCGCAGAGCCGGCAGTTCATTTTGTACCTACGATCAACTAAATTCCTTCAACTCCATAATCCCGTTCCGCTCGGTAACTCGGTACTCGCTATTAACCGTTTCCTTTATAGCGGTTCTCACTCAGCCCGATTGGTCCCGCTAGAGCGTAGGAAATTGTCTTTAATAAGTTACGACTAATAGCAGAATTGTGCAGTTTTCTTATATCCCTCAATTTGTGCGAGGACGACTTTAAATTTTGATTCTCGTTCCAATTTCTTCGTTGAAATAAAAATTGTAGCTTCATTAAATGTAAAAGATGTTGAGCTTTTTTTAAAGGTAAAGCATCTCAGAATGGTGTCAGTGTTTTCGTTTTAGGTTGAGTGTGAGTTCGATAATTTCACTTCAAAAATTAATGATGTTCGGACGTTTTTGCTAAACTAATTTTTCGCTAATTTTTGAGTTTTTTTTGGGTTATTTATAATTTTTTGTATTTTTGTTTAGCTGCTTTACTTATATATTAAATGCAATCTACAGACATACTCAATAGTTTACTTTGAAAGTTTTTAAACGTACGACAATATCTAATGTTGAATTTGTTTACTCTACCTCTTATGGCAACTGCTGTTGTATTTAATAGTAATGCTTACAAAACTTTTACGTGCAAAGAAACGTTTATGGTAAATTCTTTTGTGAGACAAAGGAGCAAGTTATCGCCAAGTAGCTAAATGTCTCTGAGAGGGTCGTCAAAGTATATGTAGGGGTGTTTTGCGTGTTAGCGTCTGCCCACTTACTCTTTGCGATAGTGCGGCGTTTATGGCAGTTTTCACTCAGCGCGATTGGGCACCCGCTACGACCTGCACTTGTTATAGTGCAATGCCTTGTTCCGCGATTACGTCTATTGCGATCGACTCCGGCATCGACCGACTTACTTACCGACGGCGCGGGAACGTATTATGAGCTTAAACGGTCCTTTACAACCGTAGTCGGGAGCGGTATTTCTATTGTTGGAAACATTGGGGTTTTTTTTAATCACCTCCGAACAGAACTTTGCCGCAGGCGGAACTTCCAGCGGGGTGTGTGGGAGCCCCGGCGGCCAGCTTGGAAGCAGAATACCCACTGAAACCAAGCGATGCTCCTTCGCCTGGTGGCTGGGTCACGGAAACGCTTGCGCACTCGTTTGCAACCTAGCGGCGTCCGCCGAGGGCCTATCCACGAGGCCCTATTGTGTCTAGTTGTAGCTTCAATTAGTCGATTAGACACGTTAAGCAATGTTGTTTAAGTCGTACACTGGATGGGCAACAATTTTTATCGTATATGGGTAGCGATGGTCTGTTTATGGAGCCTACAGATATGCATTTGCAAAAACATCGCAAGTCAGACGTAGCTATTCAAAAGATGCTATCCCATTGCCTCATATCATTAGCTCAGAATTACCATTACTTCTGCTAAATTCAGAACTATCCAACCGAATTCCGTATCCCAAGGCCGTAAGGTTTAAAATTACCTAATTTGTACGCAAATGTAATATTGGCTGACCCTACAATCTTTTATTATGCACTCCAATGCGTCTTTATTTTGAAGAGAAGAAGGTTTTACTTTGCCTGATCATTTGAAATGCGGCGAGTGGCTTTGTTGTGCTAGGGATGGCCCGTAATGCGACA
Source organism: Lasiommata megera (assembly GCA_928268935.1). Lineage (NCBI taxonomy): Eukaryota > Metazoa > Arthropoda > Insecta > Lepidoptera > Nymphalidae > Lasiommata > Lasiommata megera. The sequence goes on from OV743312.1 coordinate 859,481, forward strand.
GTTTGTAAGCATGAGCCTCAGACGAGGTGGGGGGTGGGAGGCCGTAAAGAAATACGTACAAGTTGTTTCGTATATACCTGAAGGTCGTTGACTTAAATAATATATTTATCTATCGCTCTCACCTACTGTTTGTTTTGTTTTCCTTGCTTTGGTAGTAGCATTTATTATTAAATAATAATGTTATGATACAAACAGTCTGTTTAAAATGCAGCTTCGTTCAACAGAAAGATCTTTGAACCATACTCTCCAGTAAGTACTCTTCATTCGGTGAAGAGTTGAGTCGCTTACCACGAACGGTACCAGGAACTGAACAAGGTTTATCATATCATAATCATTAGTAACATCTTCATTAAGAGAGTGTTTATAAGAGCACAGTCTTTCAACAAAAAAATTTGCATTCATATCATCCGATGGGATAGAGATATTGCACTTTTATAGATAACGCTCTAGGAAATCAACTCACATCTTCGGGTGCCCGATAGAAATCTTTCAAAAATACAACCTTTCCTGCATTACAGTGTTAATTGGAAAAGGAAAAATATTTGGTCTCTAATGCTCAATTTAGAAAAAAATATTATAATATTGCATTTTTAAGTAAAATGATTGTCAACCCTAACTAAAAGGATGGCCAAACAACCGCATCCAACCTGCGTCGTTTGCAGCGTTTATGTTTGCATTCTGCGTGCCAGTGTGACCAGTCACAAGACGCGCTCGTTTGGTCAAGTTTCTCGGGAGCGGTCTACCGCTGGACTCCAGCTCGGACGGCAGGACGCTGGTTGGAAGCGTCTTGTTGGTCTTGGTATTTTTTAGTGTAACTACTTCGCATTTTGTCTTTTAACAAGGCAAAACTAAAAAATCACATTAAAAAAACACTAATAAATTGCTTCATCATGATCAACCCATTACCGGCTCACTACAGAGCACGGGTCTCCTCTCAATATGAGAAGGGTTTGGCTATCAAGTCCACCAAGCTGGCCATGTGCGGATTGGCACACTTCACACGCCTTTGAGAACATTATGGAGAACTCTCAGGCGTGCAGGTTTCCTCACGATGTTTTCCTTCACCGTTGGTTCAAGTGATATTTTAATTGTTTTTTTAAAACGCACATAACTCCGAGAAGTTAGAGGTGCGTGCCCGTATTCGAACCGCCAACCTCTGATTAGGAGGCTGACGCCCTAACCACTAGGCTATCACCGATATATAAATATATTAATTGCTTACTAACAATATTTTCTTTCGCACTATTGAGAGCTCCAGAATCAGCCCATATCAAACTTAAGTCATATATTATTAATTTTGACCATCCATCCCATCATCAACAATGGTTGCTTTTTTGAGATCAATATTTTTTTTGGAAATCGTGTTCCTTACTATCTGTATTCAGGTTCTAAGTCCTGAGACAACCAGAAATTCTACGGGCATTATCTAGACTAATAGTTAAGACTGACGCCGGTTCGGAATACTGATTCCGTCGTGATTAACGTTCCTAAAACTTATCGAAAAGCGTAAATTTGGCAGACTACCCGATAATCAGATCAGGGCGGAATAAACATAGGAAGAGTGCCGTCTCATTAAGCACAATCGCTGATTGGACAGTCAACTTGGAGTTAACTGAGTTTCGTCGCTAATACGTACGTTAGTCTTCACTTGCGACTTCTGCGTTCTTATGACCACTATACAGCAAGTGTGCACTCAATAGCGACTTCGAAATTATATATTATATTTACATTTAAAAGTTCTTCTGCTCCTTCTGTCACTGGTCTTGTTTTTATACTGGGTACATGAGGCCGCTGGTGCAGCTTATCAGCAGGTACTGGTAATTCTGAAAGCTTCTTTTCTGCTCATGTCACCGACTGCTTCAGGGAGAGATACTTAAAAGCCAAGGAAGAGGCCTGGAAGAGATCGCCATGTAGCGATAAGGCCGCCAAATTGTATACTACTTTTTCTGTGTTATTTTCTGTCTTTTTGTTTAACCTATCTTGTGGTGTGCAATAAAAGTGCAATCATTCATTCGTTCATTCATTATTCATTCAATCATTTATTCATTCATTCATTACGCGTAGCGGTGTTCATCTAACTGTCACTTATACCGAGCATTAAAAGGCGCTTGAATAATCAGCAGTGCTCTGTCTTACTTAACAGTGTCTTTACAATATTTGTCCAGCCCAAAGCCAAGTTTTTTAACCGATGACGATGACGTTGTCGACATTATATCGAGCGACATGTCGCTAGTGTGCCCCACGGGCACGTCGGTTCAACGTCGCAGCAAGTATGCAATGAGCGATCGCTTCATTCCGATCACGTGCTCCCACTGCCTCGGGCTCCTAATTAAAAATCGAGCGATTTTTGTTAGCGAATGTACATTTGTTACCCCCCCGGAGGTAGGCGCCCCCCCACCACCCGATAATCGTGTAAAGGAAAGCGTGGACGTTTTTTAAAGAGCTCCCGCTATTCAGCTGGCAGATTTTAAAATGCTGGCTAATTAGAAGGAATAATAGAGTTACCTTCGTCGAAATAGGAAATGAGGCACACTGCCATTGTTCCGATGCCGATGTTAAATTGATTCAAAAGAAGTCGTGCCTTTCGAAATATTCAATTGAAGTGTCTCGGCTGTTTCATTTCTGCGATTGACTTTGCGAAATTGTTAATCGTGTAGTCTCTCGATGACACCCCGCGTCAGCTGGGAGTGTGCGCCGAGTATTATGTTTTTGCTACTTGTACGTGGTGCTGTTTAACTCTAGCTCCGAATGGTTTTTATAATTATTTAGCGAGCACGTACATTTCGCGGCAGGGGCACTGATATTTAAACTCTTGAACACGGAAGACGGCCCGTCATAGCGACGGATGCGCGTCACCGGGATGAGATATGACGAGTCGGGGATGTGATTAACGACTGGTGACACCGCGCTAATTTGTTACCGGCTTCGACTTGCCCTATTTAATCCCCGGGTTATTAATTATGATTATTTATCGACGCGGCGTATTTCAATGGCCATGCTTTTGGTACAAGGATGCAGACGGGTGCTTACAATCCCTTCATATTAAAATTTCACAACGATTATATAAATTATCTTATCTCATTTAATCCGGCGCAGTTGTGAGATCTGTAGTGTTACTGATAGCTTACTTTGCTCTTAGGTGCCAGGTTCATAATATGGGAACATTCTCTAGTTAGATCCAGTGGGAGGTTTCCTAAACGGTTACCACGACCGATCACCATATCAATGAGTGCCGCCGAGCGTTGTCACATTCAAACTGATTGTGTCCAAGGTTGGACTAAGGTGTAGTGTATACTCGTATGTCGTCACATACCTTACTATAAGCTAAGTAACTTGTAAGGTACTGCAGCGTAACGTTTATATGTCGTCTATCTATGGGCATCTGAGAAAGCACAAAGTCGATCAGGAGGGCAAAGATTAAAGTGTCTCGATCGTGAGAGATGAAATAGCTCAGTGTACCGACGGATATTGGCCTCCTAGAGTACTAGTGTATGCAATGGAAACAACAGAAACAAAAAGCAACTGATTATATGTAGGTATACTTTTTTATTATATTTTTGACGACCTCCGTGACGCAGCGCGCGCGTTGTCGAATTGTAAGGCTGGTCCTGGGTTCGATTCCCGACTCGAGTCTGGTCTGGTGAGAGGCTTCGGCCGTGGCTAGTCACCACCCTACCGACAAAGACGTGTCGCCAAGCGATTTAGAGTGGCGGCACGATGTCGCGTAAAAACCAATTAGGAGTGTGGGTTTAACATAATCTTAACAGGGTAGGTTACTAAAGTAAGTGATGATGCAGTCACGATCAGGTGAGATTGCCGTCAAGGGCTAACTTGTAGCGGATAAAAAAAAATGAGTTTGTCTGTGCATATTCTATTAATACTCAATGGTTGACGACTCGTTTATTCAACTGTACATATTAAAGGCAAAAGTAAGTAAATACAAATAGTAAAGGCAAATTTTTAAGTTACAAACTTCAAAAACATTGGACTTTCATACTTATCATGAGTTTCATTCATCTGTGTGGATTCCCTAAAGTAATGGCGTTTTAGGCAGTAAAACTTAAAGCGTTCGGTAAAAAAAGACTAAGAATAACTTGAAATTTATTTTTTACCTATTGGTATACAAGGAAGGTACTTATATCTTTTTTATTCATATAACGGTTAGAGTGACAATAGTATGAAATTACTTTTCATCATCATCATCATGAACAACCCATTACCGGCTCACTACAGAGCACGGGTCTCCTCTCAATATGAGAAGGGTTTGGCCATAGTCCACCACGCTTTCCATGTGCGGATTGGCAGACTTCACACGCCTTTGAGAACATTATGTAAAACTCTCAGGCGTGCAGGTTTCCTCACGATGTTTTCCTTCACCGTTGAAGCAAGTGATATTTTAATTTTCAAAAACGCACATAACTCCGAAAAGTTAGAGGTGCGTGCCCGGATTAGAACCGCCGACTTCTGATTAGGAGGCTGACGCCCTAACCACTAGTCTATCACCGCTTACAAATCATTTCGATACAATTAAAATTACTTTTAATTGTATCGAAATGATGTAAATATGTAAATAAAACTGCTTTATGCTCTAATAGGTATAAAATGTAGTCCAAGTAGCTAGTAGCGCTTTATGAAACGTAAGCAAGCAACTCACAAACAGAAGAGAGGTTGTGTTTCTTTATCCCGGGCTAATTTCGCTTTGCGTTCATATCAGGGCGGGCAAGTGTAGCTATGTTACAGCGGAAAAATTATATTTTTAAGCCGCGAACACACGGCGGGATCGCCTCGCGCCTTTACAATCGTCGGCCTGACGCCAGCAGACCTAGTGCTATGGCGCTTTGCGTCACAAGCGGTAGCGATTGTGACGAAGACTTTTTATTATATATTTTATTGAAGAAGAAAATTATATTGTAAAAATAGCGAACTTATTGCTAAGCTTTCTCTATCAGTCAACCTTGGTTTATACTGTAACATTCATAGTAAGAGCAAAAAAATAATAAATAAATTCCAGTGATAAAGAAATATACAAGAAATTAAAAAAAACACATAATATGACAATATAAAGAAAATGTAAGTTTTTTTAATTTTTTTTAACTTAATGGCGTCAATATTTTACATAGTTTTAGTTACAACTAATTGTAACAAACTACAAACAGTTAACTGTAATTTTTATACACTTAAGTTAGTTATTGTATTCAAATAAACTTAAATGAAACTCAATACACACAATATTTTGTAACGAACGTAATTAGAAAGACTTTTTCGAATATAGCAAGGCATTTTCGCTTAACTGGAAATGGGGTTTGTTCGTCTCTGTGTTGTTAGTTAAGTACTACACAAACAAGATCTTGAACTTGTATGTGGGTGGTACGCTCCAATGGAAGCACTGGAATTTTGCAAAAAAATACCTTCCTGCTCTTTATAATCATTTAATGTTTAATATCTATATTAATTAATATTTATTGTACGCTGTCAAATAGCTTCGTGTAGGCACAAACAAAAGTTGAATACATATCTCAGAGCCCGCTCCCGCCTTTTACCCTATCACTTACCTTAATTCAGGAACACACTAGCAATTTCCCGGCAGCGAAATAAGCGAATTAAAATCGCCTCAAAGCAACTTGCTCGCAAAGAAATGCATGCATACACTGGGGTTTATTTTTAGCTATTTATGTTAGGTGGCGGGGAGGGGGGAGGTGAGTGACGGCTGGACGGGCTCCGGCCTTTGAGTCGGGACAGAGGTCGTCCGAACGGTTTATGCTAAAAATTAGGTAAAAGAACTTTGAGAAAAACTTCACACACATGTTTGCTCGGAACGTTGGCACCCCTTGTTTGAATTCCTGCACGGATATGACGCTAAATTAAAAAGCTTGTGTGTTTTAAAGGATCTCGTGGGACATGATACATTTTTAAAAACTAACACAATAAAATCGTCGAGCACAATCTTAGACCGCAGCATCACTTGCCATCGTGGGTTATTGCAGTCAAACCTTGATATGTATATTTGGCGTTATTAACTTACACTTTTATTTTAAAGTCAAGTTCTGGTCAGCACGTGACAAGTAAAAGTCATACATAAAATAACTATTATTTTATAGGATTATATGACAAATAAAATATGTCATGTAATAGTATCTTCATTTGTAATTCTGTAGATAGTTTATTGTAATGTTGGTGGTGTTTACTATTCAAATAATTGGACAATTGTAAATTGACAAATGAGGATAGCGTGTAAAAGTCTATAAAGTATATTTTATAACTGATCGTTCTAAGGTTTTATCATTCTCAGTGACGTGTGGTCATCTATTATACTTATTTTACCTAACGACATCTGCCGATTCCCGCTATGAGACTTCCCTAAAGAAGCTTCTACAGACGTACCAATTTGTAATTCCAGCTGAAATCAGCTGTTGACTTCTGAATATTTCTAATATGTATTGGGTATTTAGCTGTATCCTTCGAAAACGATTCAACCTTACTATTAATCTCTATATAGCCGGATCAAAACAGTCACCTATCTGCAAAGATGTTAACATGAGGGCAGATGTCGCGAACTCACATTTTTTTTTTCGGACTGTCTATTAGCTGTACAAACCCTATTGGTTGCCACAGCGTAACCGGGCTGTTTGGCGAGATTTGGAAAGAAGCTCTGCCAGAAGAAATTTTGAGCCCTAGGGCTCGAAGAAACTATGGGAACGACTGCCTAAGGGCGCCTCCTTTGAGGCCGAACCTCGGCTTAGGCGACGTTTGGGATAACGGGGGGGTCGGACGGTGAGTGGTCCGTACGTCTCCGAGGCCGTGGATGGAGCCCACGTCCGGATGACGTAAGAAAGCGGGGACCTCGTCTTCGCCGGCGAAGACGGTGTGTAGCGTATGATTGTGTGGTTGGTGGTACGAGTGTGTTGTCAGTAGTCATCTGATCGTCAGGGTCATGAAGGATATGTTTAGGTCTCCTCTTTCGGAGAGGAGCGCTTAGGTCGGGGGAGTAAAAAGAAGCCGCAACTACGAGAGGGTTGGGGTGTCACAGAAATACTGTTCATACATTCCTCTTGTCGGGCTCGTATATGATTCACTATTCTATATAATAGATAATAGATAGTGAATCATATACGAGACCGACAAGAGGTATATCACTATTATATTCTATTATACACAGGCTATTAATTCGTATGACTTACTATGTCAGTCAATCGTCACCTACCTAAAGATATCTTATGGATGATCATTAACATCAGAGTTCTTAACTAAAAATACAATACATAGACGATAAGCTGTTGATTAGTATAAACCATACTATGACTGAGATAGAAATAACAAAAATAATACCTGGGCTAATGTATATAATAAGACTTGGGCGTGTTTCGAGAACTGCTAATTTAAGTTAAAATTAACGAAATATAACTGATAAGCTAATTTCAGTGAAGTACTTACTTTCATTTTATTTAACCAAGTACGAGAAGGACTTTTTATTTAATGAATTAATAGAATTAAAAAGAAACAGAAAAATTGTGAGTTTGAACTAGAGGTAGGTTGGTACATACGTAGTGGTGATCGTGTCTTGGGGCGGACTGTCGGTGCGTCTGTAGACGCTAAAGCGATTATATCTATCACGACTCATTATTCCTTTTGATTGCGGAAACGTACCGTATCCACTAATCACACGTAACGGACTGTCATTCGTCAACGTCTGGCGTGCATCACTCAAGCTTCATAGTCTGAGAGGCAACCATCTATAATAGGTACAAAAGTTACCGGCAGGCCATTCGTACAACTTTTTATGTAACAACACAAACTTGATGCCAAATATATTTGTATAAAATACCGATATAATCACATATTTTATATCTTGTCGTAATTAAAATAAATGTAGATTATAGATCACCGTGGACTGATATAAAACTAACATAATGCAAGGCAACTTTGAATGACTGCTTAACGTGCGATGCGCTTAAAAGGGCCAGTCCACCTAAAAGTCCAAAGTTAGAGATCTAAGAAAAAACTAACTAAAGATATGAAGTGAAAAACATAAACCCAAAAGTTAGCCTTCGAATTAAAATTATAGCTAGATTGAAATAATTAAAACAACATTTTTTCATAGATTTTATTTATCCCTGATTTTTAACCGTCTCTTAGCCTGAGCCGCAAACAAACTGGTCGAGACACTCACGTAGAATGCTAATCTAAAGAGACAGAGCTCAACATTGATTGGATTGCTATTGGGAGCTACATGAAGAGGCGGTAAAAAATTCCAGGGACGAATTACCTCTTGATTTTGATATAGAATTCAACGATTATAAAGATTTCCACATTCGGCGATAAAAATGGACGCGCCAGACTTGTTAGCCAGAGAACTAATAGGAAATTTAAAAGAAAATTTTACCTAATCAACTTTAACAAATATAAAATTTAATACACTAGTAGCTATTCTGTAAAGTTCTATAATTTTCAAAGCCATTTTAAATCCAAATAGTTTTTTTGACGTTCATTTTATGGATTAAATGCATAACACATAACATACATAAAATATTTATTATATATTCATAAAATGAAAATACAATAAATAAATTGAAAAAATGGGACAAACTGTCTGTCTCTGATAGCAAAGATTGATAAAATTTACAAATAGTTCATAAAAAAAAACTTTTTTTGTTTGTTGTCTTGTTAGTCCACTCTTGCTCTTGGGCTACATGTCGCGGCGCGTTATCAGAGTCTCTTAATTGAAGATAATAAGGGAGGACATGTGTCTCTGTCGGGTTTTTATGGGGTGTAAGAGAGGTGCGGCGGGGAGGGTGTTTCACTTTTTGGACTTTGGAGTCTCGTTAAGTCCGGCTATTAATTTACGTCAATCGTGTTTCCGTTACTTTGGTGGGGAATGTCGATTTAAAAGGGTACTTTTTCATTACGGCTCTCGTCTCCTTTGATGGTGATTCGGTTAGTCTGGAGTGTTAGTGTCAACATATTATGTGAATCCGGCTTCACACACATCTACCTAGCTGCTCGCTTTATGTACTTGGGGGATATAACCGAATTTATTTGGGTCGTTTTGTATACACCTAACGATAAAAGAAAAATATTGCTGCCAAAAAATTTTGTTAATTACTTTAAAGTCAAATAGTAGGATAATCTAGGGTATAAAAAACTGTGTTTGTAGCAATAGCTAATTAACTTTATCACTGATTTTATCACTTAACATAGTTAAACGCAATTACGAAAGGTATTCTCTTCATTAACATTGCAAAGTGATATTCCAAAATGATTATTTTTACTAAGGACTAATAAAAAATAAAAAAAAAGGATATTTTAATCATTTTCACATTATCGCGAGAAAAATGTTCGGTTTATCGGTAGTATAATTTTGCTCTCAGAAAAGTTATGGCCGTAGTCCACCACGCTGACCAAGTGTGGAGTGATAGAATTTACACGCCTTTGAGAACACTATGGAGAGAATTCATAGGCTTGTAGATTTCCTCGGGAGGATTCCTTTTACTGTTTAAGAAAGTGATTTTTAATTTATTATATTATATTAACTTCGCCCTCATACTCCTAAGACATTAAATGCTAACCAGTCTACCAACACGGCATTTATGATCCTCAAGTAATTCTGAAAACGCTACGTTTGACGTAGCTTTAAATATCCCTCAAAGACGTCAACCCCCACCCCCTGGGTCACTCCCCCTCCCCCCGCGGCAGATGGATTGATATTGCTCGAATGCAGGTGAGCGGGCAGCGATCTCGGAACAATGGCGATTTATAAACTTGTGTCTTGCATTGAGCTGGCTCGCCGATGCAGGGCACTGCGGTGCGAGGCCGGGTCCCGTCTGTCTTGTTATTTATATATATATCCATGGCTAGCGAACGAGCAGACGGGTCGTCTGATGTTAAGGAATTACCCATTAGCCATCTGCAGCAGTAATGGTGCCGGCTGAACATCATGATCAACCCATTGACGGCTCACTACAGAGCACGGGTCCCCTCTCAATATGAGAAGGGTTTAGCCATAGTCCAGCACGCTAGACATGTGTGGAACGCCTTTGAAAACATTATGGAGTACTTTCAGGCATGTAAGTTTCCTCACGAACTTTTCCTGAAGGAAGGTGAACCGTTGAAGCAAGTGATATTAAAATTGCTTAAAAATGCACATAACTCCGAAAAGTTAGAGGTGTATGCCCGGAGTTGAACCCCCCACATCTGATTAAGCGGCGGACGTCCTAACCAATAGGCTATCACAGCTTATCAGATCAGACTTTAGCTGGGTATCGCACGCCCTGTGCCACGGACGTTGTTAAAACGGAGATGGTTGTTGTAAGGAGTTCTTTAGCACTATTACTTAATTTTTATCAACCCGGCCTGACATCGTGGCTGTGTGACCTGGATTGTATGCAAAAACTTTTACATAATCGGAAGACAAATCCCCGCCCGTCTTTTTCATAGTCCAACAACCTGCTAATTACTCATCCTTAAACAAATAGTTACTCACCATCATCTTCATCCTATGAGCGTTTCACATTTGCTCATTTAAGAGAATATACAAATGAAAATGAATGGACTGAGTCTTCCAACCAAAAGCTTAACGAACTCTCGGCTAATACCGGAAAATATAGAAAAGCTTAATTCCTATGAACTGTTTGCTCAACTGCGATCTACCGTCGAATATGCTAACCACTACATGCGTAACCTCGCCATTTTTTGTTCGATCGTTGTAATGACGTGACAAGTTATCGGCTCATCTCACCTGCTGTTAGTGGCAGCGGGCCTGAGCAGTGGGAGGTGGGTACCCCGTCTTTGATATTGTTTACATTACGCAAGTGAATTCGATAAACTTCGGCAAACATCTAGATGGCATCCTGGATAGTTTTATCGCGAAAAATTATAGAGTTCCCTCTTGCTATTCTTTAATTCTCTACCCACGCACATATAATTAAAATTATTTAGTACTAGCTGATTGTGTGCTCCCATCAACGTGTAGCAGCCTTTCCCGTAGAAACCAATTTATTTAATTCTCCGGATGCAATCTATCTCCTTACCAAATTTTATCGATATATGTTTAGTGGTGCAGGTAACATCGAAATAGAGCTACTTTACAATTAATAGTATTATTTGCTCCAGATTTTTAATTGCAATATCAATGTGTTATTTGAAGTACTTGGAATATACCTTTAAATGAGATAATTATTATGATGAAAGTCCTGCAAGTTCAGATTTTACGCAGATATGGAATAACATTTAAAAAAAAGTAATAAGCTACCTAATTTTTTAAGTTGGTTGAAATCACCAAAACAACACATACACTTCTCTAGAACGCACACCAAAGCGTTTACCCCCCCTTATTATCCAGGGTGGGGGTCACTCCCACCCCGCAGGAGGTCCGTCACGTCACTGTCCCGGAATCGCCGACGTTCGAGCGTCTCGTTTGTCCCGGTCTTGAAGGGTTGGAATAAATTTGCGGCCACATTTGAAGTTAAAATGAATTCGTGGACGAAATGTGTCATAACAATTAGATTTATTTTGACATATTATTTACCAACGGTAACCGTAACTTCGTCCATTTACAACTTTTGATAAATATTATTTTTCCTTAAAAAGTTTAACTTGCTAAGCTATATAACCCCGACGCGCTGGTACATATACGCATTTACCGTTGTGTACCAGCTAGCTTCGGTAATCATCCGCTGATGTAGCCACGGTCATGTGCGAAAGCTCTTGACTTTCCCGTCAAGGGTCAGGGAACTTCTTGATTTCTTGGCCCTATCCGAGAACCGAAACCAGGACCTATTCCCATGCTAACAACGAGGTAGTATTGACAGGTGTATATAATATTTCCGCATTGCCGAAGACGCCATACAATTTACCATCAGTATTCCAATACCTGAGACCCGACGAACAAAACGACCGCTGGGGTTTTTTATTTCCTCGTATGCAATCGCTCCGTCTTACGTCTGCTCAGTGCAATATCAATCCATCTGGCGGGCGGGGCGGCGCGAGGGGGAGAGCCCCCACCACCCCGTGTCAGTCTTAAATGACTGTCACGGGTGCAGTCGGGTGGCATTCGCTCCAAGACCGTCGGATGGACGGCTCTTCCCGCTTTGATATTGCCTCGTTATTTGTTATTGTATTGCGCTTTATGTTTATGGCGTTCTAAATTTTAACATTGTGCCGTGCTGCTCGGGGCTACGCGTCCCTAGACTTTAAGCCTTTTGACATCTCTCTCTCTCTCTGCCTCTGTCTGTCTTTATCTAGACTGGCATGTCAAAACGTAGACGGCTTGATAACATCGTCTATTGTTAAGTTTTAGTGATCATAACTTGCTTTGTACCTAACTCCATCCGCTTCATTTATTTTAGTGGGTATGAATAATATAATTTATACTGCTGAAGCCGATATTGCAACACCATTCTTACTGTTCCCTAAGTGTACCCCTGTCTTAAATAACTGAATGAATCATGACCATCTTTGTAATGCAAGCTTTATTTAGGGCAAAAATTAGCGGTTGAGCTTTGCATGTACACTATATACATAGTGTACATGCATTTAATTTTACTATTTAAAAAAAAACAAACAACTGTTTTAATTACATAATATAATTGTAATATAGATATACATATAATTTACAAAACGTATTTAGTTGAATTCTAAAGTAGGCATACTAAACTGATTTCACTATTATGAATCTAACTTTTTACGAAGAATATCTTCAGGGATTAATAATGCTGTAGCTACACAAAAAAAGCTTTAATATAAAAGTAATATTTCAGAAACATAGAAAAATATTTTTATATCAACCATAAAAAAATAGACACCCAGTAATCTTCGGTTCAACCCTGATGTACTCCGAAGTGTCGGCAGCCCTGTATCATTGTTTTACTTCTCGTAAGCTTATTGCGTAACACCAAAACCCAATTTATATAATTGCTGTTATAAAAGTCGCATTGGGAGCAGCGGTCCCCCGCGCACTGCTGCTCCGGAGCAGCGGCTCGCGGCCGTACATCGCACGTGTCACTTTACATCGCGTGGCACTCACTTGTTTTTGCTGGCTCTCATTGAGCTGTCAATGTGACGCTTATTCTACGTCACTCCGAGCGCGATGGTGTTCAGAATAACTCCTCGGGCTTATATGTTTATTTTATTTCTGCACCTGATGCAGTTCCGAGGGAAATTCTGAATTAACTTTTTGCATTGTGTTTAACAGGAGTCAGGTTTAACATTCTCGCTGTGAACATTTGAATTTAGAATAGATGGAATTCATGAGAAACTTTTTCACATGGATCATGCTTTCTTTGGAACGATTACCGAAATAAATGAAATTAGTGTAAACTAGTTATGACTACAGAACAAAAGAAAATTATGAATAATATGAAAAATAAACATTGGTTTAAGTGTTTCTTCTGCATATATTATAATGCAAGTGATATTTAACGAACGTAACGACAAAATCGAGCCACCAAGCGATTTAGCGTTCTGGAAAGATGTAGCGTTCAATCCCAGTAAGCATATGGGTTTAATGTAACTTTAATATTCCTCACTGTTTAGCCCGCTACCATCTTAGACTGCATCACCACTTAACACCAGGTGAGATTGCAGTCAGGGGTATGTACTCAGTGTATATATCATGTGGAAGGTTTGAGAGATAATATTCATATGTAGTAAAATATCATCAATATCAGTGAGTTCAACTTAGGAAACTCACTCAAATTAATGTAGTATTTATTTGTTATAGTTAACTCTACAACTTTGATTTAAATAAAAAGATATAAACTAAGAAGCCAGTTGAAAAATTGTTAATTAAACAAGACAAATATTGAAGTAGTGACGTCAGATTTTTGTCTGTCAGTCAGCTTTTAGTGGAGTTCGAGCAGTGCATTATCGACTTGCATCGAGATGACGCCAGCGCTGTCACTCCCACGTCCCCAAGTTTACTCTGCTCCGCTGGAAATTTCACTCTAGACTTGGCAGAAAGTGGGCCAAGTCATAGGCGATGTCATTTCAAAATCGGAAAAACACGTTAAAACTGTTCTTATCATATCATAATTGTCATTTAAATTAATTATATATCTATATACCTATACGATATTAGGAGTATTCTGACAAAGTAAATTTTTATAAGTTTAATCATTTTCTTTATATTAATAAATTGATCTATAATTTCAATTATCTAACATAACCATAGTTTGCAACACTGAATTTAAATGGATTAAATCTTCTATACCTAATTACTTATCGTATAAAGCACAGGATTCTTTACTTTCATTTGATCGGCATATAATCTTTTTCGTCAATAGATCAAAAAAATGCCGTGAAAACAACTCGAACAGTTCAATGTTACACTAGCAATCAATATTATATAAAGGTTTATATGAATACTCGAGACAGCCGTGTTTAGTTATATGGTAAGTTTTAATTTCTGCTAAGTCTACGTTAAGTTTTCGATAATATGCTATTAATAATATTAATCTAGCCCACAGCCAAAATTTTTTTTTCTCTAAAAACCTCTTTACAATACCCGGATTTATAATATCTGGGAGTACAGATATAATAATAATGTCATATTATGTTTGAAATTTTTATCCTAGAGTTACCTTAATCTCTTTTGTGAAGTCCAAAACAAATTTATTAACCGCTGTTGCTCATAACTTGCACCATTTACTTTAAGTCAGTCCCGTCACGTCAGTGTTTCTGACTGTCTCCATAGCATACAATCTACGATCTAACATCAAATGTATATTTTATGCGATGCTCGTGGCATTTTATTATTTTTCTTTTAATCAATGGATAAATTGTTGTTCCTTTTTAAAACTTCAACACTATGTGACAGTTTGTTGATCAAAGTTAAAGTCTTTAACTTTATATTCTATCTTCATATATAGAAGCGATTATTCACTGGGGAAGACTTTTTACTTCACTCATTCATTATTTTAACAATAGTATTAGTATTAGAGTTAAGATTACACGAGTATATTGTGTAGTCGAGATTTTATAATTGTGAAAAAAAAACTATGGATAAAAATGGACACAGTGACATAAATTTGCTACACATCTGATATGTAAAAGCGTATGGAATCTACCGAATGTATTCTTCATTTGGATTATCTAAAGATCTGTCCTTAATAAACAATTCAATTAACTACGAAGACAGTACAGTTGCTAATTGCGAATCCGCTAATGTTCATGATATGGGCCGCTTTCTTAAAATCACTCACTGTCACGTCAACCTCGCATATCTCAGCTGTGATGACAGCCCACGACTGGCTTTGTTCTACCATTATTTGCTCGCCGTCTTTCTTTCAGTTGAATTTTACATTTCCTTCATTTGCCCGTGTATTCGGTGAATATTATTGGAGATATAGGACAGAAGTCCTGAGACAGAAGCAAATATACCACTTAAAATAACCGATATTAATAGATAACTTTAACAATTAAAGTGGTTTAATTCGATTTTTACCCTTCGTTGATGATTATTACTACCTATTCGTTGTAAATGATAGGAACTGTACAATAAATACCCAGTTCTTCTTAACACTTGCACATTTGGGCACACATCCTACTGCCATCTTAGATAATCATTGCTTATTTCAACAGGATTTTATTGAACAAAACCTTAATCTATCCGGACCAAACCGTGGACATCAGCTAGTAATTCGTATACAGGCATCTTCATTGATTTCTATAGGTCTACTTGCAAGAAGATTGTTTTGAGATTCATTTCTTTGTTAACTGCCTGCTCCGTTTCTTTTTAATCACCTTCGTGCCGATATAAGTGAAATATATAAATTAGCCCGCTTAAGCGCATGGCCTGCGCCGCTCTCTCCAAGTCAGCCGCTGTCACGTCAACGTCGCCGAGTGTCTCGCCTGCGATGACAGCCGCGACTGTTCCAGCGCTCCTTGCTCCGTCTTCGTTTATTTCCGTTCCGCTTATAATTGATTGCACATAAACGTCGATATCGTGGACGGGTTCTTTTTTGACGAATGGCAACTTGATGACTAGTTTTCTCTATTTCCTTTGCCAATTTTACTATCATTAGTTCTTGCGCACACATACCCTGGAAGAAACAATTGGTGGACTTAAAGTCAAAGCATTTTCTAATAGTATATCATTGGTCAATTGTATAGTTTTTGCATATATTGTATTGTATTTTCTAAAGCATTTTTTTTATATACAAAGCAAGCAAACGAGCAGGCGGGTCACCTGATGGTAAGTGATTACCGCCGCCTATGAACATTTGCAGCACCAGAGGCACCGCCAATGCGTTGCTGGCCCTTGAGCAATTTGTTAATCCGCCCTTTGAATCCCCATATTATAGCCATTAGGGAACACAGAAGATGGACGCATTATGTCAATCATTGTAGTTTTAAGAAATAACTTTGTTACAGTCATATCACTTTCATCATTATCAACCTTTAAATGCCCATCTGTCGAGTACAGACCACTTTCTTCAAGAGGTAGGATTACGAGTTTTGACCCACCGCTGTTCTACTTGTGGGTTGGCGCATGGCTGGATTTAATAATTATTATTATCACTACATAAGTCCGGAACTGAGGGCTAAACATGTGTAGAGGGTAGATAGCGCCAATTTCCTTGTTTTGATAAGTACTTTTAACAATAAAGTTGTCACAGACACATGCGTATGGAAAGTACAACTGTTTCAATCTTGTGTCCGATCTTCTGTTCTTTTTTCTTTTATTTGACTGTACTATCGTAGACGTACAAGTGATGTTGATTTGGTATTGAAACCTGAAATATAACAAGTATTAATATATTAGTTTGTATTTATGAAAGCTAGCAGCTCGTATTACTTAACCCGGGTTCAGTAACTAAAGTAGAGTCACGGCACACGCCGGCGGTAGTGTGACACCGCCGCTGCCTGCCGCTGACAACTTGTCACGTCACTCGCAAACCGCAGTGTTGCTGCATGCTGACTAACATGCATTTAAAATTATTATATTATATCATATAAATCTATTACAGACTTGATTATATTCATATTACTTGTGATTATCCATAAAACGCCTGAGAGTTCTCCATAACGTTCTCAAAGGCGTGTGAAGTCTGCCAATCTGCACATAGCCAGCGTGGTGGACTATGGCCAAACCCTTCTCATCCGTGCTCTGTACTTAGTTGATCATAATGATCAGACTTCATTATATTCATATTACCTGTGATTATCCGTATAACATACGGGGCTGATACTAAAATACTAAAATAATAACGGGGACTATTCATGAAACTCGTTACTATTAAAAAATAAATTGAATAATTGTGTGATTTTGTTTAAATTTAACTCTAAAATCTTAATGTAACAAGCATTACTTATTATAAAGCCAAAATGTAAATACTGTACTGTATGTAATTATTTAGTGTGTGGTCTACAACTGTGATGAAATTGATTTTTAATCAATGATACAAAGATCTTCCACATTTATAATTGTCATTCTAATATTGCGTGCTGATTGCAAGTTGGCACGTCGTTCGCTGCCCAATTTATATTAATGTTTAAAATTAACACGTTTTATGTCATTAAAATTTTTCAGACCATAGAATTTATGAATGGAATTAGTATCTATTTAGTTAAATAACCATTCAACCTAAATGAATGAATGAAGATAAATCAAAAATAAATAATCAAAATAAAAGTAAAATTTTGGCATCGTTTGTCATTTTGCAAGCTGCTAGTATTGACATTCTGCGAACTTCCTTTACCCAATATACGTTTTATACGTCTGTTCATATTAAAATAAACACGTTTTAATCTCAATATTCCGTATTTCTTATATGACTTCTCAAAATACTACAATCGTATTTAGTAGTTCATTATGTAGAAGAGAAAACGATATAAACCTTTAGGCGTATATGTTTCCACGTGAACTATTTTCACCTCAAAATTAAACCTTAAAATCCTGTGTTCCTTATCATATGCACAAAATACTATAAATAACATTAGCAGTACATTATGTCGCTGCAGCAGCGCATGCCGTGGACAGCTTGTCACGTCATTCGCAAGCTTGGCAAGTCGTGACACTCTGCGAACTACTTTCACCCAATATTTCTATGTCGGGTCTTTTTAAACTTCAATGTTTTCTCCTTGGTATTGATGAAGTAAAATTACGCTTTATTCTTACTGCATAAACTTAAAATTCTGATCTTTCTCTTCCTCCCTAGCGAAAAGGTGCGTAAGAAGAAGTGCGAAGTGCGTAGTAAGAATCATTCCTAAAATATAAAATTAGGAAGGTTATCTGGGTAAAAAATATTTATGTAGACATTATGAGTGAGTGTGACTAATATAACATGACATTTATTATCTAAGAACCTTCTTATTATTATTATTATAAAAAGTATTCTTACCTTCATTTTTTAGATTAGATATTGAGATAGATACAAGATAAGAAAGTTGCACATTACATTTTTTACGCAATAAAAACAAACATTCACGGATAACGAAGTAAACTTTTTTTCTCCAGTCCATAATGTTTCATCGAAATATTAAAAAAGTAAGTCTCTAAACATGGCTCTGGGTTCGAAACCCGGGCCGGATCTGTAGTTTGTGATGCTGTCTTTCTGTATTTTAAAGTTAATACTATGCCTATATGTTCTCAAAGATATGTGAAGTCTGCCAATCCGCACATGGCCAGCGTGGTGGACTGTGGCCAAACCCTTCTCATATTGAGAGGAGACCCGTGCTCTGTAGTGAGTTGGCAATGGGTTGATTATGACTATGCCTATAGCATAATATGTGATCAACTAAATTAAATCAACTTGATGGGTCATCACTAAGCTCATCTTTGCTACTTTGTCCAGCAATGGGGCTTTGGTAAAGTGAGGAGTATCGTGATGATGGTGATGAAGCCGCTTTGAAATGTTGATAGAGTATTCAAGAACAGAAGACGGAGCATGTGTGCCCGTATGCGCCAATGAGCGCTAATCAATACGCTCGAAGGTGGCGAAAAATAACGAATGTTGTATTACCGATGCTCGTGTGTTTCCGTGCGCCGGCTGCGGCGACCGTCCGCACAAAAATAATCCCGCTTGGCAACGTATTGGTGGAGTTTACATATTAAAGAAATGCGACATGTATTGGTGGATTTTACAAGGTGCCTACATTAAAGAAATGTGACATTGCACATAATCTGAATTATAACTACATGTGTACAATAAACATTGCCATCCACCAAATGATCTAATCATCATGATCAACCCATTCTCGGCTCAATACAGAGCACGTGTCTCCTCTCAATATGAGAAGGGTCATGTGCGGATTGGCAGACTTCACACGCCTTTGAGAATATTATGGAGAACTCTCAGGCGAGCCGGTTTCCTCTCGATGTTTTCCTTCACCGTTGAAGCAAGTGATATTTTAATTGCTTAAAAACGCACATAACTCAGAAAAGTTATCGGTGCGAACCCCCGACCTCTGATTAGGATGACGATGACGCTAACCGCTAGGCGTATCAATGCGTGTATGATAATGATCTAATAAGACTTACCTATTCTATAACCCAAATTCGCAATAAAAATTTTCGCAATCAGTTAGATTGATTGATTGATTGTTCTATACGAACCATAAATGGTAAAAATGGAACTGAATAATCGTGGTCCTAAATCCAAAGCTGACTTAGTTTTACAAATATCAAAATAATTTTTATTTTTTATTTAGGCTACATCATCACTTTGACTAGGTTGTTATTGCAGCCAACGGCTAGTCTTTGTATGAAAAACTCAATGGCATACAGAATGATCGCCTCAGATCATAATTTGTTTATGTTATAATATAATTATTATAAATGTCATGCGATCTGTTTTGCCGACGCTGCAGCGGCGTATGCAGCGGCGCTCGTAATCGACGGCCGGCCGGGGACGTATTGGGCCGTCGTTGAGACGCCGCTGGCTCTCTGTGTTTTTAAAGCTTTCTTTGCCCCCAGCCTCCCCCCGGGTGGGGGCAACAATCGATGGACGTCACGTTAGTGCAACGCCCGATCAAGTGCATACGTGAGGACTTCTTTGATATGTCTCTGTGGGTCGGCGCGCAGAGGGCGGTTGCTTGTTAATTTCTTTTCGTTTTCTAAATGAAATCTCGGAACGCTTCGGTCGAATTACTTGGGAGAAACATTTCGTCCAAACATTTCTAAACGGGGTTTATTACAACTGCATTTTCGATATAGGTACTCATAATACAACTGTACCCGGACGATTTCTGTAAATTGAATATGTTCCGAAAAGAATTTTGATGGTTTAAAGAAATCATCAAAATTTGATGGTTTAAATCCCATTGCATAGGCGAAAGGTTAAAATTTCTTAAGTTTTATTTGTAGGTGGTAAGATGTTCGTAATTTTGAAGGTTGTTTGTTTTAAATATGATTGCATCAATTGATTGTTATGCGTGCCACACAAAAATAAATCAAAATGCTTTAAAAGGTATTTTTTTTAATATTCTCATATACTCGAAAGTAATTTTTATGTGTAACAAAAACAAAACAGCACTATGATATAAATCTTTCCTGCCCGGAAGCACGGCCGTGACAACTGCCGCGTCACCCTCACTGACTTGACGGTCCACCATTCCAACCGGGTTCATGACGTATAATAATATTCTATTCAGCATTTTTTTTAATAAGTTGAATAAAGCTCATGTATCAATTGTTCTTATAAAAACGTGAACATACCACACATAACGAGCTCCGTGGCGCGGTGCGTGAGCTGCAGTATTTCAATATGGGAATCAAAGATTTACTGCCCGGCTCGAGTTAGGTGAAGAAGCAGTGATAGCCTAGTGGTTAGGGCGTCAGCATCCTAATCAGAGGTCGGCGGTTCGAATCCGGGCACGCACCTACAAATTTTCGGAGTTATGTGCGTTTTAAAAAAATAATTAAAATATCACTTGCCTCAACGGTGAAGGAAAACATCGTGAGGAAACCTGCACGCCTGAGAGTTCTCCATAATGTTCTCAAAGGCGTGTGAAGTCTGCCAATCCGCACACGGCCAGCGTGGTGGACTATGGCCAAACCCTTCTCGTATTGAGAGGAGACCCGTGCTCTATAGTGAGCCGGTAATGGGTTGATCATGACGATGAAGATGATGCGGCCACGGCTATGCAGCACTCTACTGGCAAAATCATATCGCCAAGCCAATTAAAGTGTATCGGAAATACACCAAGTAACCAGTTTAGAGGATGGGTTCAACCGGCACTGCATCTGGTGGCTCTCCTGGTTCTGATATTTGCTCTGACTCCGTGTAACGATTGAATCGATGAGGGGGTGTTAACCCCCGCATGGTTTTATAGTACCAGGTGAGATTATTTTCTCCAAAGGGCTTCAGTTTCGTGAAATAAATGAAGAACGCAACTAAGGCTGAGATCTATAGAGCGCACTTTGAACTGTCTCAAGCAAAGTTAGTGTTGAACGAGAGATTTATATTTGACATAGCTTCGTCTCGTTTTAACAGTTCGAAGTCAAATCAAAGTTTGTCTAAGCACGGTTAAAAAATAATCTAATAGGTATTGAATTTTACAGTACTAACTGATATATACATAGAAACACTATCATTGTGTTGTATCACTATGACGACAGTGCAACTTCCTACGGTCTTGTTAAAATAAATATGAGGTCTAGAGTGCTATTTTTTCTACTTTATCGCGATAGTTATCGCATTTAATTACAATTCACTTCTATCAACTAAAAAACAAAGCTTTGATTTATATTTTTTTAGATAGGGTATTGGAAAAAGTCCAAAAGTTAAGTGCCGCCAGTGATCGAATATTTCCCTCTCTCTAAAAGTGAGGCCGAAGTCTTGCTCACTCTTATTTAATATACAGGTAAACGCATACCTAATCACCAAAGCCATAATTACGAATATCAGAACATTTTCAACACAGACTAACTAACAACACTAAATCGAAGTAGCAAATAAACCGTACAACTCAATATTAAAGAGTAAACTTCGGCTAGTTAGGGAGTACTAAAGAAGTGCATTTCGCAAATCGCTCGAACGCGCGACCTGTCGCCGGGAGCGGCGCGCGAACAAATCAACACAGTTGTAACGCTGACGTCAAGTTAATTAAAACAGCGAAAAGTTGGAGATTTAAAAGCGACGCCGGTTTCTGCTGCGTGCGGCGCGAGCGGAAAGCGATTCAGAGGCGCTGCATCCGAGTGCCACAAACGTTTTGTATGTCCTGAAGATGCTCCGGTGTCAGAGCGAAACGTGTGTTGAGCGTATTTTGGATGTTCTTTGTGTTGTAAAGTATAGAAAAAATCATCTAAAATAAATATACACCCGGCGAATTTGTCGTCAGCGTATTTTGTTACTTGTATGTGGTTATGAAATTCACGTTATATTTACGTAAATTAGCGAATTATAGCTAATTATGCAATAACAAAATATTAAACTATTCGTTGCATGAGAAACAACCAAATAGAGTGAGAGCAGCAGTATTTGATACATTAATTGAAATAATATTTGTCCTTCCCTCAACTATTTATTATATTAATTTGGATATTTGGATATTAATTTGGATTTGGCCAAATTTGAGTGGTTGTGGAAAACTGTGTTAAATTACATCATACCAGTTGAACCTAGCTACGCTTCACTATATCACAGTTTTATTTAAAAAAAAAAAGAAATATTTGTTATTTACGAGTACATAGCATACATAACTTATACTGAAATACGTGACAGTTGAGCAGTCTAGCTACAAAAAACTACTTATTTGTTGTTTGTTGTGCGTAGTTTTAGATCCCTAATATGTTTCTACATTTTATGATTGCCTAGGGATACCCGTGGGTTGCGT
Organism: Lasiommata megera; assembly: GCA_928268935.1. Classification (NCBI taxonomy): domain Eukaryota; kingdom Metazoa; phylum Arthropoda; class Insecta; order Lepidoptera; family Nymphalidae; genus Lasiommata; species Lasiommata megera. The sequence continues at coordinate 882,251 of OV743312.1, forward strand.
TTTGATTGGATAGCATAGGGGCTGATAGAAAAACGCTTATCGCTCAGTCTATGCGCAAAGACCAACCAATGCGCCGAGCTGTCGTAACGAAAGAACAGTTCGAAAATATGAAAACAAACTACTTACAAACTGTGAATGGAAAAATAAGTTGCATTCGCCGCGTCAATACACGACGAGAAGTAATAACTAATGTACGTTTTAATTACAAACTGACTTCTTCTCAATTGATTTTCTCCTGTATTGAACTAGCATTCATCGCAATTCTAGGTAGGAAAAAAATGGGCTGTAACGCACTGAATATTAGAAGTAAAAGTAAACTTGTTTTACCGTTTAGTAGGCTGCACAAAATTAGTAACTCATTCAAAGGAAATTGTATTTTATTTTATAATAAATAACCTATATCTTGGGGTTGTCTATCAATAAGTTCAAAGATTTTATAAAACGAAAGCTTGTAGAAAAATCATATTACGATATAAAGGATTATATAAACGATATAAAAAGCTTGGGTGTGAATTGCTCTATCTCCTACTATACTATAATTTATTATTGATTAAATGAAAAAAAAAAACCGGCTAAGTTTGTTGTGGGTTTCTTCTTTAGACCTGGGCGCGATTTGAACCCTCTTAGCTTTAGTTTTAAGTTGTCGAGTGTAGTTATCACCATCACTTCACGAATAGAAATAATGAAATGAACGATTCATTGCCTGTAATAGGTTTATGTGAATAAAGTTATTTTTGATTTGATTTAATTTTTACCTACCTACTTGGCTACCTTAGTATATATATAACTGTTTTTTATTGTATATACGAGTATATTAGCAGCGTTTTATATTCCTCTCCCCTTGCATATCTGTGAGCTCCCGCCGTTCCTTGAGGGAAAATAAGCTCGAATGTTGAGATATAACCATCAAAGCTTCCTTTGCTTTGAAAGCAGCTAAGCTGGGGAATGCGCTCCCAGATGAATTCCGGCGCTCTCAATTTTTTAAAACCCGCGTCAAAAACCATTATCTGTCACTATAATTAATATGTTTTGCTTTCTAATATTTCATCATGACCAACCCATTGCCGGCTCACTACAGAGCGCGGGTCTCCTCTCAATATAAGAAGGGTTTGGCCGTAGTCAACCACTGGTCATGTGCGGATTAGCAGACTCACACGCATTTGAGAACATTATGGAGAACAATCAGGCGTGCAGGTTTCCTCACGATGTTTTCCTTCACCGTTGAAGCAAGTCATATTTTAATTGCTATATTAGTAGATATATTGTAATTATCATAGAAATTATATATTTTTGTTATTTCTTGCTAATATGTAATTATTAGTGTATATATATGTATAACTGCTCCGATTTCCCGTCTTTCATATATTTGTTCTCCTTTTGGTTAGGTAGCCTGTAAGACATCGCTTTTAGTCATAAGGTCGCCTTTTGCTTTTATGTTTTGTATTTATGTTTCCATAATTCTTTCTTTTTGTCCTTCATATGCAATACATATGTTTAAATAAATAAATATATTTCTGAATAGGTTTTTGGATATCGTTTTAGTCGGCTTAGAGTTCCTGTAACGAAAAAGGTAATACTTTCCTCATTTATAGATGTTACGTGTTTGAATTGAGTCCACGTCACGAGATGAATTGTACGGGAAGGCCACAACGTCAATGTCGTAGAGAAGCGCAAGGTCGATTTGGTCAGTTATTAAACAAGCCGTTGACAGTGTACCGACTTTATTAACTTTGAGCAAGTTGAAGGACTTTCACCAGTTAGATAAATTGAAAACGTGTAGTGTCGCACGCGCGGCGTTGTGTTGCGGATCAATTCGGCCTCAACTTTAATTTGAAAACTTTCTGGCTCCAGTAATTTCGGGTGACGTGTTAAGGTTCGCGCTCACTATTTAGCTCAAAGGCATCACCGATGGCAAGGTCTAAAAGTTGACGTAATTATCTTAATAAGAAGACTTCTAATTACCTGGATATTTGTGATTATGCAGTGACTTTTCTTACTTTATGACTGGGACTGGTCTTGCTCTCTTTGTGTTTCGATTGACGCTGTTTACCCATGTTGAGGGTACAAGTTATTAATGTGTTGTTAGTCTTAACTGCAAAATCATTTAATCTTTGGTTAATATTTTAAATTATCAGTAAATACAAAAAAAAAAAACAGGCATATCTAATCAATTTATTGCTTGAGCTCCAGCAATTAGTGGAAGCTTTCATAAATGTATCTATAAAGTGGTTTCAAATTGACTAAATATATATTTTTTGAGAAATAAAAGGAAGGGAAATGAACTTAACATTGAAAAAGACACTTATTGAAAATCGATAACTGACCAGGAACCAGATATTATGTTAAAACCGGCATTCCTTGCAATTTATGTGTATCAAACGAATTTATAGTGACCCAGTGACTAATGTCTTAGAGTTGATGTTTTAGTATGCGACCACCCTAAGCAGCTGCATCCTAATTTGTCCGTATGCGCCCGGTCATAATGAGCTGCATTTCCGTGCTGTGGGCACTTTTTCGTCTTATCCGGTAACTCTGCCGGCCACCGCGGTTATCCTCGTATTAACTTTCAAATGTTTTCGTGCTCGTCTTAGTTTATATTAAAAGCGTAAAACCAAGTATAGTCAGATGTATTACTCAAGACTCAAAACATGATTATAATATTGAATTGTAAAAAAACTTAAAATATATTATTCATTTGAAACTAAGTCGAAGCCAAAATTTTAATTCTTCATTAAAGGGCCCAGATTCTCTATGTCATAGGTACTCGAAACTCCAAGTTAAATTAAAAAATATATATATTGTAGCTTGATAAATAATAACCTATTATGTAAGGCCTATCCTATACAAAATATTTCAGTTTAAGTGCGCGATCGCCCTAAACAGACGCATTCTCATTTGACCGTCTGTCCCCGGTCAAAATGAGCTGCATTTCCGTGTTCCAGGGTTCTCTGTCGTTTTGGCCGGTAACTTTGCCCGGCCGTGCGCCGAGCTTATGGCGTCGTCGTGTTAACTTTTCAAATGTTTCTTGCACGTCAGGGTTTTATAGCGCTGTTATTTTTTGTAAGCGCATACAAAGCCTCAATATTTTCCAACCCTTTACAGCATATCTTTAATAATTAAATCTGATATCCTGAGTAGTAGTTGTATTTTAACCTGAAATATTGTTACAACATTTATTTTTTTGCTGTTAAATGTAGGCAGTTGTTGAATTACGCATATTAGTGATAACTGATCAGTCTTTCATATAGCTTTCTGCACATTGAGGAAACATTGTCGTTATAGTGATACTGTGATTATATTTGATTCAACACTCGTGGTGATCATTTTTTCAAGAAAAAACCATTGAATATTAAAATCATGAATCATATTTATATATCGAGTAAGCTGTGATAGTCTAGTGGTTAGGGCGTCAGCCTTCTAATCAGAGGTCGGCGGTTCGAATCCGGGCACGCACCTCTAACTTTTCGGAATTATGTGCGTTTTTTAAACAATTAAAATATCACTTGCTTCAACGGTGAAGGAAAACATCGTGAGGAAACCTGCACGCCTGAGAGTTCTCCATAATGTTTTCAAAGGCGTGTGAGGTCTGCCAATCCGCACATGGCCAGCGTGGTGGACTATGGCCAAACCCTTCTCATTGAGAGGAGACCCGTGCTCTGTAGTGAGCCGGTAATGGGTTGTTCATGATGATGAATCATATTTAGATTTAAAAACAACAGAAGTAAGTGCCTCGTTAAAATCGCACCAATAACATTACCGAAATAAATAGAGTAACAAATTTGAAAGTAGTCATTTAAAGCGACTTCCCAGTAAGTCTACCTATTTCAGAAATAATTGGCCCGTAATAGACATATCCGAAGACTCACTTAGCGAGACGAGTGGAAACAACGTTTCGTGGTATTTCTCGACGAAGTTTTGTTAAATTTTAACTCTTCCACAGTGACATATGAGACATATTGCTAAGCAGCCATCCGGCGTGTGTCGCCTTCTTTTTCCCGTTCCAGAGGTATTTTTGGGGGCTATTTTTGAATCGCCGTGTTTTTTCTCTAAAACAGTGTTTTCAACGTGAACTCGTATTGTTACAGTTATAGAAACAGGACATGCTACGTTAACTTTAATTTGTTATTTTACAAGGACGCCATGTTATGATATAACAACCACGTAATTATGTAACTATATATATTCTGGGGATTTTTATGACTGCCAAATCTCAACTAACTAAGCACGTCCATATATGTTTTGGACTCCAGTTTGAATTTCATACCATCACAGAAATTTTATTATCCATTATAGTTGAGTTACCTAAAATAATTCATGACTTCAGCATAGTTTTAAGAGAATGTTAATATTATGTAATTCGAGAAATTCAATTTTGAACAATTGCAAATTACTTTTGTCTTTATCTAAAATTAAGCATTGAAAAGAACATAACTGCATACATTTGAACAATATGCCGATGATACCATCAAAAATAACCCTCAGATAATGTAACCATTCCTAAACACCTTGCCCCTGCGTAAAACATAAACAAGGACAAATTCAAATGTTGCCTCTCCCGAATCTGCGCGCAAACACAACAAACATAATACTAACATTACACCATAAATGCTGTCCCAGGTAAAGGCGCATTATTGGCCAAACAGACGGCAGATGCTACCTCTCCCACAAATCGAATTCCGTATGAATATACCCTTTAATTAAAAGCTATAAAAAACCTCGTTGACCCTACCGAAACCACCCCCGCAAAATAAGTAACTTCCCAAAGACATAACCCGAAATTGGATTACAGAGCGAACGGGGTCTCACCGTCACTCCCTCATAAATATTTTAAAAACTCGGCCCGGCAAAACTATCCGTATCACCGACCGCTTAACCCCGCATCTGCCGCGGCGGGCACTTCCGACCCCGGCGGTATTACGCGGGCAGGTACTACCAATATTCGTTGAATCGTTGAATCCTATCACGGTATTGCAAAGAAATCAAATTAGATATACAATAAGCTTGGATGTGGCCCGATTTACATATGTATTCGTGCTATTTGGTCGGTTGATACGGGATTGCGGCGGGTAACAATATTGCCTGTGTTTACACCGAGTGCCTTGACTTGTTTAAAGACTTGACGTGGACCCCGATTGCCTTTTTCGCGGGCTTGTTATTGGACACGCGCGTGCGATGTGACTGATAACTTGGAGGATATTAAATGTTTATTCAATTACGCTGCATGAGCGTTCAGTTTTAGAAAGGTTTACGTGCTTAAGAGATTTAAATATGTAATATTTATAATATAATTGTATTGTTGAGCGGTGACTGTAAATTGCATTTCTAATACAAAATCTAAAGTTATGGGGTTATAGATACTTAGTAGATATAGAACTTGTCCAAGTATTATAATCATCTAGAATTTAACCAAAAACTGGAATGAAAAGTTATTCATACAATTAGCACGTCTTACGCACTTATGCTTTTTTTTTCGCAAGAAAGTTTCGTTAATTCTTACAAAACTTAAAAACCGATCGATTCTGAGGCGCACATATGAAAACTGTGGAATTATCTCTAATATAATTTAGGATTATTCAAGCTGAGAAGATTATTTATCTTGTCACTTCTCTTCGTCATTATCAGCTTAGTTGTTTCAACACTGGGCGATAGCTTAACTCATACGAGACACTGCTCCGAGATGGATCGCAGGCTATGGTAAACTACTGGAACTCTTAGTTGAAGAAGAGTTTTAACATGTGCTCTCTTAAGTCAAAGTTGTACCCATTCAATTATGTATTTTGATCGAGAGCAAAACATCGATTTACACGATCGCAAATAAGCCGCGTTCACCTTATAAATTATTTATTAGACGTGATAGTTTTTATTAGCTATCAATATCTCTACACCAAATAAATACAGAATAGTCCCTATATCACAAAAAATCCACTTGCCAAACGTAACATAAAAGCAATACCGAATAAACCTTTAAAATGTACCTTTCGAATGGGGATCCCCTGTTATATGTATCGTCCAGGCGGATCCAGCTGGCGTTAAATAAACCATAACTACGGTGTTCGTAACTGGCCCCAATAAAAAGTTGGCACTCCATAAAATAAAATTCGATCACGGGCCTGGGAGGCGTTGTAAAGCTCCCTCCGCGCGCGCGGGTTAAATAATATCTGTGCCGTTAGTGTGTTGTGTACTTACTTAAACTTTAGTACTTGCAATCATAATTGTATACATAATACTTTTTTCCCACCGACCCGGAGCTTGGTGGGTTTCTACATTCTCTGTCTTCTTTGAGAGAGAGGAGACCTGTGGAATGACCGATACATGTGCATCATTAAAGAGGAACATATTATTAAAGCTTATGTATAATATGTTCGATAGTAATGTATATGTCCTGTCCTTAATCATCATGATCATGATCAACCCATTACCAGCTCACTACAGAGCACGGGTCTCCTCTCAATATGAGAAGGGTTTGGCCATAGTCCACCACGCCGGCCGTGTGCGGATTGGCAGACTTCACACGACTTTGAGAACATAATGGAGAGCTCTCAGGCGTGCAGGTTTCCTCACGATGTTTTCCTTCACCGTTGAAGAGAGTGATATTTTTTTTTTTAACGCATATAACTCAAAAAAGTTAGAGGTGAGTGCCCGGATTTGAACCACCGACCTCTGATTAGGAGGCTGACGACCTAACCACTAGGCTATCACCGCTTCCTGTCCTGTCCTTAATGGTTACACCTAAAATACTTTGACAGTAAAATTTCATAAAAATGCACTTTTTATATGAAAAGGAAATCACAAAGACGTGCAAAATTACAGTTCCAGAGTTATCTAAAATTTTAGATAAAATGTGGCAAGCACTTTGTACTCCATGATCTATGTATATCAAAATTCAACAAACTTTTAAATTTCATTTCAAATATAAAAAATTTTAGTTTAATATTAACACAAAAACCAAGAGAATAATTTTGGAAAATCTCTAAAGTAATCAATGAATAGTTGATTAAAATCTAAATAAGGTTTTTTTTTTGTCTTAAACCTTTGTCTGTGACATAAAATAAAGCAAGTGTACTTACTGTCTTTGAAATTCAAACGCCTGTCGAACTAGCGGTCGTTGAGGGTCCCGCACGCAATCGCACGTCTGCGCTCCCCTAGGAGTGAGGAGGTGGGACCGGACAGGACCCCTAGCACGAAAAAGCATATCTCACGAGTGACAATGGTTTTCGAGCACTGAAACTATACAATCGAAGAAAGGGTTTCAAATATTCGTTATGGCTTTAGCCAAATAGCGACTTTACATTTTATCTGATTACTTTTAAGATGGCGGTAACAATAAGTAGGGTATACAGGGAACTATTTAGTGGACCATTATAAAATGATCTGTTGTCAACTTAGAAGTGGCTGATAACAAGTTATCATCATCATTTTTCTATAATGGTAAGATTTAAACGTATTAAATAAAAGCAATTTTTTTCTTCTTCGGTATATTTAAATAAAGATAGTATCCAATTTAACATTTAGAGTCAAATGAACTTAATGATTCAAACCTTGAATTAGGACACTATACATAAAATTAAATAACTGTTTTAGGAGTTGTAAGTTAAGTCGAGTATGTTGACTCTTGGTGACCCGAATTAGATTCATGGGACTTTAAAATGGGTCGTCAGGCCTGGTAGGGGATCAATTTTGCTAGTTCCACGCTTTTTACGCAAGGCTAATCTGCGGTATCAAACCTGCATCCTACGTCCAAGTCGTACGTGTCTATTTCGGCGGGAGTCTTGAATATGAACTAAGAACGCAGGTAAAAAGAAAGTAAAAGTTTTTAATTTGGGACGATACATGCACATAATATAATTTGAAGTATGTGATGCTTATAACGATCACATAAAGTTAATCTGCACCTATTTCAGTGGGAGCCTGAGTATGGTTAAAATCACGGATGTAACAACTGATCGATACTTAACTTGACAACATGCTGTGACTATAACTTTGAGTATGTTGTGAGACTGACCGGTGGCCAACTGTGAGTTACTCATATTATACTAGGAGTTCGTAAGGGGCGGTACGTTTTCGAGCGCGACACTCTCATGCTAAGGGTTCAGGACACTATCTTTCAATGCGACATTCCCGGCCGATATTAAATCCACTTCATTCTATAAAGAATTCCAATGGACTGGGCCGGTCTCTTGTCCCGAAACAAAGGACACTTCATCTGCTATTTTTGCGGTTACCTGCGGGACGTCTGGCGTGTGTCGGTTTTCACGTTGAATGAAATATGATGAAACATTGTTATAAACGTAAAAATATATTGTTTAATCCGTTAATATTTCATTTAATTAATCGACGTGATAATAAGTCGGGGCTACAGGTTTTTCTTGGTTAAACAAATGCATACATAACGTGGTGAACCTTATTTAGATGTAAATATTGTACCTGTATTTCAAACTCTGAGTGCAATGTATAAACAAACTTAAATGTAATTTCAACAGTGTCTAAAGCAGATGTTTTTAGATAAAATAAAATAAAATTTGACAACCTCCGTGGCTCAGTGCGTGCGTTGTCGCATTTTAAAGTTAGAAGTTCCTGGGTTCGATTCCCGGATCGAGACTGGTCTGGTGTTAGGTTTCGGCCATTGCTAGTTACCACCCTACTGACAAAGACGTGTCGCAAAGCGATTTAGTTGTGTGTTTAGTTTAGTTATGTGTTGTATAAAAAATAATGCATTTAATTTAGCTGATATATTACTACTAATCTGTTAATTGTTTGTTTTTATTTAACTACGTCAGCCATAGTTGAACAACCTAAGCACTAGACCACTAAGGTAGCATCATCATGATGAACACATTCTCTGCTCACTATCGAGCACGGGTCTCCTCTCAATATGAGAAGGGTTTGGCCATAGTCCACCACGCTGGATGGATATGGACACCACACACCATGTGTGATGGCACACACGGATTGGCAGTGAAAACACCGTTGGAGCAATTTAATTTTTACCTTGCTGAAGGTAAAAATTAAATATCACTTGCTCCAACGGTGGTACCTTCAGTACCAATAAAAAAAATCCCATTCAGTTATATTCTTCCTTTAATTTTTTATTTGTATTGTTACAGGTAAGCGGAGATCATGCCAAGACAAGGAGGGGAAATCTAAGATAAATGTAATTCATAGAAATACTATGATGTATGTATATAGATCAACATAGCCGCTCTCTATACTTCTGATATTCATCGTACGTTTTCATATCAGCCATATGATCGGCCCCACAGTTTACACGTTTTGTATGTTTCAAAGCTGAATCATTCAATCATATTATCTTTACTCAAATAGTCCTTTAAAAGGCACTTTTGACGGGTCAATAATTTACATAGTAGTGTGTTGATGGTGATAACTACATTCGTTAACTTAAAACTAAACCTAAGAGGGTTCCAAATGAGTCCCGGTCTTATATTGTACTAACCCATACTAAAAACGCTGTAGTAACGCATCCCGAAGGTTCAGCTATTATAGTATTAGTTTTTAAAAGGTGATAAAAGAATACAAAGGTTACCCACCCTTGTATTCTTTTACCAAGTGAACGTTACTTCAATTAAATAATTTCTCGATGTTAAAGTTACTACCGCCATAAAAGCATCATGCTTTCATCTGATGAACATAAAATAGGAAAACTAGATTTGTTCATGTAATTTCTTTTATATCTATTTATATCGTGGGCGAACGAGCAGACAGGTCACCTGAGGTGAAATGATTACCGTCGTCAATAAACATCTGTCACTGGCTGAACCAATCCTCCTGGGTTCGGTTTCTTTTCGGCATTATACCGAACCGCTTAATTCCTTGACGGTATGTATTTTGCCAGTAGGTTGACATATAGCCGCATTGGAAGCTTTCTACTAGACAAGACTCGAGCCGAGACTCGAACCCAGGACCTACCACTTTATGACGCAGTGTCGTCTGCAAACAGTAAAGTCAAACCTACTCGACGTTTCAAAAGTTCTTTAAACTTCGGATGAATGAATATTGAAATGCACCATCAAACACTACATCGCAGAAAAGTTTTTCAATAACATTTTCACATAACGTATTTTTTAATTAAGCGCACGTCACCATCTAGGTGAGTCCATTAAGCCCCCGCCTTATCCCGGGCGGGGATTGCCAATCATCCCGGGATCACGGCGCCTTCCCATTCGGATAATAAGTGCATTTTTGTGAATATTCAAGCGCTCCTCTCGACTCGTCGGTAGAAGTTATTGTGAACGACGTAAATTTTAATCTATCTACCAGTATATAAACAAATAAAATTTAAACCTCTATGTGATTAAGAAACAACTGTGTCGTATTAAGCTTATATGATGACTTGATTGCTCGATGATTACTTTAAAAACATGATGTTTTAAATGTTTCAATAATAACTCTATACCATCAGAGCTGCTTCATTCAAATGTCTGACAACGAATTGTTTAAGTTATTTAAACGGTTTTTCATTAAAACTTACATATTTATTAAATCGAATTCAGGGCCACTTCAGCAAACATATAAATCACTAGGCCAACGAGGTAGTCACGGGGTACTGATTTATTTTCCTTAACCAGTGGATTATTCCGTCGTATTTAGAGATATGTCTGTCTTCGTCAAACTGCAATAGGGGAGGGCCCTATTAGTGAAAATAAATACATTCCACCGCCATTATCAATCCGCCGCCCGGAGTCCGGCGTCCACACGTCGGGGGGACGTCTCCATCCCTTCATCCCGTCTTCACACAGATCAATGCCCCACCTGCACTTTTAATTCTCGAGACAGACCGTCTGTCTTTGAGATGCGACGTTGTTGTTTTACAACTTGGTGCTCTCTATTGATTTAGATAATTGAAGCTAAAGTGGACTTATTGAGTAAAAATACCTGCCTTTTTACCCATAATAGAAAATTTATGCCACTAATTGCGATTATAATGTTATTTCACGTTTTTCGCTGTAATCCCCCAAGTATAAACGAATCTAGCCTTAACTTTTTTCTCATTCCAAATATGCGTAGTTACGTAACCATACCAAAAAAAACACATTCATTAATAGATAAAACTAAACGCTGAAAATGCATAGCGGATATAACATGTACTAAGAGAATAGCGCTACAAAGAGTAACATAGATAATGGGGATAATTAAACACATAAAAATAAATTTAAAAATTATAGGAGTCGGAAACGAATCAAAATCCAATACCATAAAAGCAATATTTCGTTATATTACATTAAATAAATATTACATTGTTTTTCGTCTTATAATTTCGAATATCTCAAATATCTAATCAAACAGGATTTGATTTGCGAAGCAATGCAATATCTCTTAGGATAAGCAGTACTTTTTGCATGTATCAAGTGTACACACACACACACACCAACACAGCGACACTAAAGCAGATAGAACTATAATTCCTGAATCGGGCGACTGGTCACAAATTAGTGAAGCACTCGTTCCTACTCGACCCGTCTCCACATCCGGCCCGGGTGCGGCGACCACGCTGCTATTTGCCAAGAGACCGTCCAGACATGTTGCAACATGTTCCGCGACGAAAATCTAAACCACAATTCAAATATAACGGTATTTGAATAATTGTATCCACATTCAAGTAAATCTAAAATATATTTTACCTCAGTTCAAACAGGTGCATGGATTTTCGGGATACGACTTGGATAATTAAGTAGACCATTCATAGTTTTTCAAGTATGAATTATGAACCCGCCCGCCGTGGTCGGACTTTTATACAGACCCTAAGCACTAAACGAGAATCACACTTAAACCTGTAACAATTTGATACGTGGCGCCGAGATCATACACTTTAAAAAAGATTTTTGTAGACTGTCTTTACATGCACGCTTAAATCTGAAGTAGGTAATCGTACAAAGCTAGAATTTTACACATTAAAGCATTATTACACATTCTTAGGTTTCGTGTAACCTAATTTTACGTGAAAATTATTTTATATTATCGATAGGTGAGATCGCAGTCAAGGTTAAAGTTGTTGATCTGTGAAAAACTATATTTATTACTAACCTATCGTGTGATGAGTTTTATTATTTTAAAAGTGTTTTACTTGCATTATATTTATAAATTTGAAATATGATACTAACACAGTTTAATGAGTGTGTATGTGTTGTAACCGATGTCGTTTTATACGCTTGTTTATAATATTTTGAGACATACAGAGACCCATCTCGTGGACCACATCTTTTATCGAGGTAAAATATTTTACTTCTCGATTAAACTCTTAATACACTTTGAATTAAAAGGTGGAAATGGACATTTTTGAATTGGATACCAAATAAACAGTTTTGTAAAAAAATGAACGTTTAGTTAAAATCTCATTACTATTGTTCAATAACCCTGCAAGAAAGTACAATATTAACAGAAAATTAGTAAAGCAACAAACTTTGTCCTGAATAAACAAGACGTGTGCCCACCGAAGCTGGACACGTCCCGGCCGGACCTCGCCCGTCTTGCAGCGTTTGACTGAGCGAAATCACTCAAAAGTTTTAATGCCGCTTCCGTGGGGACTCCCTCCCTCCCCCCCCCCCTGGCCCCCCCGTGTCCTCCGCGCTGCGCTACGTGTGAACTTCTACGTGTACCGTATTGAAGATGCACTCGTTTTGTTATTCCTTAGATTATTTGCGATGTAATTTCGTGGTTGACGCAATTGCATGTGTATTTTGTTCGGGAATATCTTACTAGTTTTAATTTACTACTCTCCCCTTTTTCTATGACGTAAGTTCTACTTTTTTAATGTTCAAAGTATTAACGATATTGAACTGGTTTTTTTTTATCTTTTAATTATTTGCAATTTATATAGTGTATTAGTCTCCCTTTAGTCTTCTACTTTATACAATATATCTTTTTATTGAAAAGTCAAGTATTATTTGTTATATAATTAATAATTCGTATTCAGCGTAATTGCATGAGTTGTCTTCATAAATAACTTATTAATTTTAATGAAGAGGTGTATCCTGCTCACCTCCGGTTTGTTCTACATAATTTACCGTAGTAAAATGCATTTTATTATGTAATGACATTAGCATGTGTTATTTCTAGAAATCACTTGCAGGTTTTGAGGTTATCAGTGATTTTTGGGGGAAACTTTCTAACTTTTTTACTTTCGGAAAACTCGAGTTATTTTGTTTGCTCACTTAAACTCAGTGGCACCCCTCAGCCTGTATAATCAGTTAGTATAAGTTTTTTTGGCTCAAAATCGAAGAGTCGTATTCGAATATCGAAACACATTAACATCATAGTAAATTGAAACGTGTCTACCTAGTTGTAAAACTCAAATTCTTCCACACTTCCATAGCCAGCACAAGATTGTAAAACACAGATAAGTAGTACAGAAGTTGCAACTTTATTTTAATAGCATAAGATCTATTTTTCTTTGACGTTATAGTGTTTCGATACTCGAAAGCGACTCCACTATTGCTAGTGTGATGACCTTCATACTTATGCTCTTGTCTTTTATCTGAAAATGTCTATGAAAAGTAGACCTGTCAAATGTGGTGGGACATAATATACTGAGAATGATAGGCCTTATTCGGATTGCAATTCGATCGATCAATGCAAATTTCGGAAAGGCAATTTATACATCACCGGGGCCGACGGCGGTTTAATTAGCCGCGGACATCCGCAGCGCTCCCGCGGCCTGAATGAAAAGTTGATTGAATGTCGCCTCTAACCGCGCGTGACGGGCCTTCCGACTGTTACTACCTTTATAACTACTGTAATTGTAAGATCACGTGTGTTGACTTCCCATTGCTTGACACAAGCCTCCTCTCTCGGAGGAGAATTAACCCACCACGTGGGTCGGTGAGTTTTAATGATTCTTATCACACTTGCCAATTTCCAAACTATGGGTTTTTAGAATTTTTAAAGCTAACCTAACCTAACAGTTCTCAGTCCGACACAGCCTTAAACTCAGGACCTTGTCCTGGTCCACAACTACGAGGCAATAATAATAATAATATCATTTATTTGCCAGAATGTTTGTACAATAATCAGATGTTGGGTAAAGAGATGTCAAACGTTTAAGAGGCCCTAACATTCTACTTAATTAATAGTGTGCAATTTTTTTTATAAACACGGACATAACAGGAATGTTATGTTAAAATAAATACAACATAATGTTCTAAAGCTATTCGAATATCGAAAGGTTTTGCTTTTAAAGTAATGTTGATTTTTGCTTACAGCTTTATATGAAGTGAGTGGTCGAATAAACTCTAACTGCAAACCGGGTTGAAGACTTGGCGAGTTACATTATTATCGCTACTGTACAATTTCGTTGTTCTTAACTACTCTCACAATATTTTTAAAAGTATAATTTTTGATAAAAAAAAATTCAATGGAATGCTTTTTACAAACCGGTGGTGTTTTTTTTGACGATTGTTTGGAAACCTGACATTAGGGCAGGAACAAGACGTCCAATGACGTCATTGAGATAACGTCAAAAGGGTTGGGTCCCGAATAAAAAAACGTCCCTTATCAGCAGCCCTCAGTGAATATAGCTCCCGTGATAGAAGTGAAGTGATGAAAAAAATATTTTCTGAATGAGTCGCTGATAATGTAACTTCTACCTGAAATGCATATTTTATTCCTGAATGGGAATTTTTGGGCCTTACTGTGTTTTTTTTTTATATTAGCTAAGCGGTTTGAACAATTAACACTAAAGAACCATTTTCTGTGTTTATGTTGTAAAGTTCATCCGTAAGTTTTCGTTTTTTAGTGTGTTTAGTTTATGAAAATTCTTATTAGTGTCCAGTGTTGACAAATTTGAGGATTTTTAGCTCTTTTCTCTGGTGATTTGACATTTTTTGATATAAAACTTTTATAGCAAAATTAAGGATTATATCCGTTCAGTGAGTCCTTCTATGTCCTCGTTGAAGTTTTATAAAAATAATTCTTGAAATGATATCGGGAAAATCAAAAGTTACTTGAAATTACACTTAACAGACCCGCCGAAAGGATTGACTCAATAAATCTACAATTCTTTCGGTATTTTTGCAGTTTCTTTGCTATTTCCGCGTTGCACTAAAGAACAAAAGTTATGTTAATATTTTATATAAAACTTGTATCTACCTACGTAATTATAATTTAAGTTTTTTGTGCAAATATTTTTTCTTTCTTCTTATTTATTGGCTCCGCGCGATGAGAGATTGAGCTCGTATCGTAGTTTTATGACATAAAATACGCTAATTAATAACAATAATTATGAAGCGACGATAGAAGAAAAAGTACGATAAAAATAAGGAAAACGCGGGTAGGATACTTAAAGAGTGGTTCATGGAAGTTTATAATTAAATTATTGTTTCATCACTGTATTAAAGCAAGTCTAACCTGCATCCTTAGCGGGTTCAAGACTGAGTCCCCCAGTACAGCAAGCAGGACGCACACATGACGTGTTAACATGATCAACTGCGTGTTATAATTATGCCTCTATCCTAATGTAGTTTTCATACAATAAACAAACCGCCATCTTTATAATAAAACAAAAGCGAACAATTTTACAACACACTAAAACTATTTAAGTGATACATTATGTCGCCGCTGCCAACCCTTCACTGCCCGCGTCAAAGTTTTATAAAACTCCGATTCGATTCTAGACATTCTTTTGGGAAATCAAAGGTTACTCGAAATGCCACTTAACAGATCCGCTGACCGGATTGACTCGATAAATCTACAACTCTGTCGGTTTTATTGCTGTTTTCTTTTTATGCTTATCATAATTTTCGTTGTGATAGACGTGATCGGCTGTGGGTTGATTTAAATTGTCCTTACGCGGTCACATTCTTGAATTTATTTACTTTTGTTGTGCATCATCATGAATGAGAAATAAAACGATATTGTTGTATGCTATTATATGTGTTTGTCAGTTTGTGTGTTCGAACGCCCTAATAACAGCAGTTTATTATCGGCATCTGTGTCTTGTGTTTCCAAAGACGGCAAAACTTAATATATAAAAGGAAATGCCAAGTTTTAAAATAATGGACTTGCAGATAACTTGCACTCTTGAGACGGACATTGAATACTTTTTGTTTCAGTAAAATTATTTGCATTTCTCAAAAACGTTGATGAAATCATCCGCAAACAACTAGCATAGTTGAGAGTTATTGAGTTGTTTAAACTTAAAAATAAAAAATTCTAATTCAAAATAATCTTTATTCAAATTGATCTTTGAAAAACATACAATTTTTTACATTATAGTCATCTTATGATGATACCTACATTCATGAACTTAAAACTAAAGTTACGAGGATCTCAAACGCGCCCTAGTCTAAAGAGAAGCCCAGAACCAATTTCCCATAGTATAGTATTTCGGTTATCACCATCACTTTGTCACTTAAAACTATATAAGAGCAATAGAGTTAGAGTAAAAATTCATACCTCATTTGTTTTTATTATTGACGTAAATCTTATTTCTATATTTGGATTTTTCCGTAAGCTTGCTTTTAATATAAACTTTAAACTTATCGTGAGACAACTCCTAGATATGATCCTATAGTTTAAAATATATGCAATTTTAAACGAATAACAAATTAATTGTAGCCTAGTAAACTGCATGGTAAGATTATTTTTGCTTCTAATGCTTAAACTATTGCAGTAATTTTTTTTCTTGAACACAACATTAGGTGACATTCGAAACTCTACGAGTAGCACTAAGTATTTTATATCCTTGAATCATTCCCAGTGAGCGAAACACGAAGAATCCGCAACAAATCAGGCTGCAGCTGCTAGTGACGGACAGACGGACGCGTGCTCCCTTTGACTCGTCTTAAATTATGTCCGGGACGTGATCACCCCCGGGTGCGGCTGGGGGACGGTATTTACTATCGGAACACGCGGGTACCTAAACCGATCAAGGCTAACTTGCGGATGTCACCTAACATTGAATTCAGGTTTATTTCATAAAACATAGTACTTTTTATACAGTAATCATAAAGTTTCATTCGCTATAATCGTTACGAAAGGTTAAATTAGTTAACAGATTTGTATGCTTGTTGTAATGTAACCGTATTGACACTAGAGTTGTTAAACATCATCATCATCATCATGATCAACCCTTTACCGGCTAACTACAGAGCACGGGTCTCCTCTCAATATGAGAGGGGTTTGGCCTTAGCCTACCACGCTGACCATGTGCAGATGTGATTGGCAGACTTCACACGCCTTCGAGAACATTATGGAGAACTCTCAGGCGTGCAGGTTTCCTCAAATTGTTTTCCTTCACCGTTGAAGCAAGTGATATTTTAATTTTTTAAAACGCACATAACTCCGAAAAGTTAGAGGTACGTGCCCGGATTCGAACCGCCGACCTCTGATTAGGTGGCTGACGCCGTAACCACTAAGCTATCACCGCTTCTATCATTATAACTATACTGCTCTCTATATTAATCAATAGAGGAAGCCGTTAGAGCCACAATACTGTGTTAAAGAAAAACTTTTTTTTAAACACTACAAGTTAGCCCTTGACGGCTATCTCACCTGGTATAAGTGACGATGCAGTCTATGATGGTAGCGGGCTAACCTGTTAGGAGTATGGTAAACCCAAGCTCCTAATTGATATCTACGCGACATCGTGTCGGAACGTTACATCGCTTGTGCGGTAGGGTGGTAACTAGCCACGGCCGAAGCCTTCCACCAAACCAGACTCGAGCCGGGAATCGAACCCATGACCTCCAACTTTATAATGCGACAGCGCACTCTCTGCGCCATGGAGGTCGTCAAAAATATATTTAAAAAAGTATACATATAATCAGTTTCTCGCTATGTACAGATAATGAAGTGACACGCGGCCATACCTTGTCACCGCACGGGTTTATAATCTAAATCATTAAAAATTTACATCTCTTTACCAATTAACCAGTTGAAATTAACGATCGGTAGGTAGCCGAACTAGTGGCTAATGATCCGTCACAAAACACTACTTATAGAACAAGTTATTTTATCTTGTATACGATTAACATGTATCATTTCGGTGCTGTCAAGTTTTTACCAACGATTTGCATACATGAATATGTAAGATGACTCAGTAATATTCTATTCATCTGGAAATAATACTGCTTTACAGCGCGGCAGAAATAATGTTTGGAATCATTTTTTTAAATATGGAATGATAAAAGTAGTTGTAAGTAGTAGTATTCTGGAATAATTTAAAAGGGGTAACACAAGTATACCCCTTTTGCATTATTTGAATTTCTACACACACATCATTCAACGTAACACATCTCTAGAGTAGTTCTTTTTCACGTATAATCTTCTTGCATCCCGTTTGTCAAGAATGCCATTAGTAAATATCATGAATAATTCCAATTTATGTGATAGAACTAGGTTAGCAGATCCCATATTCCAGAAGTCATTACGTTATAAATGGATTGTCTCGGCAGTATCAAAGTCGTTATTGTTCAGTCATGTCTTCTTAAGGTTAGGAATCATAGGAATTTCATTTTCTGGTATAGCGTCAGTAAAATTACATCATTGAATTTGCAGAAATAGGTAAGATATCTTCAGTGCAACGGTCTCCGATTTAAACACCATTAGAAAGACTCATAACGTTGAGCATGAGTGATGGTACTGCGAGACCTGCAGCAGGGTATGACATTACTCGATTGGTATTCCCTCACTGTCACGCCGTAATTTACGATGGCTACATCAATATTTTTATTGACTCCATAATTCACCGGGTGTCACATAATTCATCCGTCCGTATAAGACGGTCGGGTGTTCGCTCTCAAGGTTTTTGGGTAAACACGTTTGTGTGACGTGACAGTTTGCTGAGTACATTCTGGTATTCAAATATTCATTTAAAAAGATGATAACGGTCATCATCGTTTTAGCCAAAAGACGACTAAAATCTCAAGTTGGTTATTATACTCGAGTTCTGGAGTGGACAACACTTTCCTGACTCCCGAACTGGTACTGAGAAGCGAGTCGAATATGTAAAGTACTTGACAAATGAGGCCGTTTTGGTAAGATAACTGTTAATGTCATAAACAATTGTATGTAATTCGACTCTATATCTATTTATGTCTTCTCATTTGTCAATCATATATAAGATCCGTTTAAGTAAACTATAAACTATATAATACTTAAATATAAGCTAGAAGCCTTATAACCATATTATTATGTTTATTGAAATAGCTCATTTAATTCGAGTACCTACTGTTATTTATTTTATTGTATATTATAATATGAACTAGAAAGTTAAAAATTCCCTTTTGCCACATTCATTTAATCTCATAGTACCTAAAAAGAAGTTTACTTATCCCACTTCTGAGTTTAAGACATCCGAACCTTTAAAAATGGTTTTAAAACCAAAAGTAAGATAGTACAATAATTCTGTCAACTTAATTCTGACCTATTTAAACAGGGGAGGTTTATAAAATCCTCATGTATAAAGACACTACTTAGATAAGCTAGATTCCAACTTCAGACTCCATTACCATAGTAAATGTGGCCGATTTATAACTCATTCGAATTCGCTGGCACGGTTCAATTATTATAAATATGGCGGCGATGTGGGTCAGGCGAGTGCGCTGGGCGGTGCAAGGAGGGGGAGGTGGGGGGTCTCGCCCGTCAATCGATTGTCAAGGAGTGCAGTGGATCGGGCGGACGGTACACTCACGAAGAAGTTACTAAAGCTAGGATGCATTTACGTATAAAAGTACGGCGTGTGTTCGCGGAGCGCGGGCCAGGGTCTGCTGCTTCGAGTTGTTTTGTTACTAATATCTCTGTTTTAGAAGTTCTTTGTTTCATTGTATTAGTAGATGTGAGTGTAAAATAACTGTCGACAAAGTTTATACTTTATTAGTTTTGCCTACAGCTTCCGTCACGTTATGTAAATTCTTTGTTCTATACAAAAATTTCAATTCTTATTACGCCCCATATAATTTCTTAGTTGACGTCAACATAGTTATCAGTATTCCGAATTTATCGCGAAACATTCAACAAAGCGTTATAAATCAGATAGTTATATAAGCATCATTATCACATACCACCAGGTGAGATAGCCGTCAAGGATCAACATATAGTGTATATAAAAAAAAACTTGGTATCACTAAGGAATAAATAATAATAATGACAGTGCATAGCCAATATATATATGAAAATTTAATGTATGTTCATAAAAATATTGATAAATTCAAGAAAAAAATGGACTGTAACGCACTGAACATTAGAAGTAAAAGTAAGCTTGTAGTACCGTTTAGTAGGCTGCACAAAATTAGTAACTCATTCAAAGGAAATTGTATTTTATTCTATAATAAATTACCTATTGATATCTTGGAGATGTCTATCAATAAGTTCAAAGTTTTTATAAAACGAAAGCTTGTAGAAAAATCATATTACGATATTAAGGATTATATAAACGATAAAAAAGCTTGGGTGTGAATTGCTCTATCTCCATAGGTACTATAGTTTATTATTAATTTTATTCATTATGTGAGATGGTGATAACGAAAAAAAAGAAAAACCCCGGCTAAGTTTGTTGTGGGCTTCTTCTTAGACCGGGGCGCGTTTGGAACCCTCATAGCTTTAGTTTTAAGTTTACGAATATAGTTATCACCATGAAATAACTACTGTGTAAATTATTGACGCGTCAAAAGTGCCTTTTTAAGGACTATTTGAATAAAGATTATTTTGAATTTGAATTTGAATTTGGAATTGGCTAGTCATACAGGATTCTCATAGAGATATGCCTATAAGAAGGTATATCAACACCACTCTTTATAGGGATACCTTTACCTTTACCTATCGTTTGTACAACTGACCAAATGTGGTGTAATTGGAATGAACTACACTGCATCTTGTTACAGAGAAAGATACTGGAAGATACTGGAATAACGACTCTGCTTTGTAATACAGAGTCGTTATTCTTGGTAGCATACTCATATTTTTTTATATATTATAATAATTTGCAACCTTCACATTTTCATTATACTAAGGCGGCTTTTGAATGCCGAAGAAAGACTGGTACAGCTGTCAGCCAATAAAAGTAATGGAGACTGATTCAAGAGGCAGTGTTGTGATTTAAAACTGCTGCTGACAGTTGGGTTGAGGCCTCAATAGCGGGCAACTTCGGCGTAATCATTCAGTCAATCATTTCGATGAAAACAGACAATTCAAATCCCGCGTATCACTAAACACATTCTTATAGCGGATAGCACAATAAATTCTCTTACCTAATCCTCGGCTCGAAAATATTCGTCTAGAGTGCGACGGCATCCATCATCGTCCGCTTAACGAGTGGTCCAGCTGTTGTGTATGGGATTGATAGAGCTATAAACTATATTTATAGTTTGCTGGGACACTTCGAGAATAGTTTGTGAAGACTTTAACAGATTACGGAAACGCTCGGGTGGATCTGGTATAAGAGCATCCCGAATGTGTTTTTGAGTGAACCAAATCATCGCTGGTAAGGGTGTGGTACGTTAGGAACTGTTAGTCGTTAATTTTTCAGGAAGACATTCAAATGTAGCATGTATGTGTAGTAGCATGTGTTTGAGGTCTTTCTGTATCTAGCGTCGGATCGAGTAAGACGTACTTCGGGGTTTAGTTTCTGGTCAATGTTAAAGGGAATGGAATGTGTTCAAAATCGAGTTGCTAAACCTATAGCTAATAATGAAGATTTTATAGATTATAGAAAAGCTTAGGTTCTTGTATCACGATATGATACTAGAAGACTCGTATCATATCATGATACAAGTGTTTTAAGACTAAATATTAGTCATTGATTTAAGCATGAGATGTTATGTTATGTTAAGTAGCGTGATAGCGTGTTTATGAATAGTTTTGAACACAGGCGTTCTAACGAGTAAGCTATATTCTGGCATTCGTATTGGTTTTTGGCAGTAATTTACCACGCTGGTCAAGTGCAGATTGGTAGACATCCTACGGTTTTGAGAGCATTACGGAGCACTCAGTTTCATCGAGATGATTTCCTACACAATTAAGCAAGTTGGTTTCTTTAAATAAGACGCACATATGTCAGAAAAGTTGGAAGGTACCTATGTTATCACCACTCTGCTGGCGGGATTAGGCACGAGTCCGCAAGTGTTCCCGTCACCCAGTCACAGTTGACGCGTAGGAACGTCGCTGGCGAGTCCCATTTTACCCGCCGGAAGGGATGCGTACACGCATTTCACAGCGTCAACAAAAAAGTTACACTCGCCATTTTCATCGCATGAGTAATTAGAACCTACTTGCGATGAATTTTGTCTCATTAGGTCAATTATCGTTATTAGGTCGCAGGGAGCCGCTGGATACAAGCGGCCCAAGACCGTGGCCATTGGAACTCCTTACAAAAGACCTATGTCCAGCAGTGGACGTCTATTGGTTGAAATGATGATGATGATGAGGTCAATTATATGGTGAATGACTAAGTTAAATATCATAGAATGAAAGAAAAATCATACCGTATCCATTTCCCCGCGCCTCGCGGTTCCCGTGACGAGCGATAATGTCGTAAACAGAAGCTCACCCACACGGCGACGCAGATAAAACACACGTTATTGTCATCAAACGACTGCCGACCTCTTTAAATCTGCCCCGCTCTGTTCCTGTGCTGCTGCGAGCCGACCCGCCATTTGTAATGGTAATCTTCAAGAGTCTCGCTATTTCAAGAAATTTACAGTTCTCCATGTTACCCGACTATTATAGGGAATTATTAATAAAGGTGACGCTGTTTTAGATATCTCGCCTAAATCGATAAGCCACTAAAGAATATTTCAACATTATATCAAAATAACAAAATAAAAATAGAAATGACTAACTGATGCCTGCGACTTCGTCTGCGTAGAGTTAGTGTGTGTGAAATTGTGTTTGTTTGTCTTCCAATCACGAAGCAATGGATTACTGAAGCGACGACCTTGAAATATTTACAGGATAAGTTGTAAAGTATCTCTATCTATCTATCTAGAAGGAAATCGTAGTACGCGTTAATGAATTACAACTAAAAACACATTTTGACTTTCATCCCCTCTCCCAAGCGAACCGTGCTGAATTCCGGGATAAAAACTATCTTATATGTTGAACCGAAGTATCAGCTACTCTTATACAAAATTTCATTCAAATCCATCTAGTAGTTTCGGTGTGATGCGCGGCCTAGATACAGACAGACAGACGGACAAAAAAATTAAAACATTATTTTTTGGGCTCAAAATATATTTAATGTACAGAATTCGTCCTGTTACAGTTTTATTACATAAATGGATAACAAAAAGAGAAATGAAATTAATTAATTGTATAATATACCAAAAAAACTACTTGTGTAATAAGTAAAACATGAGAGTAATGTAGCGAATTTGCTATTGGAGTTTTGTCATAGATTTGTATTTTTTTAATTTAAAATATTTATAGCCAGGCTGTTGATGAAGATTAACAGTAAAGTTGTGTGAAGACTTCTAAAAGAAGAGGATGTTTCCAACTCGACCCGTATGGTTTTTGGTATGTTTGATACTATATTATCAAATGATTCTGGTGATTCTTTTTTTTTGTTTGGTAGTTCAAACTTCCGAGTTGTGAAATAACGACATTAATTCAGTGGTTGTAGAAAAAAAAACTAAAACAAAATTTACACACGTAGGCACCTTGAAGTCAAATTTTCTTCTAAAAAAAAAACTACTTTTTTATTCAACGTTAAACTCGTCAGATTACAGATTCGAATGTGTTAATATTTGAGTGTCGAAGAACTGATAGATGTATAACCTGAATAATAACTAAATATGTATAACCTGTAATTTACAACTTGTCATACTGAAGTCCTAATTTTCTATTATATGTTGGAGTTAACAGCAGCATAGCTCCTCAAACAGATTGATCAAGCAGCTTGTTTTGGGAGCTGGGGTTCTAAGGGACACCAGGTCCGTGAAGCAAATTTTCTGTGGGCATTTCACATTGAATGGATTTGCTCACATTGACAGGCAATCGTGACTCCAACCATGTGGCATGCATGGAGTAACACTTTAATTTTCAGATGCGAACCTGGTGCACTACGAGCTATAGACAAAGTCCCGACTTTGTCTTTCATTACAAGGAGGTGTGAAATGGAATTTTAATCGTCATTTCTGATACCCTGTGCACCCTACGACAAATATTATTAGTTGGGAGGGAAAGTAGAAAATTAGTCATGCACATTATTTATTATAATTGGCATTTTAGTAGTAAATCATAAAGGATTTAAAAATGACAAATTTTCAGGTCACAACTAATTGCGTGACACATGATATGTCGTAGTCCCTATTTCTAGAACAATAAATGTCATAATGCGCTATAATTTATATTTCTGCGGTTCAGAATGTTGCTTTCTATTATTGTTGGGAAATAAAACATTGATATTCAGTATCGCAGACATACAGACTCGATGTGAGCATCTTTGACAAAATAAATGCGAAAACAGTTTTTCAATAATTAAAAAAAAAACCTTGTAAGAATATTTAAGGTTAGGTTAGGTTTAAGCTTCCTGTATTGTTTGTTTCCAAATAAAAAATCTTTTATAGTTTTTTATAGTTAATATTCTCAAAGCATTAAATCTTTAAGATGACGAAGACTATTATCTTATATTTGCTTATGCTATGTTGGTTTATGAAAACGGGTGTTAGTTACATCCAAGTAATAACAACTACAACCGCCAATTTTCTAAGCTGAAGATATCGTAACCCGATCTGGAAATCGAACGTAGGACCTCGTGATCCTTAGTTAAACATGTTGGACCAACAGAGTCTTATACGCAAGATCCTGCGCTCAATGATTTGTAATACACAGCGCACGTTTTACGTGATACTTTTCAGTGATATTTGTACCTTTTTGTGTGTTATCAATATTATGCAATAATTATTTTTAATACCTAAGTTTATATAAGAACAAATAAAAATCATTTTTTTAAATTTAAATCAATTACGACAAGCAATTCTTAAATGTGCAACTAAATTATGCATAATTTTAATATCTAACATAAAGACCATGCGCATTCACACAAAATGTTTTTTTTTGTCTGTAACGAAAAGATATGAGTAGATAATTGTTGAATGTCCCCAAGTACGTTTCTTCAGGTGAGTACTATAAAACAAATAGGCACATATAAACTCAGGTAATTTAATGCCTATTCAGGCATCATTGTTCTCTTAAAAAGCATTGTTGATTTCGTACGTTACAGCTGTTATGACTAATGTTCAATGACGAACACTTCATACATGCAAAAAAACAGTACAAAGTCTTCGGTGAAATGGTAACATATTTAAAAGAAATTGTACCTATTATGGAAAAAAGTACTAAGTTGCGATACATGCTTAAAATAAGAACCCTAGTTGAGATTTTTTTCTGTATGTCTGCATACTTAAAATCTTGTGCACGCCACTGCTAGTGTTTATTATTATTTAATATTATTATTTAAGTCATCGTGGAAGAGTTGTAAAATCTGTGAGCGCGGAAGACGTGAAGGTGTGCTATGATGTATATCCGCGGTACACATCGGGCTGGAGACGAAAAAAGAAGCCGAGAACACGGTGACGTCCATGATTTATATAGTAAACACATAAATCCGACTTCTATCTGTCAGATGTAAGGGGGCGAGCGCGGCGGCGACTGTAGCGGTACTGTAACGTTTGACTTTCAATATGTTTTTTAATAAAATTTACCCGCACGTGGTTTGGTTCAAGCTCGTGTTTTAGTCAGCCGATTTTTATCAATTACTTGACTAGAATCATTTTGAATCATCAATTGGCTCAGTTATAAGCCTGTATATGCTTTCGAACCGCCAAGGTTTCATTTCAATCAGACTTGGTGTCCTAAAATTTAGTTTTTCTTTTTAAGAAACAAGCGAAGATACTCAAATTATAATTTTGTAATATTAGTTACACGTAGACGGTGACGTCCGTTATTTACAATAAATAAATATTTTATCTGTCAAATGTAAGGGACCGAACACATGGATGAATACTTTCTTGAATGTTTTTTTTTTAATAACTATCTTTACTCGCGCTGTATAATAAACAAAGGCATGTTCCTAATGTATTATAAATTAACGATAAAAGTATTCATAGTTGCCTAATGTCAGGTGGACCTTTATGTCTTCGTTTGCAAAGAGTCTGCACCGTACTTCAAAGTGTTACTTACGTATATTGAAACACCATGGACGAGACTTTTTTTTTATCCACTACATGTTAGCCCTTGACGGCAATCTCACCTGATGGGAAGTAATTATGTAGTCTAAGATGGTAGCGGGCTAACCTGTTAGGGGTATGGTAAACCCATTCCAAATCGGTTTGTACGCGACATCGTGCCGGTACGCTAAATCGCTTGGCGACAGGTTTTAGTCGGTAGGGCAATTAGCTATGGCCGTAGCCTCCCACTAGATCAGACTCGCGCCAGGAATCAAACCCACGACCTCCAACTTTATAATGCGACAGAGCGTAAGCTGCGCCACGGAGGTCGTCACGCATCAGTCCATCGGTATCCACCCGGGTAAAACTTTGCTCGTTTCGCTTAGCCAATGAAAACTGCTAAATTCCATTGAGTTAGCTAACGCGAATGACTTTTTTGCCATAATGCATAGAAAAGCGGCGTCTCTCCTGTATCGACTACGTGCAAGCGATAACGGCATCCTGAGGGTAAGTGCTGCCAGGCCTGACTGCCCCATACTGCACCACTGTATGGATAGTAGCTATTTGGCGGATAAAAAAAAACACAAAATTTAAAAACTGATGTTAAAACAATACTAACATAGTAATTAAGGATAAAATGTTACTAACATACTAACAATCTATGGACGCTTCCATGTCGCGGTCGAGTGCACAAGTGTTCCCGTGACCCAGCCACCAGGCGACGCGAAGGAGCATCGCTGGGTTTTAGTGGGTATTCTGGTCGCCAGCCTGGCCGCCGGGGAGTCCCACATACTCTGTCGGAAGCAGCGCAGTCTTGCCTGTGTCGCCTCCGGAGGGGATGCGTCAAAGCATTACCCAGCGTGAAAAAAAAAAAAAGACGTGTGGCACTCGGTGACTGCCGCGGTAAAGCTATTGCATAGCATTTTTTATCAACTAAATTATTAATATTTCAAAAACAACAATAAAAATAAAAATATTAAAAATATTGAGGTTATTTTTGATAATATTAATTTAAAAAAAAGCAAAAGGGAAATGAGTAAAATTTAAGACTAGATTTGATAACAGACAGACAACGGGACAGGTGAAACTAAATAACAATGATTGTCATAATAATAAAAATTAAAAAAATAAAGACGTACCCCAGGCTCGAACCTACGACTTTCTGCACAAAAAGCATACATGATAACCGCTGTTCCACGGCAACTGAGTACAGTTTATCTATATGGTAAAAAGTATCACCGCTGTGCCCGTCGGAGTGGGGAGCGTGAGGTTTTTTTTCGTTACGGAATTTCTGGATTCGGTCCCCGCGCTCAAGGCCCTCGATAGAAGCTATGCAATAGCTTAAAAATGGACGCTTCCATGTCCGATTTAAATGAGGAAATAAATAAGCGACTCTTAGAGTACTGGGTGCATATTATTTTTGAAGACTTAGCAGTGTAGTTCAAAGCGTCAGTTACGTAAGGACGAGCCGATCGCATCACTCCGTCAGCGAAGGTTTCCGCCCGCTCAAAACTTGGCACGGGCGGCGGGGGTGCGTGCAAATATGACAAATTTATGTAAAGCGGGCCCCTTTGTGCGCGGCAAGGCAGCGGGAAATTAGTGCTCATTTTGTCTGATGTTTATGAGAGCTCGAGCTCTGCGCGCTTCAAAAATACGATAATGGTCCTCCGCGGTTGGGTTCGTCTGCTCCGCGTATCGATTGTCGGGATTGGGTGGGTTTGCGCTGTTTTGTTCGCCAGTTGCGAGCTCTTGGATGTTTGAACCGAATTGTTTATCTCTTGTGATCGACTTGCACGGGGAATGGGGGCGTGATTTAGTTATCATGTTGACTGCATCCGTGGTAATTGTTGGACGCAGGCCACATTACGGAAAATCAAAAATAAAGCTAAAGCTAATCAATTGTAATGGATTTGTATATTATGTTGTGTATCCAACTCTAAAAACAAAGGATTTTCAACCCTTTGGTTTTTGTCAAAACCGTTTCTTAGCTGACCTTACTTCATGAAAAGGATCTATATTCCAAATTTAAAGTTTGTATGTTTTATAGTTCCTGAGATATCGTGATCATATGTCAGTCAGTCAGTCAGTGAGTGGTATTTCGCTTTTATATGTATAGATAGATTAAGTTGAATAAATTATACAATTAATACTTGTTATTTATTTTATTAATTGTTACTTCTTATTTATTTTATTTTATCGGTTTTGTACCTTACTGTGGTAACAAACACTTTTATAAGAAGGTAAGAGGCTTCAAATATATGGAGAAAAACATGTAACGTAGGGTTGAAAAAATATACTTTCCCTTCAGGATATAAATCTGGCTTGTGATAATGACACATTATCTTTTTACAAACAGTTCAAAAACTTTAACGACCTCCGTGGCGTAGCGCGTGCGCTGTCGCATTATAAAGAAGTCATGGGTTCCCGGCTCGAGTCTGGTCTGGTGGGAGGCTTCGGCGGTAGCTAGTTACCACTGTACCGACAAAGTCGTGTCGCCAAAGCGATTTAGCGTTCCGGCACGATATCGTATAGAAAGTAATTAGGAGTATGGGTTTACCATACCCCTAACAGGTTAGCCAGCTACCATCTTAGACTGCATCACCACTTACTCCAAGTGAGATTGTCGTCAAGGGCTAACTCACTCCAAACTATCACAAATTTGCATCATTTATCAGGTGTTGTAAACAATTTGTGAACGATAGTTCATTGCAGTTTTAAACTTACAAATCTTACAATATATACATTTTAGGAAAGAATATTAAAATCATCATCGTCTTCACGATGGTGCAATGTGTGTTGGCTGGTTTTGACGACAGTTGCATCGTGATAATAATCGGATAGACAACTTCAAATGTGAGCCAACTCACAGTAAGTTTATTTTTAATTTGAAGTTCATTAACATGCTCTTCGAGCTACTATGTGGCGAACGCTAATTTTCAAACTTCCCTTAAATCTTTAGTCCCAGTCGGAAATCGAACCCTCTTCCTGACCACGCGGTCCGTAGCCAAACAAACTTATTTCCCGCCACGTGCGCACGTTTTTTATTCCACAGCCGGCCGGCTTCAAGTTGTCAGTACTAATATTATTAAAACATAAATTAAATTAAATCCATAAAACTAAAGTTTCCCATCTCGTTGTCACTGTGCAAAAAATATGATGAGTCAAGATTAAGTACAATGACATAGCATTTGTTCCTCTTCCCATTTTAAACAGTACATGAGTGACTTCGTCACAACTTAACACTGATGAAATATAAATGATATGGATCTGTTTACAATCGCGATCCACAAATCTCAACCCGCGGCCCCCATCGCCTGCTCGGCGCACATAACCGAAGATCACGTCACAACCATTCCTAAGCTCCCAAGGAAACGGAAAAGGAATAATTTCTTTATAAATTATTGCGAGCGAGAATTGAACTGATATCCTTCAAAGGAGGGTGGGCGAGGTGCGGTGGGTGGGCTGGGGGGGTGATTTATTGGGCCATAAAGTATTATAATTAAAAGCTGGGGGTGAAACTATACGGTGGACGGAACTCCGGGCCGTTTGTGCCCGCAAACGCTAAGCTATTGGAGTATACATGGCAACCTACGATTGGCGTTGTAGAAAGTTTGGCTCTTACAAATATGATTTCTTCAACTCCGAAATATTGCTAAGTCAAAAAGGAATTACCGACTATCCTGGGGAAAGAATTTAAGACAAGAATTATTTATTTAATGTTGATTGGTGTTAATAAATTCATTGGCAACTTTTTTGGACAATGCCATAGGAACTAGGATTAAAGGACAAGTCTTAGGGCATTCTTCTATCGCCACATTTTGGAGGCATCGATTTACTTTCGCACGTCTTCTACAACCGTAGTCCATACGTCGTAACCGTAAAAACACTGCTGGCCGAATGTGATACGGTTTAATTAAAACCGCTGTTAGACAATGATAATATTTGAAGAGCATTTAATTTGCCGTTATTAAATACATGTCCGTACAAGGCGCGGGCCGGCGTCGCTCCGGCCGCGTGACAAACGCTCTGTTTATTAAAGTCAAAACATAATACGGGAGTAGCGTAAATCATGCGCCGCGAGGGGGCCGCCCGCCTCCCCCACACGTCCACTAATTTTCAGAAAATGGTCACCCCAGAAGTTCTGCTTGACGGTATCTGCAGTGGGTTGCCATATTTTCTTACTTTTATAGTCAATTAACAGGTTGAGTTATTATAATTTTTTTGTAATACTTTTAACTGCCTCGTTGGTAGCTAACATCTTTGGATACAGATCGGGAGTTCCTGGCTTCACTTCGGCGATCACAATATAATATAATCTAAAATATACTGTTGTGTACAGCTTAAAATGCAATTAACTATGCACAAAATGTTGACAATACCTGGTAATTGAAACAAATTAATGATAAACTTTGGAGTGGGAATTCCCTTGTCCCGGGATTCCGTCGACAAGTCGGTGTGCGTTAATTGATGACGTGCAGTCACAGAGGTTCGAGTCTGTTCTGGTAGGAGGTGTCGGCCGTGGCTATTTACTACGAGGTATGGTAAACTAATTAGGAGTATTGGTTTAACCCTTAACAGGTCCCATCAGGTGAGATGGCCGTCAAGGGCTAACTTGTAGTGTATGAAAAAAAGGCCGCCGTCGAGCACCAGGGACTCCTATAACTGCAAATGGATCTGGCAGACCTCCTTGGTCGGGTTAATAAATGTGGTATTCATATATTGTGTTTTGGTCTATCATTATTTCTCATGAGCTTGGAAATTGACCATGTTCAAGCTCACTGTAGAACATGTTAGGTCGTTGAACACTTATCATTACTGACATGTGATATTTCCTCACCACCAAATCGCATTGGAACAGTGTATACCACCTTACTCTTGTTCCCTCTTTCGTATAGCACGAGAAAAGGCCAGTGTCCAGCTGTGGAAAGAATACTCGTGATTATGGGTAGCGGTTTTCCAAGTCGCGTTGCGTACTAAGATAGCTCTTAATATATTTTTAAGTGGCATGTGAGATGGTGATAACAACAAGAAAATTTACCTGGCTAAGTTTGTTGTGGGCTTCTCCTTAGACCGGGGCGCGTTTGGAACCCTCATAGCTTTAGTTTTAAGTTTACGAATGTAGTTATCACCATCAAATCACTACTTTGTAAATTATTGCCGCGTCAAAAGCGCCTTTTAAAGAACTATTTGAATAAAGATTATTTGAATTTGAATTTACTTGATATCTTTTTATTTGTATAATATTTTATCATAATTAAGTATCACACAATCAAAAATCTTTTCGAATATACTCAGCAACGAAATGCCATCCAAACATATCAAGAACTCCCGCTTTTCAATATTCTTTACGGTTTAATGGGAAAGAAATATTTCGCGAACTCGAACCTGGTTAGTATAAAATTGTAGCACGTTATTAAATTGTTCGCTGTGAACATCCGACCTCATCAGGGGCCTTTTCATTGATCTGTGAGGCCTCGGGGCAGGTGAGTGGTTCTAACGAGGCCCGTGTAACTCATTAAATAACTTATAATATTTTTTGTACACTTTAGTAGGTATTTGTTCCGTAGCAATTGACTCAGCCCAAATGAAAAGCGAAGCTATGTATTGCAAAATCGGTATGTAGTGGCCTATCGCAGCCACTTTGCGTTACTCCGTTGCTGCGTGAAAGAAGGATAAGTTATTTGCCTGGTGGGAAGCTTCGGCCGTGGCTAGTTACCACCCTACCTACAAAGACGTGTCAAGACGTGACTACAATCGACGTGCCAAGCGATTTAGCGTTCCGGCACGATGTCGCGTAGAAACCAATTAGGAGTATGGGGTTACGATACCCCTAACAGTTTAGCCCGCTACCATCTTAGACTGCATCACCACTTACCATCAGGTGAGATGCTAACTTGTGGTGGAACAAAAAAAAAGTCATAGAATATATAATTTAATTTTTTTCTATAATACTTCCTATCGTTTATAAGCTTTTGTTTGGTTTGTTTATAAAAATATGTGATAGGAAATTGACCTCCTCAATGTTGGAAGTCGATTAAAAAGGTACATTATCGGCCCAAAGCGAATTGGGGGACTCATTAAAATATCCGTAGATTTGCAGCGCGGAATTAAATCCTGTCGTGAGCGCAACAACAAATCATATTTATTTACACCTAAAAATACCTCGGGTGGCCATTACGGCGCACGAGGCGCGGACCACGCGGACCGCTGAGGAGATTAGGCAAGGAGGGACATTAAAGTGAAATTATTTATTTAGGGCCGGCTAGATTACATTACTCCATACACATAAATAACGAAAACAATAAGAGCTATTCTAATAAATTATCTTTTTATTGCCGGATTGTGAAAATTTTAGACACTTATCCGGGGGGCTGGGGGTGAGAGGGGGGAGGTTTTTGTTCCAATTATTTATGGCGGTTGAGACGCGGGGGATTTTGAATTCGTCGGCGCGTCTGTGTCGCTCCTTTCTTGTGGAGACTTCCTTTTTTTTAATTAAAACTTTCGTGTAGGTTAATTAATGGCCGCATAATAATGGGATAGATATCTTTATTCGGGCGGCTTTGTGACGGACCGAAATGCGTGTTACGAGATTTATGTGCGAGCCTGGTTCTTCTCGATCTTCTTAGATTTTTTTTTTTACTTAAAGCAGTAACCGTCTGCTGTTTTTGTAGGTAATATATCTAATAATAGTAATATCTCAATAAAAAAAGGTTGAGCTATTTAAATCATTCAAGTCAGTATGGAAAAAGACAGTTTTTAATTTTTTTATTTAAAACGCTGCATTAAATCACCATTAATGATTTTTTTATGTATGTAGACGCTTTATTGCACTCCATAGATATAAAAAGAAAAACTTTAAATCAAATACATCCATACAAATCAAGTATAATCTATTCTATAGTATAATCTGCCTAACCATTACGATTTATTCAAGATTTTAGTATCAGGAAGTCAAATAACCTTAAATATATAGATTATGCGGAATTGTACATTGTTATTTCAACATAAAACTAAACATTCCATCCGTAAAAGCAATAAAATAACAAACATATAGGTCCTTTATTTAAGAACTCCATAAAACCTTGAGCTAGTCCTGCTGTTAGTAAACATGTCTCCATGAATCAAACATTGCAAGAGGAATGCAATCCCACCCCCATTGTCCGTGCGCCGCCGTGCCACAAATCAATCAGGCATAAAAAGAAGTCCAAAAACCGAAGCCGAGGCACTAAATGTCCTTCAAACCAATACGGCACAAGAATACCTCTCCATGAATAATCTAATAAATAATCTTTTGAATCATAATTTATTAGCTACGGCATTACAGGACGGAAGGCTTCTAAGAGCAGGATGGCTAGATGCTTTTAAAATGGTGAGAGTAAGATGGGAATAATGTCGTCCGTCATAAATAACATCGAGCAAAAACAATGGACAATGGATTGTGGTGCCGAGATACGTCTTCTTTAGGGCTTCCCCCTCTTAGTGGGGGAGATAGGTGGCACATTCAAATGAGGACAAGACAGTCTTGACTCAACGCGTGCGCAACTCAGTATCGACAACATTTATTTATCGGGAAATAAAATAATTTTATTTAAAACTCTATGATATTTGCATTGCACAAAATATTTAAAGATGGATTATAAAGTTATGCTTTAGGGGGCTGAAATTTTAAAAGCTTCATTTTTGAAATGATTGTAAAATGATTTTAAAATATCAGTAGTTTTTTGTAATATCGCTCAGTATCGCCCCATAACACAAAAAGAGTAGGAAGTCTTTTTCATATTGTTTAGCTTTGTCGGGAAGTGAATGCTAAACATTAATGTTCTTTTTCTGTGTACAATTATTTCACCATTTTCCGAGAACATTATTTAATAAAATACATTCACTTATTACTCATCCTTAATTAATAAATTATGTTAGTTTTCAAGGCTAAGAGAACGAGAAAGTATGCCCAGCTATGAGACGTTATTTTTTTTTATATTTTGTTTTTGCTGAGTGTGATGAAGACGAAATTGCGAAGTTTACTAAAAAAAAGTCGTCTGGTTTGCCAATTAAAGCAGATTGTCCAGTGTAAGAAGCTTTTAAACATACAATCTTCTGCGATGTACAAAGAGCTTCGGAGTCTGCAATAGTTTCAGATACAAGCTAATCAGTATTCACTCATGAATATCGGCAGGACACCCACAGGCCGAGCCGCCTGCGCCCGCGCGGCTGTCACGCGCAATTAACAGATGGCGCTACCTGCGACTAATTGATTTTTCATGTCCCGCATTTAAAGTGCCTGTGTGTGGACACCCACCTTGTTTTGTAGTAAATTATCGTTATATGTTTTCTTTAAGTAATTAATTGAGAGTTAGAGTACCGTCGTAATTATAGTGGTACCGGGTATAAAAGTATTTCTGTTAGGTATCACGATAATAAGTTAATAGATATAGTTATCAATTAAAACTGAGTTCGGATATTTTTAGTTGTGAAATGAAATATAACTATATATGTATATAAATATTAGTATTGGCCCTGTTTTCCGAGATACAGTCTTAACTAGTTCGGAAATCAGGTGCATAATGCTAGTGTAATATATTAGACAATTTAAGTTATACTACTTCTTTGTAAACCCATATGTATAAACTTTCAAAGCGCGATATACCTTAAAGAAATAAAGGCTATATAACACCTTATTATAATTTACAACATGAGTAAGATAAGTGTATAATAGTAGTATTCATAATTGGTCTGGTGGGAGGCTTCGGCCGTGGCTAGTTATCACCCTACCGACAAAGACGTGTCAAGCGATTTGGCGTTCCAGCACGATTTCGTGTAGAAACCAATTAGGAGTGTGGGTTTACCATGCCCCTAACAGGTTAGCCCGCTACCATCTAAGATTGCATCATCACTTACCATCAGGTGAGATTGCCGTCAAGGGCTTACTTGTAGTGGATAAAAAAAATGTAGTAATTAAACCTATTAGGAGTATGGGCTTACCATACCACTAACTACTGGTGGGAGGCTTCGGCCGTGGCTAGTTACCACCCTACCGACAAAGACGTGTCGCCAAACGATTTAGCGTTCCGGCACGATGTCGGGTAGAAACCAATAATGAGTGTGGGCTTACCATACCCCTAAAAGGTTAGTCCGCTACCATCTTAGACCGCATCATCACTTACCATCAGGTGAAATGCCGAAAAGGGGCAAACTTGAGGTTTATCAAAAAAAAAAAAAAAGACATTTTATTTTATTTATTAGGAAGCCAACAGTATACAAAGAAATATTTACATATATTCTAAGACAAATTATGTATACTTAGGACTATCAATGTAACTCACTTACAGGCACAATATAAAACTAAAATAATAATCTTAAACTAAAACATTTTTGCCAAAAAGAAAAAAAAAACAATAATAATCTACAACTATAAAATTATATTAATTAAAAAGCCAAAATAGTAATTTTTTGTTAACTTACAATTTAATAATTTTAAAACAAACCAATTACTTATATACAATTTTTTTTACTGATTCATAAGGTATTATTTGAATAGGACTTATTTGAATTCGTTCTAATTAGAAAACTATACAAAAGATGGTATAAAAATAACTATTCTAATAGGTATAGGCGCTTTTGGTCTTTTTACTCTTGCATATGATACTGTTACATTATTCAAGTAGCACTAGTTTCCATTTTTTTATGATAGTTACAGTAATCGTGCAGATTTTGATGCAGTTTTATTGCTTAGTATCATTTCGAAGCCGGTTTATGAAACGTGCAGACCACTAAGTGCTGGGGAAGTTGATTTTATTTAGTTTTTCCTTTTTTTAATTTAGATTTTATTACTTGGTTTACCTATTTATAGTTATTTATACGTAATCCAGTTTTACGAGCGGTAGAAATCCTCTTAGTAGCGGAATGCGGTGCGGGGTGATATTTTTAAAATGTCACGCTTTTCACGTCGTAAAAACTAAATTTGATCTGACCCAATATTTGTGGTAAACATTCGGTTTATGGTGGGACAGATTTGTTTTCTAACAATCTATACAGATTGGCTTCCAATGCAGGCAAGCTTTTATATTGTTGCTTTGATTCGATAGTGGCACTAGTTCTAAAATGGTATATTTTTCACCGTAATTATTTTTTCGACCATGTTAGTTACTTTTTTCGAGCATGTTCGAGCATGTTAGTTACTTAGTTGGCTTTGATAGTGGTTCAAGTGAAATGATAGTACAATTTTTTACCTACATATTCAGATATTTGGTTCATGTTGATACCGACTTTAGACTGTAAATATTTAAAAAAAGAGAGGATGTACCGATGTATCGAAAAAACTTGGATGCATTTAGTACCAAGTGTATAAAAAACACTTTTTTGGGTGTCATTTCTATCTTTGCCAAAGTATATTTAATTTTGCTGAAATGGCCGCGACTTCTTTCCTTATACCCTCTATATCTTCTGTATTTAAAAAAAAGTGACTAACTGATCTACCAACGTACAGTTCAAACCCCAGGACCAATAAATCCAGGACAAACCAGCTAACATCGATAAATGAGTGGTCACTATTATAGATTTTTGAAATATTTCCTCTTGGGGGGGGGGGGGGGGAGGGACTTCGAACTCAATATAATCGATGCCGCGGGCAAAAGCTACGCGGGCTAGCTAAATTTCTGTAATTGTATTTTGAAATAAACTTTACGACTGTTCTATTACTTCGGAAATACTTTAAATGCTATTAGCACGGATTTTTAGCGTTTGCTGTTTTATAAATAGCATTGATTAGATGTGACAGATATTTGTGCTAATTCCGCTGCACCCACATCTTAATCTTAATTAAATTAAGAGATGTAATAATGAGACTCAGCCAGAATACTGAAAAAAAATTAAATTAAAAAGTTAAATGTTCGCATTCACTAACATAAAGCACTTTGTTGCAAGTAATAAAGCTAACTTTATCGCTGATTTTACCACTTAAGAAATGTTAAGAAAGTTAAGTATCATTTGTCTCAATGCTATGTCAGCCTCACCATGATACTTTATAAATTTAAAAGTAACATTCCAAAATGATGAGACATCGTACCGGAACGCTGAATCTACCAAGCTACCAAGTAGCACGTCTTTGTCAGTTAAGTGGTAACAAGCCCCAGCTAAAGGCTCTTAACAGACCAGAACAGAATAAATGTTGAAATGATAAATTCCTGATTTGCCCCTGCGGACGTCCCTATCACTCCGCATACTGAGCCAGAGAAATCGTAAAGATGTCTTCAAAAGGTGCTATGATCTAAATGAGAATTTATCTTGCGAGAGCTAGAACAAAAAACCTTGAGTGAGTATTTTAAGAGCGAGGAAAACCAGAAAAGGACAGAAGTGATCTTTTTTTTTTTTTATTCACCACAAGTTAGCCCTTGACTGCATCTCACCTGATGGTAAGTGATGATGCGGTCTAAGATGGTAGCGGGCTTACCTGTTAGGGATATGGTAAACTCATACTCCTAATTGGTTTCTACACGACATCGTGCCGGAACGCTAAATCGCTTGGCGACACATCTTTTTCGGTAGGGTGGTAACCAGCCACGGCCGAAGCCTCCCACCAGACCAGACTCGAGCCGGGTATCGAACCCAGGACCTCTGACTTATAATGCAACAGCGCACGCGCTGCGCCACAGAGGTCGTCAAGAAGTGATCTGCTATGTCGTTCCAAGAATTAACAGCGGGTAACGTTAACCAAATTATCATAATAATCTGATAATAACAGTATTTGAACCGCCTGTCGTTGCATAGTGAGGTATCAAAGGAATAGTTAAACACGAAGCAGAAGCGAATATCGCGCGCCACATTCCGATACAACTCCTATAACTGACGATGTGTTTGTGCTGATTCATTACTATTATATTAATATATATAATAAATTTATATTTGCATGATGGAATGTCTGATCAATAATGTGATAGATAAGAAACATTGTCTGTCCTGTAACATTTAATCTTAAGCCATGATTTGGGAACATATTTAAGGTAGCTTTCTAAAGGGGAAACCAATGTGTGACAGAATATCTTATATTAGTACCTACTTAGTGTTATATCTTAGGACAATATAAATAAAGTACCAAATAATATCATCTAGCAATGTATGTGTACGTGTCTGGTGGGAGACCGACAAAGACGTGTCGCCAAGCGATTTAGCGTTCTGGCACGATGTCGCGTAGAAACCAATTAGGAGTGTGGGTTTACCATGCCCCTAACAGGTTAGCCCGCTACCATCTAAGATTGCATCATCACTTACCATCAGGTGAGATTGCCTTCAAGGGCTCACTTGTAGTGGATAAAAAAACAATGTAGTAATTAATTAAAAAATGCAATTGGACTTCCGTGACTTGGCCGCTAATACCAAAAAAAAAATGTTAACTATGTATTTCAATATGTACTTATGAGTATGTATGTATGTGCCAAATAGTCCTTAAAAAGGCATCTGTATCCTTATATCTGTATGTATATGACATGATTTTTGGATAAGTCTAGTCTTACGTGTATAAGTTACGCGGGGTCTACCCAGCATAGCTGGGTTTAGTATAAAAATTAGAAGACATTTTGATTATGGCAAATTGAACAGACCGCCGATCTACCTGACGTCAACAATCTTTGAATAAACTTAGAAATTTAAAAATGTGTGAGTAAACGTAGACTAAAGTCTGTAAAACGATTCCCCTTGTTGGAGACAACTAGACTCGACTCGAGTAAACAATTTGGCAATAAACCCAAATAACACCAGCACTATCTAATACTCAGTTTAAATTGGACAAGGCGAATTCACTCCAGCACTATCATTCCGCTCCCTTTAAAGTATGTCGATGTTTCAAGGGGATGCCCCTTAAAGCTGTCATTTTTAGCAGCTGCTAATGTCAGGGGTGACTGGCTCGCCGCCAGCAGGCAGTATTGGACATACCGATTCTTAATTTATGAACCGGTGCCCGCTTCGCGAGTGTGTAGAGGACCTAGTTGTGTTGGCAAGGAGCACCGACTTGGAGATTGTTAACGAATGAAATGTGACTTTGAAGTAACAATCGGGTGACAGCCTAAAGTGTTTTATAGTTGAGTGGAATAAAGGAAATAAAAACTTTCCAGGAAAGTGCGCTTTGAGAAGGAAATTATGTACAAGTCAAGTTTCAAGTCTATTAATATTTGGATTTTATGTATTATTTCATTTTAGTATTCTCACATGCTTACACCAGTTAAATATGACGCTACTATAAATATTTATCAAATAGGGCTGATAAAGAATCTCCGTTTGAACGGAAACGGAAAATCAATTAAGATTTAAGCTAGCTAAACTTGCACACAATTTTTGCGTGCGCGTACGATACAGATATCTTTATATTCCAGCACAATAAACACGCGTGCTGATTGACTATGTATTGGCATATTTATTCAGGGTCCTGCACATCCTCAGTGCACCGTACATCAGCGAGTGCATCAATTGTGCCAGCTGCGTTGTTTCATACCGCGCCGGTGCGTGTTGCAAGCCGATAAAAGATTGCCCTAACAAGACTGATGACGCCCGATCAAACACATCAATAGACCCAACTGTTATTATTTTTGATTAATTGAATCTGCATATCTTCTTTATTAATAAAATAAAATAAAAAAGCCATTTATTCTACTACCAAGTCAATACAAAATAATAAATGTCAATGTTATGTCAATGTTTGTTTTTTTTTTACAATTTTCAGTCAAATTTTATATTATCATATCGTCACAAGTGTTTGGTAGAAGTCGCCTCACTGGCGTAGGCCTCCCCCCAGCTCTTTCCAAGTCTTCCTTTCCTTAGCTTCTCTGGTCCATAGCGGGCCACTGACGCGAAGGAACAAGTCCGCCCACCGTCTTCTTGGCCTTCCTCTTTTCTTTTTGCTTCTATATCTTCTTTATTACTAACCTATTAATATTGAAGTGCTGGGAATATACCACTTAATTTAATATTAAGAGTGATTAAAATCTGCCCACTACGCTCAATAAAGCTTCAATCAAAAGCCCAAATAATCACTTCATCGAAACAAAATAATTTCGTCTATTTGAACACCTACTCTTTTAAAGCGTCGACGAGAGATCTATACCCAACTATAGAACGTTAATAAAGTTAGAGATGATGATGAAAGAAACGTATGTGATTCAAAACTTCCAAAAGTGCCTTGTTCATTTGTTTTTTATGACAAATAAAGTAATTTATTTTTGGTTTTCATTTTCATTTCATTCACTGTAATAAAAATATGGAGAACGTCGCAGGTAGAATCTACTCAATGATCGCCCACGAACGTCGACGATAAAATTTAACTTCTCATAATAAGGTCAGCGAACTTCGACATCTCGGCGGTAATCAGTTTCCATCTATCAACAAATATAAAAGTCGAAGCTGTTTGATATTCATAACAATCTGAATATAAATGGCGTCTATCATAATCGGTAGACGCGTGAATTATAGCTTTGTTGTTAGTAACCATTTTGTCATCTTGTTGGCGACTGTCACCTTTATTATTATGTGCGCTAAAGACTTCATTTGATTTTATTTTCTCGAATTTTAATTTGAATATTACTGATTTATTGTTATGTTACCTTTTTCGTGGTTATTTCGAATTCGTCTTATTCGCGGATGGCGCCATGAATATCGAAAGTAAAATCAATTAAAACTTCTGTCGATTTGGAAAATGTTTGAATTTTATTAAAATAATCTTTTATTTTATTTTTTATTTTATCTTTTATTTTACAAAGGGATTACTAAGTGTACTCGTATTAATTTACGTTCGCATGTATAATATAGAGTTTCATTATCCTCTCCTTCAAAGATTATGTGAAAAAATACATTTTGATTTCATTAAACTTTAAATGCCACTAATCAAGTGCCCTATTGAGTTAGTTATATTTGTGTTCTTATACGTTTTATTTCCAAAAAACATTGTTTTCACAACATTTCCGTGCGCTTCATATTTTTCGTAGCTTATAGTAGCTACGTGTTTATTTCCGCGCGACACGTGTCTGTCTGTCCGCGCTCTGAGCTCTAATTCTAGGAGCATTCGTCGTCGCCTCCGTTATTCAGCGTTTATTGCCCATTACTCTTTGATTAAAAGCGTTTATAAATCGTAGAGATGTAAAAATACAAACTGAAGTCTTAGAGTGAGCGCACATTTGACAGCAGCGTACGCGGAACCTTATATGCGGAACGCATTGTTGAACGATTTTAAACTTTAAAAAGAACGAATTATATAGATATATATATATATATTTTTATACACCATAAGTTAGCCCTTGACGGCATCTCACCAGATTGCAAGCGATGACGGTCTAAGATGGTAGCGGGCTAACCTGTTAGGGGTATGGTAAACCCATACTCCTAATTGGTATAAATCGCTTGGCGACACGTCTTTGTTGGTAGGGTGGTAACTAGCCGCGGCCGAAGCCTCCCACCAGACCAGACTCGAGCCAGGAATCGAACCCAGAACCTCCAACTTTATAATGCGACAGATCG
The DNA here is from genome assembly GCA_928268935.1 of Lasiommata megera. Classification (NCBI taxonomy): domain Eukaryota; kingdom Metazoa; phylum Arthropoda; class Insecta; order Lepidoptera; family Nymphalidae; genus Lasiommata; species Lasiommata megera. The sequence continues at coordinate 923,860 of OV743312.1, forward strand.
CACGCTGCGCCACGGATGTCGTCAAAACGAACGAAATCAATGATTATGTAATTTTTTTTTTTTTGTTGCATGAACAGCCAATGGGTTGCAATTTTAAAAAAACACTCTTAATTCTAGTCAAAATTATTTGATTATCAAAAATTAGTTAAAGAATACGTATCTTGAGCGTACGGTATTTAAAAAATATGTACATTCTACATTAATGCTTGAAACATAAAAATACATGAAGTCTAGAGTTGTGAACAGTCGACGGGATGTCGTCGCTATTTATTGTGTTCCTCGCCCACTACATCAAGCCATATTTTATTAAAAGTAACGTATTATTTTTCTTGTTTTATGACAGAATCGTGTTTAATTTTGTGGCCATAAATAATTGGTGGGATCAACAATACCAACAGTTAAATTTGTTTTAATATTTAAGGATTGCGTGCAATGATATTTGTGGCGTGTAAAAAACCTTTACATAAGATAAATTAAAATATATCTTTGTAAAATATCAGTTTAAGTTACTATTTGGAAGAAAAAAGGTTTTTAACGTTAGGGAATATTCGAGTGCCTTGAAAAATAAAATTAGATGCAAAAATGTAAATATTGTTTACATTGTGAAAAAAGTTCATCTTACGCACTTTATTTAATCACAAAAGTTTTTCCCTTGATTTCTACCCCATTTTGTGCATGCTATGTTTAGATCAAGACTTATATTGTACAAATAGGATATTTAGTTATTTTGGATGAAGTACGGCTATGCAATTTTTGGTCAGTTTTACGAAGTAATAATTAAAAAAAAAGAGGATTTTTATTGCAAAATTGCACATATGTGGCGGAATTAAATAATACTACACTTATGCTTAAGCACAAAATTTTTGTTGTAGGTAATATTGATATTTTATGATTAAACTGTAGTCTCAAAATCATTGTATTGAATCACTGATTAGAGTTACGAACTTAATCATGAGCGGACTTAAAACGAAAATCTACGCGAGTCCGCCCGTTGTTTAAATATAATAAAATATTGATATTTGTTGTACGACCCAAATCTACGCTCACTCATTTGTGTTTTTCAATGCATCATAGCACGCCCCGGTGCACAATATGGACATGAAAAATCATTATAATATGTCCAACTGTCCCTTCCTTCTTTGTCTGATGATTCAAGATGACATCGGATACTCCGTTTTTGATTATTGAGGTTAAAGTTGATGTTGATGAATTCGTTGACGCAACCACGCGTGGGACTCGCGAGTTGGAGAAGGTGCCAAACCAAACAACAAGCGATGATCCGTCATCTCCTGACGGCTTTACGACCTCCACAAAGAATATTATGCTCGAATCGCATTAGTATCGTGTTTTACGATCGTGGTATTTTTGGTCGAATCTTGTCATATTTTGGATGTTGTAAATAAAGCTCGCATCTCAACCAAATGGGACGAGTGACACTGGTGAATCTCACTAGACAACGCATTTCGGTAACTAGACATGCCGCACACGTTTTTGATAATTTTTGGTCCTGTTATTACTTCAGCAAAATTGAGAAGATTTAATTCCGAATGTGTATTAACCTTATTTTCATGTATTTCCTTGTATGTTTGCATTTACTATTATTTTGAGAATTAGTTTCGGCATATTCTAGCTTAACTGAAAAATTTCATCCGTATATTAGCGACGTGAAGAATTAATAACACAATTGCGCTTTAGACCTACCGCATAGAAACCTTGAATCCAGGAAAATTTGATACCATATCAGCGGCTTATAAAGTATTTCTCTGCAAAAAATCCCTTCAACTATTTCCCTTTTGCTGCGTCAACGAATCCAATCCAACAAACATACTTTTGAATGTATAATATAAGTAAGAATAATGTTTTCCAATCTTCGAAACTTCTCGCTAGAATATCCAAGATAGCGAGTATTAAATAAAACTATCATTGAAAGTTCGGATCGGAGGAAGTTCATTTGAGCCCCGGAGGACAAGTGCAGCCGATTTCAGAGGACATTTGAGTCGAATTTCCTCGCAGTTTATTGTTCTATTACTAAAAACTTCAACTTAAGTTATTTCGTCCATTTGTACCTCATGCTTAGACATGATAAAGGAAATACGGATGTTCATCATCATCTTAGTAGCAAATGTTTGCTTACTGCATTACAGATCTTTGACAGGGCTTTTTAAATTCCACTTTCATGCTTCTATCAACTTAGTTGGACCAATATTGAATTTATTGGATTCTAGGACCTGAGAAGGAGAGCTGTAGACACACAACTGTTCGTTAAAATTCCTTCATCCTGTAGGACATCCACCTATTAGTAGAGCATGATTTTAAAAACTGGCTAAACTGTAGTCTAGCCATCGCATCTATAATTAACTATTACGTGATAACGTATTAAGTACATTCGGGCCAATACTAATTCTTAGGCATAGAGAATTTCTGTGAAGGAATTTTCACATTCGTCAGTTAACAAATGGTAGTTTTCCACAGCCTTGCCTCATTACATTATTCGAATTGTCACTTGCAGATAACCATAATAGTTACTACTGCGTCACCGGGGGTTTTTGGCGTCTCCTGTGAGACTCGGACCTCGACTTAGGGTGACGTTGGGACTTGTTGGGTTTGTTTGACTGGTGTGTCAGTCCGAGCGCCCCCGTGCCCGTGGATAGAGTCCACGTCCGGGTGACGTCAGATAGCGTGGACCTCGTCTTCGCCTTCGAAGACGCTGTGTTGGGTTTTGTGTAGTTTGAGCTACCTGCGAAGCGTTGTCCAACGTCAGTTGGTTTTTCGGACGTAAAGAGACGTCTTTATGAGAGAGGCGTTTGGATCAGGAGTGTAATTGGACGCCTCAACCACTAGAGGGTTGGGGTGTCGGGCTGCTTTCTCAAAGTAGTTTATTGAGAGCTTTTTGAAATACAGTTGCAATGTCGGTAAATCTAGGTCGCGGTGTAAATCTACGTTACGCACGAACCACGGGGCACCCGTGGCTATGCGCATTTTTTGTAGGACTTGTAAGCTCTTGTAAGAGCTGGGCTGACGATGGGCGAAGACAACGCTGGCGTAGGTCATTATCGTTCTGATAGCCTTGCCTCAGAAAGCAAGTTACAACTTCGGTACCGTTCATAATCACGTGCCTGCAGAGTAGTGGGCCTAAGTTCTAATTCCCTTGCTCCCATGAGAGAGAAGCTCTGCGCCCAGCTGTGGGACTTTAATGGACTCCAACGTGAATATAACTTTAGCGATATTGATTGTACAGTCAACAGTGTAACTCATGAGTCAGGTGACTGGTAGCGACATTCATGCATGTCATCAATCGAATGTGTCATATACGGGCTATCATTTGTGTCATATATGGGAGTTCTAACGGTTTCGCGCACATTTCAACCGATTGACATCCTGCACGGAGTGACGAATATGGTAATATGTTAATGACGTTCGAATTGACCCGGAATGCTAAATTTCTCCGACATGCCGGTGACACATACTATTGTATGCTGAATGTTAACAGATACCTTTCTGCATTCATTATTTAATGTGTTTTTTCGATCATATGGACAATCAGCATTACGTACGTACGTTACATACGTCTTTTTTTAATACGCAAGATGAAACAATTAAAGTTAAGGTTTGTTTCACGATACTGCTTCAGGTGGGTAATATTTGTTATTTGTTTGTCAGAACCTTACTTCTAATATATGTTTTGATAGTTTTTCATTTTTGTTTTGTAAGATCGTTTTAGTTATGAGAATATCACTGGGTAGTAACGTCGCAATACAAAATGGCGATGGAAAGAAAATAATTTGAAATATAATCGGTAAATAATATGAGGATTTCTAATTTATGGATTTATTTATTGACTATAATTTAAAAGAATCTACTTAAATTAGTGGTCTATATTCGACCGATAATTATATTTTTCTTACTAATACTCACTCCTCCATATGCGTAATTTGTTTAAAAAAGTGAGGTACAAAGTTTTTTTTTTTTTACTTTTTAATTTATAGATATCTAATAAACAAAAGTACTTACTAATTAAAGTACTTAACAAATGAACAAAAATAAAGTACTATACGGGGCAACAAGTACATGCTGAGTTTTTCTTCTCCCACTAAACATGTAAAACTAACGACACTTCGAACTTTCCACACACCTACCGCTAGTTCCGATGTCGTAAAGTGTAATGACACCGAAGGCAGTGCGGACTCAGTGCTGCAGCGAGGTTTATTTAAAAAAATATATAGTAGCCCATTCCATTGACTGCTTCTAGGCTCCGTTACAGTAACGAAACGACCTCGACGCGGTATCGGCGCGTCTCCCTAGCCACATATTTAGCACGACCGTCGTTCCGAATCCAACTCGAGCACTTCAAATATAAGGTTCCATTTCACGTGACAGGAAACGGGGAGTGGAGATTTTAAATTTGGACTCGCCGCGACATTAAATCGTAATCGAACACTTTACATTGACGGTCGCGTGGAAATATCGCGCTCGGATGGTATAAATATGCACTTATCTTTCTTTTTAGTTTAAGTAAGTCTGCATAATGCAGGCTCGCCGGGCCCACGTGTGCCGCGAATAAAATTTTAGCACTCCCGCATTGTTCTATGCACTTTCGCCTAAGTGCGAGCGGGACGGAGTGTAGGCCATTTTGTCAGTGCAATAACGAAGCAAGTGACTATAATTTTGGGATCGAATGGGGATTTTTTTATGGAGCCTGCGCTAGGCGCTGCGAATTCTTTCATTTCGAGTTTCATATGGCGTTTAGGCATCGAGTGTGTCGTATGGGAAACTTTATTACGTTGATTACATCAAGTTTTATGTGTAAATTTATTTCGCATAGTAGTATAGTTTTGTATTAAAGATTTTTAAGGACTTCGCTTAACCAAATATATCCAGAAATAAAAGAAAAAGTGACTTCATCAAATAAATTTGAGTGATAATTAACAACTTATTTTTTTTCTTTACAGGTAAGCAAACGCGAAATGTATTGGCAAGGTAAACGACCAGAAATCAAATTATTATCAATTAATAATGAATTGTCGCTCGTATGATTGATTAATAATATAAATCCGGCACCGGCCGTCCGTCTGTCACGCTGATTGACATATTTTAGCATTAATTGACACATATCATATATTTTTAATTGCGCGAATTGTGTGGCTGGACAGATGTGAATTGATCGTTTAAGACAAATAAAATAAAAATATTGCATAAGTAATGTAAGGCCGATTATGCATATTGCAAGGGTCCTCTAATGTCAAAATGAAACCTATCTATCACTCCGAAACTTCAAGTGTAATGTTTTGATATCTAATTCAGAGGTCCATATTAGGATCCATTGCTGTATAAATGCAGTTTCTTATTTACAGAAGTAATAAAGTCGTTTTTTCGCGTACTTGGTCCGTCTTGGTTTTCTGAAATGAAGAGCTCACTACAGAGCACAGGTATGAGAAGAACCCTTCGCAGTATGAGAAGGGTTTGGCCATAGTCCACCACGCTGGCCATGTGCGGATTGGCAGACTTCACTCGCCTATAAGAACATTATGGAGAACTCTCAGGCAAGCAGGTTTCCTCACGATGATTTCCTTCACCTAATTGTGGCATTTTTTTGTTTCATGATCCTGCCCATACAAGTTAATATACTAAGTCTATAGTATAAAAAGACTCGCTAGAGGTCGCTGGACGCGGGACTGTGGCTCATTGGTAATTTCTACAATAGCCCTTTGTAAGAAACCCCAACAGTAAGAAGCATCTGTAATTTGAAATAGTGATTGTTTTTTTTTCAAGAATTCAAATGATATCTGGGATAATTGGGTAGTACAAATACCCGATCTTCATTTATTACCGTTTATTGCAATCAACGGTTTAGTTTACTAACTATAAAAATGGAACCCTCTCAGGGCGCAAGACCTAATCGCAATTGGCCGTCTTTTGTTTTTATTAAGTATAATTAAACTTGCGATTCAAGGTTAACCTGTTCTTAATAAATTTAAAAATAAGTATTTATTAAATAATAATTTGCAGATAATTAATATTAATTATTCAAAAACGGCTATGGGCTCTTTAAGCTCTGAACAAGATTCGAATCTGCGATTTATTTTTAATATTGGCTTTTAATTTTCAAATTGTGAAGTAATACGGCTGTGACAAACAGACACAAGAATAATTAGAACACCGAATAGACAGACTAAGTATATGAATAAACTTCACTGGTCATTATTTCTAACAAAGTACCAGGATATCATAGTGCGCTATGTGCTATTTTCCACTACAAACATACGTCTCTCAACCTATCCATCAAACGTCAAGGCCGAAAAGTAAACAAAGACCCCCACCCTACTCACCTCTAATGTTACCTCCCTAACACTTTGTTTCAAGGAATACATATTGGGTTCGATTTCTAGTTAAGAAAATATTATTTTCTAAATTTGGTTAGAAATATTATAAATTAGTTTTATTAAGTAACTCTGTTTGTCTTGTTACCTAAGTCAACAGATTTCGATTCCATTTGGCAATGATTCACACGCGTCCTGGAGATGAAAAAAGGTTATCCTAGAAAAAACTATTCAACAAAACATACATACTAGTCGCGAGCAAAACAAAACAATATTTCCCTCGTGCTAGTTATGTTATAAACTAAAATTGCTAAAACATAGAAAATACTCATAAAAAAAAAATATTGCGAGGTAAGCTATCCTTCGCCAATTTTAATCAGATCCAATATGGAACCAATACACATATAAAAATATCTTTTTCATACTTACTTGCTTAAAACAAATATATCGCATTGCGTCATGATATCTACATATTAATAAAGTACTAGGGCATCATAGCGCACAAGCAACCTTCATTATATTTTCCACTGCAAACACATTATGCCACGTCGCTCCTATCCATCAAACGTCAGGGCTGAAAGGTAAACAAGGACAGGTCAAGGACCGCCCCCCTGTAACCCCCCACCCCCTCGGGTCCAACTTGATTGATTCCTTATTGAGGCACGCACGCACGTCTTTCAAACGTTGATGCGTTTTGAGGGTAGAATATTTTATATCTAAAAATAAAAAAAAATATTTAGTGTCAAATATTTGATATTGTAATTGGACAAACTAAAGGGTTCTTGATCGGTTGTTAACGGTAGAGTCTTCCATCTGAACCGAAACACAAACAGGTAAACTTGACGTTTTACAAGTGACTGTGTTACTTGAAATAAATGAACTTTGAATATTGATTCGGTACGCGCAGTCTAAGCCAAAACAGATCTAAATGTGAAAGTTCGACACACAGATTATTTCCCTGTTTGCAATGATCGTTCAAATATACATATTTATACCCATCGATAATAATTACTAAAACCTCATCCCTTAAGACTTAATGGTCTTTAACTGAGCCCGCGAACTCATTTTAAAGCGGCTTTAAACTCCATCCACTCCACTCCGTTCCACAACAGTGTCTCCGATGATCTTGGCAAGAACCCGCTGCGAGACAACTAAAATTGTTCCTGTTCCTGTTCTATAATATTGTATCTATCAGACTTCATCATCATCATCCTTGACTTATTAATGCCGCACATTCAATAGGGTTGGATGGGCTGTGTTAGAATCAAGCGACTACAGTTACTTTCTTCAATGTGTGGGTTTTCGTTCTTATATCTAATATAGTATTGTAACTGTGTGGGTAATTATATACCATTTCTCAAACAACACGTCGCTCACGCCTCACCCCACGTGTCCACTAGCGCACGTACTGACAGCACCGTCGTCTCTATTTACAAACGATCAAGACGCCTCGGTCGCACTCTCGCCGTTATATTAATTCCCATCATATCTGGAATGATTGACGTCTGTCTACGCGGGATATATCCGTCACGGGTAAACACCCCCCTCTCCCGTCCGGTAAAGTCGGTTCACACTGACGGCGCGTTGGTTGACACGCCCAGGCAAAGCTGTGTGCTCATTCAAGAATTAGAAAAATATGTTTATTTTGTGAAATATAGGTTACAAACGACCTTAAATTAAAAATTAATACTTAGTTTAAAAACTATTGCATTGCCCTCACGATATTATATTATTCTGCTTATTATGGACGGCGGTGAGGGGTTTGCACCAGTTCTAATGTTTATTTCATATTCATAAGTTAATAAAAGTGCATGGCTGTTTGTTGTCCCGTAAACAAATAAATTATTTTAAAACTTGTAAGTGGACTATTTCAGTATTTAGTTTTATTATTATCAAATTAGTTATTTCAAATGAAATAACAACTTCGTTGAATAGATACCTTCTGTCGTAATTTAGTTCATTACAGACAAAAATAAAATGCCCATTTTAAACGAAACCTGTTAAAATTGATTTAATCTCAATAATACTAGCACCCCTGTCACATGAGATGTACACAATAAATATAGAGAACACAGAATCGTCCGGGTACTGCGTTCTCTCATTATAACCTATTAAAGGACAAAATTAGAAATGGATGAGCATTGATGCACTGCTCATCTATTTACATGTACCTCTTAAGCTACTTTTAGAACTCGACATTTCTTGCGGGTCAAATAAACGTATGATGCAATTAAACGATGATATCTGAGACAATTCAAATTGAACGAAACGCGTTAATGATAAAACCGTTCGTTTTATTCCGTCGCGTCAGGTTGTCAGTGTGAATAACCTTTTGTTTTTCACCCGTTCACCCCCCATCCCTCCGGAGTGAAATATCTCAATCTTCAGCACGATTTATTGATTGATATATAGATTTTGAGAGCGTCTTCTAAATTTATGGCCTCGTGTTGGTCAGATTTGATTTGGATTGTAATAAAATGATGTATCTGAAATAAATTCTAGTCAAAAGTTAAAAGTTTCTTGACGTATTGCTTTGAAAGATGTTCAACATGTCGGGTGATTCAGCTGATGTTAAGGATTATTTACGCATGGGACGCGTGGATAGCGAAGAGGTTGGTCTCTTTGGAGTGCTAGTCGAATTAAGTGGAAATCATAGAAGCAATCTTTATTAAAGCTAGCCGTGCCACGCTGTTTTACCTGCATCAACAATGGTTTGCAGCGTGAATATATAGCACATTGAACGTTATAATATCTACCCAGTCTGAACGAATGAAAACGAATTCTTCAGCTTACAAAACAAAATATCATTAGATATTTATGATTGCGAGACTGAGTTGTGAAAATATTGTTTACAGTTCGATATTAAAGCTTCTCGGAGCTAAAATGTTCGATGATATTTAACGTAAGAAATATTTCAGTTCAGGTTATTGTTTTGTAATAAATATAGATTGGCTTTTAATAAACAATCCTTATGTATACTGGAAGCTGTGATAGCCTAGTGGTTAGGGCGTCAGCCTCCTAATCAGAGGTCGGCGGTTCGAATCCGGGCACGCACCTCTAACTTTTCGGAGTTATGTGCGTTTTAAAAAAAAAAATTAAATATCACTTGCTTCAACGGTGAAGGAAAACATCGTGAGGAAACCTGCACGCCTGAGAGTTCTCCATAATGTTCTCAAAGGCGTGTGATGTCTGCCAATCCGCACATGGCCAGCGTGGTGGACTATGGCCAAACCCTTCTCATATTGAGAGGAGACCCGTGCTCTGTAGTGAGCCAGTAATGGGTTTTTCATGATGATGATGATGTATACTCTATAGTTCATGTCAGACTCTTACTGATTGTAAACTATTGGTGGCTTGGAGATGGAGCCACAACAAGGCTTTCACATACAGCGTTCTGCTAGCGGATGTCGGCCGAAGCAGATCCAACTCGGTCCCTACGTTTATAGTTTCGTCAGTCAGATGCCGGACCATCAGCACGCCCGCCAACCCGAGGACCGTGCGGTGGGTGATGAACAAATCTAGCTCTGCTCTCAACAATTGCCCACAAGTGTTGCACCCACTAAACTACCCCTGCGATTGTAAAATAGTAAAACAAGAGTTTATACACAAAAATAAAAACGCAATCTCCCTTGTACCAACTGCAACTGACAAAGTATCAGAGTTCCGACGAAAATAGTAAACGATGTTTGACAAATAGCGAGCAGATGTCGCGGCCCGAAGTGGGGGGTCCGCCTTTTTACTTCACACTCGCGACGAACACTTCGCACCTCGTTCACGGGCGTTTTATATTCTGTTGCAGGTTTTTACGTAGGTACATAGCTCATTTTTTTTCTTTTAATTGGTAATTAGTAGTAATAAAACGAAAGCTATTTCTAATGTCACAGAGAACTCTAGATTTAGATTTAGGCGTATGAATGTTGCTATCTATCACTACAGCGTGCAGTGTTTCTAAAAACATGTCACCTATACAAGACTCGAACAAATCCCGGCTAAGTTTGTTGTGGGCTTCTTCTTAGACCGTAGCGCGTTTGGAACCCTCATAGCTTTAGTTTTAAGTTTACGAATGTAGTTATCACCATCGAATTACTACTATGTAAATTACTGACGCGTCAAAAGTGCCTTGTAAAGGACTATTTGAATAAAGATTATTTGAATTTGAATTTGAAATTTACTAAAAACATATAACCTATACAAGACTCGACAGGTTATCGAACAAATAAAGTTTTACCTTTAATTTACTAAGAAAACCTTATAGTTTTAAATAGGTAAATAGATAAAGCTAAACAAAAAAAAACATTATAATTGTTTCATTTTTCGCTAATTTCTATAGTGGCATAAGAAATGCGAAATTTGCGAATATTTGTCATTGTTAATTAAAATAAAAAAATGCATCTTATCAATTATATATTGTTCCATCTTCATAATAGTAATAACATTCTTAACTTAGAAATAGCTAACAAGCTATTCCAGTAACTACATTCGAAAATAAGGATTTTTATTTGTTATTTTAATTCATATTTATCAACTATCTTCCTCCCACTCCGTCTGCGATAGCACCTTTATAATTTTTCTCCATCTATTTCCAAGATTTCTATTGACAGTGGAACGTCTTTGCTTTGACATTTTCTTTGTGACATCTGACATTTAGCGATGACAGCTATACATCTGAGGTTTTAAAACTATCTGCGCCGTTTCCATACCTTACTGCTTTTATTATAAAGTTGAATTTAGCCTACGTTAGTGTTCGAATAATTGTGTCTTCGCCAGTTTCTTCTGCAGATTTAACTTGTGCAGCTGTAAAAGGTCTTAAGTCTTTACGTTAAGGTTGATTTTCTGTTGTTTTGTTAAGTTTGTGGTACATTTGCGTATCTTCAAGGTTGTTTTGATGGAGTGGCCCGTCAATTAAATAGTCGAGCGCTCAGTACGTCTTGGGTATGATTGAGTGCAGTGATGCAGATTTACTTTGAAGATACGCTCTTGTAGTGTTTCAGCTTTTTTTTCACTTGGATTGACTTTTTAACGTACTTTTTAATTTTTCCTCATTGATCTAGAAATGTTTTTTTTATCCACTTATCCACTTCAAGTTAGCCCTTCACGGCAATCTCACCTGTGGGAAGGGATGATGCATTCTAAGATTGTAGCGGGCTAACCTGTTAGGGGCATGGTAAACCCATACTCTTAATTGGTTTCTACGCGACATCGTACCGGAATGCTAAATCGCTTAGCGACACGACTTTGTCGGTAGGGTGGTGACTAGCCATGGCCGAAGCCTCCCACCAGACATAATTGTTTTGATTGTTTGTTGATTATGTAATGTAAACCACGGCCCATTAGCGAGTTGAGAAAGTCTACTTGCAGTGCTGTGTTTTGCCGGAAGTTGGCAACCATTAAGACAATATGAACTTAAGTGCAGCTCCGGAACTACGGTAGAGTACCTTTTCTGTACTCTTTATCATCGGTGTTAAGTTTAGGCATGATGTTCTTTTTGAGCCAAGTGGACTTTTGCTGACTCATCCGAATTATATGCAGAAAGAAGGTTTTTTGTTAATGGTGTTGAGGATATCCATATCTTTACTAAACTTTTCGTTCTGCCGGAAATTTTTAACATTATTGTTTTTCACATACCAGTTTCTGTGTTTTAAAAATGATTTCAAAATACCAGGGAAGAATAACCAGCCTCTAAAATTATTATATTATTATAATAGAAACTGGATTTGCACGTATTACTTTGCAGATGTACGTATACAACATTAATATTGTTGATAAAATGTATGTAGGCTATGACGGCATAAGAGATCATCATGCCGATTGCCGTGACGGTCGATTTTTGTGCCAATTTAGATTGAAAGATAATAAAGCATTACATGCATGTACACAACTGATAAGTTGTAAGTTAAATTGACAGCAGAGAAATTTAACATCCCAACTAAATATACTATACTATAAGTGCCAACTAAATATTCTATACTATAAATTCATAATTCAAAATTCAAAATAATCTTTATTCAAATAGTCCTTTAAAAGGCACTTTTGACGTGTCAATAATTTACATAGTAGTTATTTCATGGTGATAACTATGAGGGTTCCAAACGCGCTCCGATCTAAGAAGAAGCCCACAACAAACTTTTTTTTTTTCGTTATCACCATCTCACATAATGAATAATAAATGATAGTACATATGGAGATAGAGCAATTCACACCAAAGCTTTTTTAGCGTTTATATAATCCTTAATATCGTAATATGATTATTCTAAAAGTTTTCGTTTTATAAAAACTTTGAACTTATTGATAGACATCTCCAAGATATCATTCATTGCGTTCTCTAATATTCGCATAATGTCTATTAGCAGGTAAACATATGCAATGTTATGTTTGTCCGTCCGTCGCACGCAGTTATTTCAACACAAACACGAGGGAGAAAAATCGATGATAGGCACATTGTCCGACCCACATCGACTTTGAGCTGTCAACTTTGATTGAATCAACTGGCTGTAGCCTTGCGACCTCCTAGAGGTGGCATGTATTATGCTAATTATTTGGTCACTTCGTTAGCATGCTAACTGAAGGAAATGTGTCACATCTGTTAACAGGCCTCCTCGCTTGTAGTATAGATCTCTCTCTACTAAAGTTATAGCAGAGCAGCGACCTACCATGACAGTACGGATTGCTGAACTAAGATTGCTTAGCTAAGGGCATAAGCCAAATAGTGGAAAATTTATGATAAACAACAAAATAAAAAGCTAAGAGTTTTATTACAAATTTTTAAGATTAAAATTATAAGACTCGACATCGGCATCGGCGCCGTTATATCAGTTAGCCAGTATGTTATGATAGAAGCGAATATTGTCATAATTTTGGAATTTTACGTAAATGTCGGCGCCCCAACCCGCTAGTGATTGAGGCGTCCAACTGCACTCCCGATTAAACGACGTAGGACGGCTACCCAAGCAGGTCACACACAAGCAAACGAATCAGCGCGTCAACGGTTTCTGATATTATCCGCATGTGATTCTCGTCACAGTCACGGGGGCGTTCGGATTGAATTAAGCCCTTCTCAAGTCTTCCAACCCTAATGTTCTTCTCTCAGGCTCAGCTTCGCGATCGCCACAGTTCCTCGGTTACGCTGTGACAACTAATAGGGCTACCAGCTATCGTCAATTTGAAATAACGACTGGTTTATATCTTATCTAGGCTCATCATAACTATGAAAAATTATTAGTTTTATCAACAAGGTAAATAATTTGGGGAATTAACAATTAGCAAGTAATTCGACGGCCGTCTACACGTTATCAACCCACATCGACTTTGAGCTGTCAAGTGTGATTGAATCAACGGCGCTGCGGCATTGGAGTGTCATAGAGGCGGCATGTAGATTTTAACAAATAATAAATGTACGCGATTAATCATTGACAGTTAATATATAATATCCGTTCGGAATTATAATCAGCAAGGTTCTTTACACTATGTAGTCGAAATTTATGTCACAGGTAAACATAGTTATATTACATCTTATTTCAGTATGATTATAAAAGTGTACTTTAATGTTAATTTATCTATTTCATTACTTATTTGTTGATTGTCACCTATTACCCAATTAAAAGCAATGGTGTAACTGATTTTAAGTAAAGAATCGAAAAATGACAAGTATTGTTTTAGTTATTTAGCCGAAAATGTACAAGGAAAATGTTTGTTTTGGATATAACCTAGTTTACGTTGTCACAGGCGATATCAGATTTGTATGTAGCATAATTTTCTTTATTGCCTAATATATACTTAATAAAAACTGCAAACGTACATATTATTTGCGTTGTCTAGTGATTACTGAATCACTCGACAACGCAAATAGTTACTGAACTACGAGTTTGATGTTATTAAAAATATATTGTTTTTGATAACCTTAGAAAAGTAGGAATGCATACATAGTACTACATACTACTATAATAAACGTTATTAACGTGGACTAAAAGATAGGCATAGTCAGGGACAAAATATTACGCGTGAAGCACCTTACTTTTGATAGAAGTTAAACTGGGAATTTATTATAAAACAATACACAGCTCTCTTTCTTCTTCTTTCTATTGTGTCTTTTCACTCTCTCGCGTAACAAAACGTGACATTGAAATTTCAATTTCAATTCTAGATAAAAAAGTTACCGACCTTCTTATAATAATCAAAATTAGCTATAATCCAGCGATCACGTTCTCGTTCTTAGTTTCATTACTTAGACATCTTTTTAGATTCTGTCTCTATTACTTATGCAATATTTTAAGTATTCTACAGACAGAATGCATATAACATTATTTTACCGGGAACCATTTAGTAAGTTACCTCAGTATCGACGGACAGTGTACACATAAACGAGAGTAAATATAAATCGCGGTGAACGTATCTATTGTTGTTCAAGTTATTGCTGGGGTTTGAATGTACAAAGATAACACAGTGTTCCGCCACCCAGCAAGTCACGAGCCACTTTCCAATCCGAATGGTGGGTTATGAATTATAACCTAATAGCTTTAACTACTTATTACTATAGTATTTTACAGTGAAATTTCTAAGCCCACGTGTAGGAGAGAGACCTAACATAATATCACGCTACGATTTGACGACCTCCCTGGCGCAGTGCGTACGCAGTCGCATTATAAAGTTAGAGGCCCTGGGTTCGATTCCTGGCTCGAGTCGAACTGGTGGGAGGCTTCGGCCGTGGCTAGTTACCACCCTACCGACAAAGACTTGTCGCCAAGTGATTTAGCGTTCCGGCACGATGTCGCGTAGAAACCAATTAGGAGTGTAGGTTTACCATTCCCCTAACAGATTAAACAGTTACCATCCTAGACTGCATCATCACAAAAAAAACGAGGTTGCGAAGGCACCGATTAGGTTTAATACAATGCTTTATCTCGTCCAGTTAAGCACTTAGCTTAAATCTAGACACGCGTTTGTGATGGTGTCAAAGGTAGAAGGCGTTGCCTAGAAGATGCCTTAACAGCGATTGACTACCCACTTTTAACAATTATAATTTATCTACCGCAGTTTACTTGATCGTGGTTAATGTACCATTTGTCATGATAATATTTTAATTGAACTAAGACGGCAACCATGTTTGAATGTTTTTAAGAAGCGTTACAGCCTTAAAAGTCATTATTATTTGTGCATTAATATGAATGTATTGTTGTATCTAATTATGTAATGATAAAATAAATGAACTAAATTTAAATAAATGTTTAAGGTAGTAGTAGTGTAGGTAGTGTGTAAGGTAGGGAAGACGAAAACCGGAAAGACATATACGATCTTAGCGGTGTGTTACGGGGAAACAAAGCGGCCTTATTAGATGGCCAATCAATCTCTTTCAATGAGTGAATGAGTATTAAATGCAAGCCACCTAGCAAGATACCCAGGTTACTAAAGACTTGTAAGAAATATTCAGAAACTGCACATATATTGTACAATGTCACGTGATGTACACTTTTTTAAAACATAAATTGCGTGAAACAAATTTAACCTAGTTCAAGTACTCGACCCCACATTATAACGTTAAAACGAAATGGTTTGTAAATACAAGTTATAAGTCGGAAAATAAAACATTACTTCAATGTGTATTCTAGTGCGGCTTTAAGCCTTCTTAGATATTTAATTACTGTACAGCATTAAACAACTCGACTGAAATGTCCAACAAGAAAATGTCACCCGAGGATAACAGACAGAAAAAAATATAGACGCCTCTATCCCTTACAAAGGGCGCGGGTAAATAAAGCGGCGGACAAAGACGTCCGTCTGCGCGCGACATCTGAGCGACGTGTGTCGACCCCCCTGACCCCCCGGCCAACCCTCCACCCACCGCCCGATAATGATGTTAACTCGCCAGGGCTGTGTCGCGTTTTTGACTGTTTAAGACGGTGCTTCTTGATTAGTATTGTTTTTCTTTTTCACAAGCTTTTGTTTAACTTGTTTTGTTCGTGCCTTTTAGCAGAGTTGAAATCGTAATCCAATTTTTCAACCACTGGCCGTCTTACGAGTGAGCTGAATCATCTCCGTCTACTATACCTTACAGCTGGTCCGATAGTGGATGGGGAACTAGTGACACGATCTCCACTTTATCCAGTTTACCTTAACGTGGTTGGACGTATCCAAGTTTCAGCTGGTTAAGTCAGTTTAATGCTATGATTTAAAAAACAATTAAAATATCACTTGCTTCAACGGTGAAGGATAACATCGTGAGGAAACCTGCACGCCTGAGAGTTCTCCATAATGTTCTCAAAGGCGTGTGAAGTCTGCCAGTCCGCACATGGCCAGCGTGGTGGACTACGGCCAAACCCTTCTCATATTGAGAGGAGACCCGTGCTCTGTAGTGAGCCGGTAATGGGTTGATCATGATGATGATGATGATGAATGCTACGATAAGCTAAAATCAAAATGTGTTTGTAGGTTTCTCTTTTTTTCACCATGCAACGGATATACGCGGTTTTTGGCGATAGTACAGTTTCGTATGTTGTCATAGGTTAGGTTTACTATCAAACCCACTCTAACGAAGTCTCTCGCCTACTAATTGATATATAAAATATGAAAGTTCAACAGTGTTCAACGAGTAGGTCTGAACTGCAGCAAACAGAAAACATTTCAGTGCAACGTCTCAGATCGATAGGACAAACATCAGAAAGTCAGGTGAAAATACACCAAGTATATTACAAAATGCCCACACGACGTTCCTTCAAATAAATACCGATCCAACTCGAGCTCGCTCAGTAAATTGTCTTCAAGAGCTGACCGCCCCCCTCTTACCTAGGGGGCGACGGGCGATAGGGGACAGGGGCCCGGGGGGGCTGGGGGCCACCGTCCCCCGTTCGTCTTGCTTATGACTGACAGGCGGACAGCTTGAGTGATTGAGAGTGACTCGAGGTATAATGCGCTCAGGCGAGGCACAGTCCCAGAGATGGTCGTAAGATTAACTGTGTGTCCAATACAGAGACATAGCGATATAAGCGCTTTGTCTGCGGGTGAATTCCCGAGGCATAGGTAGTACTGTACCCCCGGATTTCGCCTGCATAAATGGACTAGTTGAATATGTGACTGATTTAAATGAAATTAAACAAAAGGATAAAAAATAAAGTTATTGATATGATTGGTATCTACCAATAAATATAAACTTACAATACCGGTGTACATAGCTTAAACGTAAATAGGTTATTATAACGTAACAATTTACACTGGAATACAGTCGAAAATGATTTTTAGAAAATACAAACCATGAGTGATATAAAAACACAGTTAGATAGTAACATATTCTATTAACTCAAATTTATTTATACCTTAACTTAGTATGATTTTAATGCACAAATTATAACATATATAATAGTAGATGGAAGCTTGAATTTTACTGAACACTTTTAACACTTTAACTTCAATACCGTAAAGGATAATATGAGTAACTATTTGACAATACATACGTAAGCGTAGTATAATAAAAAAAAAAAAAACTTACGAGCCATGAGTCATATGACAAATAATGTACCTTATACATATATACCTACCAGATCAGAGTCACCATTATAGACATGATACATTCAATAAGTGAGAAAACTTGTAGTCGTCTCTTATACTATCAGGCAAGATATGAAAATACTTCGCAATACCCTATCTCAATGTCCTATATAAACAATTTGTAGCTCTATCCCACGCTTCATAGGGTTCCATTTTCTTTGCGATTTTAATGAAAATGTGTACCTTCGTGTATTATAAAGTAGAATGCAGTGTTATGAATTAAAATATGGCTCGCCGTTTTTAATGCGCTTTGCTAGGTGTTTGCAATTAGCTATCGCGTTACGTAGCCGACTCTCCCCCCTTGTGTACACGTGTATACCAGTTTTTGGACGATCGTATGGTGCCATGGATGAAGCTGTGATAGCCTAGTGGATAGGATGTCAGCCTCCTAACCAGAGGTCGGGGGACAAAACCGGGCACGTACCTATAACTTTTCGGAGTTATGTGCGTTTTTAAGCAATTAAAATATCATTTGCTTCAACGGTGAAGGAAAACATCGTGAGGAAACCTGCACGCCTGAGAGTTCTTCATAAGATTCTCAAAGGTGTGTGAAGTCTGCCAATCCACACATAGCCAGCGTGGTGGACTATGGCCAAACCCTTCTCATATTGAGAGGAGACCCGTGCTCTGTCGTGAGCCGGTAATGGGTTGTACATGATGATGATAATGATATTTACACCCAATAAACCGCAAAGATTTGTCCTCGGTGCCAGTCAGCCATTTACGATTACGCTGTAAGCGATATAAGTGGTTTCATTATAAAACAAGTACTGTTCCGTTTTAAACGTTTCTTAAATCATCTTTATAGATCCCGACCGGGATAAAACACTGTTTTAACCTGATTGGGATAAAACAGTGTTTTATCCCGGTTGGGATAACATCGAATTCTATTACCGTTTTTTCGTCATTTCTCTAAGATAAGTGAACCCGTACGAGGCATATTATGATAGCGGTGTAGCTCGCGATGAACGTGTCAGCGGACGGAGCTGCGGCACGCAACGTGTTAGTTGCGAGACGGACCGACAGGTAATCCGCCGGTGCCTTTCATTACGCCCCGCGTTATTATTGTGTGTTTCTTTTTGTTAACACGTCTCGAGGAATACTTTCATCGAGCAGACAAGCCGAGATTCGACATAACACATTTTTGTGCTACCGCTTTAAGTTAGTCCTTCACTGCAATCCCACTTGGTGGTAAGTGAGCCTGAGCTGGTAATGGGAAACCTGCACCCGCACTACCAGCTATACCCCTACCATGTTAGACTAAACCCAAACTACATGGGTTTCTATGCGACATCATAACATTTAATCGGTTTCCAGCACGTCTTTACGAGTAGGGTGGCTAGCCAATGCCATAGACTCCGACTAAATAATAACTGAATAAATAAATTTAAGGTATAATAGGTAAGACCAAAGAAAATTCATTTATTATTAATTCCCAAATTGAAGCACCCTATGATCGAACTTGGGATCCCGCACTTACAAGACTATAACAAAAGCTGTATAGCTGGTATTCAAGTAAAGTATGAAAAATTTGATCATAATACAAAGCCGTTACATACGCAAAGTAAAGAATGCTTGCGAAACGCATCTTGCAACCAAAGTAATGCTATCCAAATGATTTTTAATGAGTTCCATTGATCAAAGGTTAACACCCGCTACAGTTAAACTTCCATAATATCAGGACCCAATGGTCTACTACTTTAGCCCTTATCTCCCCCTATATATGAAGCAGGGCTGCGTTGCTTATGGCAACGTCCTAAGCATAAGGTATCGCCATTATTTCTATAATCTGCTTAATGTTTTGACATGCAAGATACGAAACTGCCCTGCGTTATTTCTTGCAATAATAGCATTAAAGAATGATCATATTATAATAAATCTACCTTATGTACAGTAAAATTTTTTACAAGAAATTCTTACGTAAAACAAGTTCGCATTTTTGTCTATAAATGACTATGTAATATATTATTGTTTTTCTAAATTAGACTTGCATTACTTCTGGTACACAGCACATTAAATCACATAAAGCTTAGATTTTCAAACATATAAACATTTTCTTAAATCAGCGATGGACATGGTGCTTGTCTTGTCAAGGACACTTTATTTGTCTACCATCTAAATAAAATGTCCAAAGAAGCAAATTCTCCGCGGCAAGCGTCTAAACAGCGTCCAATCGTACTTTATTGAGCCACACACTGAGCCGGTAACATCGCGCGTCGCCGGGAATCGAACACACTCCCACCTACCAAACATATTTACAGCACTACTACAGCGATATATTCCGAATCAAATTGTCGACGGATCATCGTGTCCGACTCCCACGCTCGGCAAACTTAAAATAACCATTTAATCGCGCTAAAATGAACTTAAAATCTTTGCACAACAAGGTGAATGGAGCCGCAGCGTGTTTTGTTAAGTGGTGAATAATTTGCGACCTCTTATTAGCTTATTTGCGCCTGGTACTTCTCAGTCGCGACATAATGCATGTTTGTTTTATTGAACAACTTTTAAGTGATTGATTGTTGATAGGGATAATGGATTCGGTTGAATGATAATTTCCGTTCCAGAAAGGATCGATCAATGCTGATCGTTACAATTTGACATTTCGAAAAACAATCAACGGCTTCATAGAAGCTTTGACAGGAGGCAGCGTAAGCTGGCCATGCATTAATGCATGCTAATGACGTCATCTGTATTTCTTTGTTGAAATTGTATTTATTATAAAAAACGTGGATACGTACGAACTTACTCAGCTGTAATAAATAAACTATAAATATATATTATTTCAAAAAAGTCTACTAATTATATATTTTTTTGGTTGTACGGAAGTTTTGACTTACTTACTAAATTATTATATTAGCTTGAAAAAACTGGATAAAATCTGTCAAATGTCAAACATGACGGAGAGTTGCCCGGTCCCGAGGTAGTTACCTGTCAGTAAATCCATCAGATGCTTATTAAATCATAGGTCACCGCCGCTTAAGTAAATAAGCGATGTTTTTTCTGACCTTACTAGTTAAATCTTGCTATTCTAACGATGTAAATAAATGTTTATTAAATTCTTCTAAACACAAGTATTTTGAGGGCGGATAATTCCCACGATTGTTGTGCCCATCCGATGTCTAAATATTTTTTAAAAACACTATTTAATGTTTCATTTGCTAGGCACTTGCTATGAAAAACGGTTTTTGTGTAGTTTAATAAACTTCTTTAATATTTTGGGATCGAGTATCCCATAGGACTATTTTTTGTTTTAGTGAATTAAACAGACTTACAGGAATTATTAAAAAACTTTAAACCGAGCGCCCGATGAAGGTTTTTAAATATTTTTATACCCCTTCACCCTTTTTTTAACCACAAAGTTAGCCCTTGTCGGCAATCTTACCTGGTGATAAGTGATGATGCAGTGTAAGATGGTAGCGAACTAACCTGTTACGTGAACCCGTAATCCTAATTGGATACTACGCGACATCGTGCCGGAACGCTGTATCGATATAAAAACATATCGATAAGCTAAACTATAACTAAAACATCGTGAGGAAACCTGCACGCCTGAGTTCTCCATAATGTTCTCAAAGGCGTGTGAAGTCTGCCAATCCACACATGGCCAGCGTGGTGGACTATGGCCAAACCCTACGCATATTGAGAGGAGACCCGTGCTCTATAGTGAGCCGGTAATGGGTTGATCATGATGAAGCGATACTAGCCATGGCCGAAGCCTCTAACCAAGACTCAAGCCGGAAATCGAACCTAGGGCATCCAGATTTATAATGCGACAGCGCACGCACTCGTCCCTAAAAGCCCTAAAAACTATTAACAAGACTCCCGGCGAGGCGCAGCGTCCCGTTGCTAACTAATTATGTGAACTGTCTGTCACAAGCTGATTGAATCAAGGGGCGCCGGGCCAGCGCCTCACTGAACACAGCTGGCGAGCTGGCTACCGAACCTGTACCTACAGATCATACTTTTGACAAGGGACGGGACGACATAGTTGACAAGGCACTGGCATTATAATGTCCAGGACTCTGGTACAGTCTGCTCTGCTCTGTAGTTAGTTACCACCTCCCAACGAAGACGTGCAGCGAATTGGCGTTCCGGTTCGATGCCTCGTAGAAACCGATTTGGTATATATCGCAAAAAGATCATCCTGAAATTCCCGAATGAGATTCTCACTTGGTGAGGTTGCAGTTAAAGACTAACCTGTGACGGAATTAAAAAAAAAAACAAATTAATATCTACTAATGTACCTAAGTCCTCTGTCCGTGATATCGAAAGAATTTTTATTTGGTTCACTTGATTACTTTCGTCTTTGAAGTTTTGTCTGTCTCACTGTTCGTTTTACTGTGTTTTTACCCGGGCTAATCAAGTGAGGGTTTTTACCCTGACTTCTTACTGTCCTTATCAATTATCGCTGTCTTATACCTAATTTAAAGTCTTTTAATTACTTTTTAACGGAAAGTATACGGTTACCTGCGGAACATAGCACAAACTAAACTTACATAATATTATAATGTCATAATACGTTAAAAAAAAACTCTGATGCGCTTGCATATATAGCTAAGCTAGATACAAATCGCTTTCTACCAATCAGCTCTTAGCGCAAACTGTTTGAAAGGACTTTGTACCAAAAAATATCTATACTTTATTTTATACAGATGTTACTTTATGCTTTAAAACGTGAAGTCTTTTTTTTCTTACCCTTATCCCACATTATGTGGGGTCGGCACAAAATTACTGAAGTGTATTAATTGTGAAGCTTATAATGCTATGTTTAGTTTTCAATTACGAAATTTCCAAGATATAAACGTCGTTATTAGTCTGTTTGTACTTTACAAAACACTTTTAACCCTACTGTACGTTTCGGCCGTGACATTGAACCCAGAGTGACCCCTCGACTGACTCGCCGTGTGACTGACGCACGTAATTAGCCTACGGGGTTTTTGAGCCCCGGGTTAGACAGGGGCCCGCTGGTTTACGAACATCAAAGTTTTCGTGACCATTTTTATAATCGATTTTTTAGTTCAATTTGGCTTACAAAACAATTTGTTCAATGTCAATATATTTTAAGTCAACGCTCTTTCTATGGAAGTGAATTTATAGAAGCTTGGTCTTTTTAATAATATTTATATTAGGGAACCTAAGTAGATTTTTTCGATCACTAAGCGATAGATAAAAACTATGGTGGTGCCGAGACCTGACATGAGACGTCACACAAAAAGAAATACAGCCTACGGAACATTTAACTTTTACCAAATATTACTTTATTTTTCCTTTGTTTCAAATGGTTTTAGGATAAATAAATTAAAACTTTTTTTTAACCTTATTTATTTTTTAAGGGTTTTAATTGCACAATACAAAACTAGAACAAATTATGGCAGTAAAACAATACAGGTTGAGGGAGCACAAATGTATAATAGCTTACCCAAAGATATTTTTTGCGAAAAGTCATTTGCATCGTTCAAAATGAAACTTAAAAAGCATTGTGTAAATTTATAACCACGCCACTTTTAGCCTACTATTTCTTTTTTCTAGGCAACCAAATTATATTCGTTAATATAGTGCAAAAAGCCGTTACGTCATCGGTCGTAAAGATTTCTGCCGCATTAGGTGCTGTAATTTATTGGCTGTGTAAAATCGAATGATCGACAACTACCTCGTGAGTGCATAGCAACTTCGAGGAATTACCTACAATTGCCGATAACACATGGATTAGTGTGACACAAATTAATCAAATGTTATGCGAGTGTAGATTAAAACCGATAACGACTAAGTATTTATGGTGATGTAATCCAAATGAATTAATCATAAATCTGATTTTTTTGGCGTCATCCTAAAAACCGTTTGTGGAAAACGTTATCTGTGGAAATACGGAAATCTGCGATCAGCGGGGCCGCTGAGATTTGAGAGAGTCTGGTGGCACGAGAGGCTTAACTCGGTCATCACAATAAATATTGCTGATAAGCTGATAATATTGTGATTAAAATGTATTGCACATTGCCAATTTTGTTATCAGTTTATGACTTTACTATTATTGATTTATTTCTGATAGCGATCTTTATCTGTCTGATTTTTGTAGGGTTCGAAGTCCGCGTACGTTTTTTCGTAACGTTTAGATTGGTTTGACAACGCTGGTCTTTATAGATGTGCGCTATATAAAAACAATGTACTGTGAAGGTATATATGATTCTTCTTGAGAAAAATTATCGTACTCACTTGTAAGTACAGACGACACGGCAAAGTACTTTGCTGCAGTACTCTTTTAATCGCTTGCTGGGCCATTTTTACAGTACACGAACGTTGTTTTATACACTACAAGTTAGCTCTTGACGGTAATCTCACCGGATGGTAAGTGATAATGCGGTTTAAAACTGTAACGGGCTAACCTGTTAGAGTAACGCTTCATCGCTTGTCAGTAGGGTGTTACACGTCTGTGTCGGTAGGGTGGTAACTAGCGGCGGCCGAAGCTTCCCACCAGACATAATTGTTTTGATTGTTTGAATCGTCAATATGCCTTTCTTATGCTAGTGGCAATAACCGGATCAACGGCTTAGCGTACTCTCCCGAGCATGGGGGTAGACGCCACCAGTCTAACTTGAAAATTTTCGGCTTGAAATGAAAATTTCTTAACAGAAAAACTCTGCATCATTCTTGTTTATGACATTTATTTTATTTTAATTAATTTATTTATGTTATTTATTTAACTAAGGGCATTAAACACTAAAAGCTATGAAAATACATAAGAAGAGGAATTCTACACTACTGCAGACCCACTTAGAGGTTGCCACAACATGCTTAGAATTTAGTTAGAGAAGAAAAACGAATACGAAATCATACTAAATACGAGTACGAGTATATAAAACAAACAAAACTATAAGAAACTTATTTTAAGAAGAATAAGAAGAATCTATTGAATTACCCATACGAGGATATGAAGTATTTTTTTTTTTAATTTTGGCAATATATCGAGCGATATATGCAGATCTACAATCTTACTCATATTATTATCAAATTGCAATACATCACATATCGCCATTGATGAAGTTTTACCCGCAACACGCGACGTCGCCTGTCACTCGCTGGCGAGACGTCTGCGCCTGAACATAATATAATATTACTTGTTGTGATAGTCAGATAATATTATAGCGAGCCGTCTGTCCGTCCGTGACGTGACGAGACTTCCTGACGGCTCGCGCAGGTGGAGCGATGCAACTGGGCTGCGGCTAGCCTGTTAGGCGGAGCGGGTGAAACGGGATTATAAATACTCCACATTGAATGGTTGTTTCTTAGCAGATTGTAGGTACTGTAATTGTCGCTTTTTCGCTTTGATATATAACGAGTATAGTTGCGTCTCGTCGTACAGGTTCTTAGGCGGCCACTCAAAAATTATTTTGGTATGAGAATAGAGTGCGTGTACGATACATGAAAGGGAAGAAAGATAAAAGGAAAAAGAGAGCTATACATTGCATGACACTAAAAATTGTTAATACACGTAAAATAACATAGTTTTCAGTATGTCACAACAGGGTTTATTTCATCATCATCATCATCATGATGTTTTATTTACTTGACTTTTATGTTGCTGCACTTGCTATTTCATTGATTCATAACTCCTTTGCATACTTTCTTATTCCGCTTAGTTAAAATGTGTTTATTTATTAGCTGTGCTACAATATTTTCTCCTACTGGTTTCGCTTAGAGTAGCTTAGTGTTTTATTTCAAAAAGAATACTGGACTAGCTAACTTAAAAATAAATTTCAGCAGATTTAAAGATATTAATTTCTTTTACGTATCCACCAATACAATATATTGTTCTCCGAGCTAGTTAAGACTGTTTGTTGTGATATATTTGTAGTCTTTTAATATTCAGACTAAAAGATGTAAGTTCTTATATTAAAATTAGAAGCTTAACACTAAACTCTAGCTCCCTAGCTAGTGTGTACAAAATACGTCCTTCTCGCTCAGAAGCCTGAAAAAGACTAATTGCTCAGTGGACTGAGTGAAGCTTTTCATGTAAAATAACAATTAGTTAACGTTAGTCTGGGTTAAGTATATATCGAGATGTCATAATTAGACAGTAAACGTTATAATTTTTAAACCCTACTTGACAAGGCCTACCACAAAAAAAAATCGCAACTTTAGATATTTGTATAACCAATATCAGCATATAATGTATTTTAAAATAACGTTTGTTAATTTGGTAAGTTATACTAGGAATAGAGGCGTGTGATTGTGTCATAAAATCGCTTATACAATATGCTCTGACCCTCAGAAAGGTTAGTGCAACTTGACGCATCACTCCCGCGTCCGAGTTGATTAGCGGCGCCAGTGATATGTACGCGCTTGCAATGAAAGATGCTGGCTTAAATGCGCTTGCATTGAAAGATGCTGGCTTAAATGCGCTTGCATTGAAAGATGCTGGCTTAAATGCGCTTGCATTGAAAGATGCTGGCTCAAATCCAAACCCTTGATCTCATCCCTTGCATCACACTTTCAAAACGTATATTTTTTCTTATTCAAAAAAATCCACCCTTGCATCTTAGGGCGTGCTCTATCATCATCATCATGATCAACCTATTACCGGCTCACTACAGAGCACGGGAGACCCGTGCCTGACCTCACATTATGAGAAGGGGTTGGCCATAGTCCACCACGCTGGCCATGTGCGGATTGGCAGACTTCACACGCCTTTGAGAACATTATGGAGAACTCTCAGGCTTGCAGGTTTCCTCACGATGTTTTCCTTCACCGTTGAAGCAAATGATATTTAAAAAAAAAATTAAAACGCACATAACTCCGAAAAGTTAGAGGTGCCCGGATTCGAACCGCCGACCTCTGATTAGGAGGCTGACGCCCTAACCACTAGGCTATCACTGCTTTTAATGAAGTACCTAAACCGCTCTTATTCTTAACGCTGACTTAAGATACAGTTAAAACGCGACAAAGTTGTGTCCGAAATAAGTCTGTCTCTTTTTAACACTAACTCAGCAAAGTCAAAGTACGCTCGATAGATTTACTTACTGTAACATTTTTTTTTCTAATCTAAATTCAAAAAAAAGTTTCACTCTTTAAGAATGCCTTTTATTCTAATTTAACGTTTGATACATTTATATACAATACACACATTTATATACATACAATTTTTATGTGACAATCTAGACGCTTTCAATATATATACATGCCACTTCATGGCAGTCAGACGCATCACGTCACACTAGCATGTCGCATGTCAGTGGTGCTAGCCCGTAAGTTATGCTTCCACCAAAAAGCAGAACCAAAATTCATTTAAATAAAACTTAACGTGTCAGTATTAGGATAAAAATACGAAATAATTCTATGCAAAGTTCAAGGCAGTGTTAGTCAAAAATGCAAGTAACTCTATATTTGCTAGTTCTCTTGTAGCGGATGGTTTTCCGCCTCTAAGAAGTGCCCGGAGTGACACAAAGCCATGACACGCCCGCTTTAAACTGAGCATCGAGCGGCGGCCCTTAGGGAGTCTGCACCAAGCGATACAGTCCGGCAGTTTTTGTCGGCGCCTTCACGTATTCTATCCTTACTATATTATTTTTGAACTGATCTAGATGATATTTGGCCCAGATATACTAAGAACCATATATATATATATATGCAACTTCCGTGTAATTTTTAATTCATCGGCTTCTACGAAATGGTTACCTGGAAGAGATCACTATTAGTGATAAGGTCGCCAGTTGCTGATTGTTTTTGTAATTTTCATGTATGTTATGTCCTATGGTTTGCAATAAAGTTGTATAAATAAATAAATAAACCATAACCTTTGAGAAAACATTATGATAATATTATCTTTTTACTATGGTTCTTGATGAAGTTTGTCAGCTGTGTGAGACCAAACATTAGGAGCCGCAAGGCAACTGGGCGCGTCACGGGGCAGCCGCCGTCATATCACCACAAGTTAACAAATAATTGTACTATGATTAATTTATGTAAATATTTTAATTTTAATTTAATTTACCTAATTCTAATTCTATTTATTTTGTAATTATTTCTTGAACTGACATTTTAAATATTTGACAACTGTCTGAGCAGCTATGAATTTGTAAATTTTATAAACTGTAAATGAGTTTTGTCGGAGGTCCTGGGTTCGATTCCCGGCTCGAGTCTGGTCTGGTGGGAGGCTTCGGCCGTGTCTAGTTACCACCCTACCGACAAAGGCGTGTCGCCAAGCGATTTAGCGTTCCGGCACGATGTCGCGTAGAAACCAACTAGGAGCGTGGGTTTACCATACTTCTAACAGGTTGGCCCGCTACCATCCAAGACAGCATCATCACTTCCCACCAGGTGAGATAGCCGTCAAGGGCTGACTTGTAGTGTATAAAAAAAAAAAAGTCAAATAGTTTTTGACACCAGGAGAGCTCTGCACTAGTGGTCACTGAGGAAATTCTCCATGGACACCAATCCGCTGTTGGCGGCTCAGTGTGTACACAACCTCAATTGCTCGCTACTTGATTAAACGAGTCTTGATGGAGTGGAACAGTGACTTTATTAGGTTTTTACGCCATAGCAAGACTTTTAGTAATGCTATCACGTCAACCTTCACAATGGTGCTAATTCTTTTTGCGGGTCACCTGATGTTCCTCCCATCCTCGTAATCAGTTTCTACGCGGAATCATACCGGAATGTCTTTGCCAGTAGGATGGTTACTATCCGAAGCCTTCCACCAGACTAGACCGCAACCAATGGTAAACTTATGGTTAACAAAACACTATAGTAAATAGAAGGTTACATTTTAATTTTGGTTTTTTTATTTACGCGAAAAAATATGTGAAATTCGAATGGAAACAAAAGTACTTCCCTATGTTAGAATTTATGTAAATTTTTAACTTTTTTAATTTTCCTATTATTTTTTTACGCGGGAGATTACTAATATTATCTTCTATTTTAGCTAACCAGTCCTGACTTCACCTACTTACTTACAATAAATTGGAGACTCCCTCATCGCACAAATAAAAATATATATAATAAATTTATATTAATCATCGCATAGTAAATATTTATTTAAAGGCATCGCACCCAATTATATTATATCAAATCCATATAAATAATACAAAACTTTAATATGATAAAAAAAAAAAATAGTAATAGGCTTATTTTCGATTAGCACTAAATGCTATGTCAACCAAAGCTTACGGATTGAGGCATGGATCCCACATTTTAGGCTGCATTAAATTAGTAGCCAAGTCGAAGGAAATTATATTTTGTTTGATAACAAATTACCCACTGAAATCTGAATAATGAAGATGATGTCCGATGTTTCTCAATAAGTTTGAATTTCATAGAAAACGTAAGCTTTATAGCCAGCCTCCTAATCAGAGGTCGGCGGTTTGAATCCGGGCACGCACCTCTAACTTTTCGGAGTTATGTGCGTTTTTAAACAATTAAAATATCACTTGCTTTAACGTTGAAGGAAAACATCGTAAGGAAACCTGCACGCCTGAGAGTTCTCCATACTGTTCTCAAAGGCTTGTGAAGTCTGCCAATCCGCACATGGCCAGCGGGGTGGACTATGGCCAAATCCTTCTCATATTGAGAGGAGACCCATGCTCTGTAGTGAGCCGGTAATAGGTTGATCATGATGAAGTTCATAGAAAAAAATCCGATTAAGATATTAAGGATGAAAAAGATTGGGTGTGAGTTGCAGAATGACGAATACGCTCCCAAAAGGTTGCTTTACTTCGTTAAGCTCACTAGAAAGTAGGTACGCGGCCGCTCTCAGATCAAGTCTAGTGCATAGATATGCAAATGAGTGCTCTTCTTTAGCGGCAGTTCATCGTTATGGCACCCGCGGGACACCTTGGGCGACTGCGCATAGAAACCCGCGTTTTGTTTACAACATTTTCTTCGCCTTTGTTTAAGAATAAGCAAGGATAAATACAACGGAAAACACTACTTCAGTAGTAATCATTTAGCTGACATTTCACTTACATGAGTTGTTTCATCAACTTTCTCATAGCTTTGCTTCGGCACGCGGCTTCGTCCGCTTTGTTAATATCATTTATCAATCAATCTTTTTCTAAATGTTATTTTACTATTCCTCAGGAACAATAATTATTTTCTGAATGATCCTTTCTGTACGTACTTATAGGTAAAATTGCATGTTGATCGGTTGAGAAGTAAAGGTATGACGTAACAAACTTTTTGCGTAACAAACTCCCATATATATATATATAAAAATTTAAGATAGAATTGAAAGTAGCCTATACTTCTTTGGCCAGTTTAAATTATATAACTTTAATTTAATAATCGTCAATAAGTAATAATAAATACATATTAATGGAATAAAATACTCTTTACTCTACGGTGGTCTATGTGTCATATTATTATATAGCATTTGTTAATTATTTATGTAAAATCTGCTATTATTATAGATCTTAAAGATTTAAGCCCACCGAATACCCTAGAATGGGTACTTGTAGTTAGGTAGAAGCAGTTCAAAAGTTCAAGTCTGGATAGAGAATGCAAATTAATGCAGTTCTTTGTCGTTACTGCGCTCCCGGGACACCTTGACGGGCGGTGTCTAATGTGAAACCGCTATACCGTATCCGCCATTTTGTTTTTCAACTAGCACCGCCGAGGAATGTTTGCATGCAATGTCCTTTTCTGCTTCACATTTCGCCGCATCACGAGAATATTGATGAAAATAAAAACAGTCTAACATTTTTAATTATTTTTAGTTAATATGGCTTTATTGTGCTGATTAAATATATATCAGATCACTCTTCTGACCCTCGGTTCAGTTATACCCAGTTTAGGGTTAGGATATAAACAAACTTGCCACCATTCTCCATCTGATACACTCCAGCCTGACACTAAATAGTAATATCACGAATTTACAAATTAAACAGACTTGTCATTCTAGTAGTTCCTTATCTTAAAGAAAAACTACCTCATTCCAAAAATAAAATATTTTCAATGCATAACAAAATCTTCCTCAGTTATAATCTAAATATTTTTAATTTAAAAACATCGCTTTTCGAACTGGTACTGCCTGATAAATAAAGACACGTTCACCTTCAATGAAGAGCAAGAAGAGATTGAAAGATTTTTAATAAATAGGGCTCTTTTACATTGCTATCAAAGAAAAACAAAAAACATAAGAATAAACAATACTCTCAATAGAGAAGAGAAGTGATGGCCACAGTCCACCACGCTGGCCATGGATTGGCAGACTTCACACGCCTTTGAGAACATTATGGAGAACTGTCAGGCGTGCAGGTTTCCTCACGATATTTTCCTTCACCGTTGAAGCAAGTGATATTTTAATTGCTAAATTAACCTTACATCTAAATAATTAAATTAATACCTATAATGCAGTAATGGACAGTCTTACTTAGTTTTTCTAGAAGGTCACTGAACTGCAGGAGATGTCGCATAAAGAGGTATCAAGTTAGAATCACAAAATTATTTGTTTAAATTTGTAATGCCATAGAGAAACAGGACCTAGTAGCGTTTTTAAACATGAGTACTTGAAGGTTATACGCTGAGTCAGTAAACTTAAGGTGAATCCTTTTAGAAGTTTTTATACTAAATAATCCGAAGAAGGTTTTGTATTATTAAGATTAATCACGTTAAAGTAACAAAGCTAGTGCAAAAGGCCATTCATAATCATGACGGTTTATTTCAATGTTGTGAGAACCTATTTTAAATTTAAAATTCTCTAATGTTTGTTTATAAATGTCAGGGTTTCAATCAATATTAAATAAGGAATGATGGATTAACTTCAACGTCGGAACATTAAACTAAATGGTAAGTTGGACGACCGGGATGTAAAACATCATTTTAAGGAAACGGTTTACGCTAAGATCGAAAACAAAAGGATGGAGCGGCCAAGTATGAAGCTGATTCAAAGATGAAATCAAGACGGCAGTAAACTTGTTCAATAGGTACACATCCAGTTAGAGTTTCTTGCAATCTATATATATAAAAGCGAAAGGTCACTTACATACTTACATACTGACTTACTGACATACTGATTAAAAACGAGATCTCAAAAACTATTGTACGTATAAAGCTATAATTTACCAAGTAGGTAGTTGATAGTTAAGAGATGTCAGCTAAGAAAGGATATTTGGAAATTCCACCCCTAAGAGGGTAAAAGGGGGGTTGGAAGTTTCTATGAAATTTCTTTGTTTTTAGACTTAGAGACACAAAAATTTGCATTAAGATTATTAATAACAAATAAAAAACATGTGCATCATTTTTTTTTTAATATTACCTGTCAAGGGTGGTAAAATAGGGGACGATAGTTTTTGCTTATTTTTTTATTATGAAGTCTACAAGCTTGAAACTTTGAAAATAGGTTTCTTAAAGGGCGTAAGTATAAGGTTAAATTCTTTTTTCATCCAAATCGATTATTGATATCAATTAGAGATACGAAAATCGGCAATTTGACATTTGCCTGTAGCTTACTTTCTCAAGCAGGGCATTGGCCGAACGGGTAACCTTAATCTCAAGTAAAATCAGCAATTCTACGCAGACGAAGTCGCGGGCAACAGCTAGTGACTTATATGTATGTTTCTTGACTTAAATACAAAGCATAAGTGATCATAGTTTTCGTCGAAGTAAATAAAAAAAATTAAGAGCAGAAAAAGCAAAGAGTTGGTACACCCCACTAGGTAAAAATAATAATTATTGTATCAAACGCCTCCTGGAACCAGTGGATATAAGTGGCATAACCACTTGTATCCACTTGCATGAACAACCACTTAAAACCACTTTTTTTTTATACACTACAAGTTAGCCCTTGACAGCTATCTCACCTGGTGGTAAGTGATGATGCTGTCTAGGATGGTAGCGGGCTAACCTGTTAGGAGTATGGTAAACCCAAGCTTCTAATTGGTTTCTACACGACATCGTTCCGGAACGTTAAAATCGCTTGGCGACACGTCTTTGTCGGTAGGGTGGTAACTAGCCACGGCCGAAGCCTCCCACCAGACCAATCTTGGATAGGAGTGTAGAAACTATCATTCTCTGTGTACCGTCTGATGAATGGACTAGTTAGCCCTTGATGCAATTTCACCTGATGGTAAGCGATGATGCAGTCTAAGATGGTAGGGTGCTAACTTTTTAGGAGTATGTTATACCCATTATCCTAAATGCTTTCTACGCGACATAGCACCGGAACACTAAATCGCATGGCACGTCTTTGTCGTTACGGTGGTAACTAGCTATGGCCGAAGCTTCCCAACAGAACAGGCGCGAGCCGGGAATCGAACCCAGGACCTTCGACTTTGTAATGCGACAGCGCAAGCTCTGTGCCACGGAGGTCAGTTTTAAGTAGACTCTAAGAAATTCCACACAATAGCGATACTAGCCTCCGATAAGTGCCGCACGAGGTGGCAAGGACACCAGGACCATGATCTTCAGTAATGAAGGAACGACTGGAGAGAGATAGCAACAGTGAGTAATTGATGTTAGCTCGATATGTGGTTAACAAATACGAACCTACTACTCATTCGAAAATTAAAAACCAGCTTTATTGAAATACATGACTCACATCGAACCTTCCACCAATCAAATAACTGGAAGGTGACGTGATAACGTAACCTATGAAGCATCTGATTCGTGGACTTTTGTGATGTTCGAAGGTTTTTAAAAAGTTTGGAAGATTTAAAATGAGGCTTCCTATTCCGGCCACGTTCCTGTTTTGGAAGTTGGCCTCCGTAATTGAATGACGCAATCAATGAATTGGTTTATCAGTCTGATTGATGGCAAGGCGGTTGAGTCATGGCCGCCTCGGTCTTGATATGTGATGTCTACATTGATATACGGTACCCAAGATACTCTTTATACTCTTGGATTCGCACTCAAAATATTCAATTTAAAAGTTAAACTTTTATATTCATATCGATATCCTGGGGTAATAGGGCGAGCGTTACAAGTATCTGTTTTCGCTTCTTATTGAACTCAGTGATAATCGGAATGCTGGTAATTATCTCCGCTAATATATCAGTATAACTGTTTGTTTTTCCTTGGTTTTTACATAAAAGGCTTTAACAGTACCTATATGAGATAGTTAAATAGGTTAGATTCGTTATAATCTCAATAGACTTTTACAGTGGGTTGGAAGCTCACAATTCGGAGTGTCTTTTTAACATTACAAAAGTTTTGTTGTATTGTGATTCTGGCAACGCCTTGGTGGCTCCTCTGGTGCTGCAAAAGATCATATGCAGCAGTGAAGGCACTAACATCAGGTGATCTGCTTGCATCCTTGCCCGCTATTTGTATACAACAAAAAAAAACAGTTGAATTGTTTCATATTAAACCTTAACTCATTTTTTCGACGACCTCGCGCTGTCTTAGTGCCGTGGCTAGTTATCACCCTACCCACAAAGACGTGTCAAGAAATACATCGGAAGTGTGGGTTTACCATACCTCTTACAGATTAGGTCGCTACCATCTTTACTGCATCATCAGTTTGAGGTTGCCGTCAAAGGCTAACTTGTAGAAAAACCTTAAATTAAAATTCAAAATAATCTTTATTCAAATAGTCCTTAAAAAGGCACTTTTGACGCGTCAATAATTTACATAGTAGTTATTTCATGGTGATAACTATATTCGTAAATTTACATTAACTTAGTTGGTTTATAAGGGCCTGTATATCTGTAAGTTTGTTACGTACATCAGTGTACGTCTATGATTTATTGATTTATTTGCAATATCCCAACGCCGCAATCCATCTTCGCGTCTTATTTCGTGTCTCGTTCCTTTTCAGGCGACATCGATAACTTGTTTCATTTTAATTCAATTCTCGTGTTTTTCGCGTGTCCGATTAATCGCGTCGAATTTAATCGTTGATGCACGATTTTATCGATTTTATTTGTTTTGCGTCCGTTCGTGCTAAAGGACACTAGTTTTTTTTGATCAGTCGTTAATTGTAATGTATTTTTTATTTCGGTTATTACAATCACCTGATGGTTTTATTAAAGATAAGTGAGTGATAAAAATAAATATAAATATGTACGTATACGGTAGGAGGTCGTAAGGAAATAAATTCTGACTCTTAGTCAGATATGACGATAATAACCGAAGGCACGGAACCGAACGGCTCGCAAGGAGGACATCAACCGTTTTTTCCTCACTTGAACTTTTTTTCCAGGTAATTTAACACTGTGAGCTTTAAGCAACTCGGGCCAAAAAATACACGACAATGGCGATCTGTGAGCACCTTACAGTTCGCGCCTAGTTACCACACTAGTGGCTAAGACAAACCACCAAGCGATTTAGCGTTCTGGTATGATGCTGATTGGAAGTCGAATCGGAGGAATGATTCAGCCGGCAACGCATCGATAAATCCTCTGGCGTGTGAGGTCCCAGGTTCGATCTATTTATGAATTCATATTTTCTGGCGTATCAGTGGTCTAGTCTTGTGGGGGGGGGGGGGGGGGAATTTCAGAAATAATATCACTAGACCTCAAATAGCTAGCAGTAGGTACAGCTAATACAGCTAAAGAAAGCTAAGGTAGTAGTAGTAGGTAATTCGCGAATCATAAACTTCGTCAAGGTTCGACGTCATAGCTGCTTATTTGTTGCTCTTTGTTTCGTTGAGGCTTTTGAATTTCTATTCATGCCTGTGTTCCAGGGCTGTCACATGTATAACAATTATTATTGAGGGCGTTCATGATTTGTATGCAGCTTGTGGATGCAGCTTTTTTATATATACCGTAAGGGGGGGGGGGGGAATTACATTTTAAATCATATAAGATAATTTCGTTAAAATATTCAAAATATACGTGTCCGCTATCAGAAATATGTTTTAGAGCGCTGGTATTTCAGTTTGTGTGTAGCTATAAAAAAACCACCATAATATGTCTCAAGACATCGCAGGAACGTCAGGAATCCTCCTGCGAGGTAGAACGTACTCGTATGTTGAGAATTATGTGTGGTTTGCATAAATAATACATATATAACCATGCAAATTTGTTCGAGAGCTTAAACTCAAAAATCTGTGTGGTGTAAGTACACCATTCAGATCGTGCAAATAGTAGAATATGTAAGTTTATTTTATATAATAATAATACAACAATAATGAATTATATTTTCAGCAACAATGGCTAATACTAAATTTTTGGTACATTTTATGAGTGATTTTTTTTTAATAATGAATTATTAGTAATATTTTAGCTACCTTAACCTAAAACGAGACTAATTACTTACAACATACAACAAAAACTGCAAAAACTGACAACCGAATCTGTCTGCAAACATCCCCAGGAAGATATTGGAGCTGGTCTGAACTCTGCGCAGTAGTCTTCGGCGTAGTCGCTCAAAACTATCTAATGATTGAAACATCACCCTTACGTGGTTAAAATCCAACCTACTCGGACGAAACGATTTGGAACAACGTTTCTGAATCGAACTGCTAAGGTGTGGAACTCTCTTCCAGCATCTGTGTTTCCAGCCACGTATAACATTAGTTCCTTCAAGGGAAGGGTGAATAGGCATTTTCTAGGTAAGCGCGCTCCAACCTAGACCTCATCAGTGCCTTCTGGTACTGATTGTCGTCAAGCGCAAACCTATCTCAAAAAAAAAAACATGAAATAAGTGAGTGGTGGCAGCCCTGCACGTCAGTAGATGTGCATCGCGCATCAGTCAGCGCGGCGCTCGGGGGCGCAGGTTCGAGTCCCGCTGCAGATGCGCGAGATAACGCCGCGTGCGCCGATTACGCCGATTAGCGCGCAGTATGAGTACGGATGTGTGGCGAACTCCGTCGATCGGTGGTGAGGTCGATTCCCGGCGAGGGCCAGTAGATTGTATAATGAGGTAACCAACACATCGCTGACGTGTTAAGAATGAGTGTGTGACTATAAAACACGAGGGCCTAAGTACTAATACCCTAGCCGGTTTAGTTTTAATTAGATTAAACATCCCGTGACCCAGCCACCAGGCGACGCAAAGGAGCATCGCAGGGTTTGAGTGGGTATTCTGGTTGCTACTCTGGAGTCCTACATACTCCACCGGAAGGGGATGCAAAATTTCTAGGTCAACTGGAATTTCCTTTCAAGAGATTCCCAGTACTTCTGCGGCGTTGGACAATTTACTTGTCCACTCCTGGGTCTTTCAGGGTGAGAAAACGGATGTTTTTAGAGCGCCCCCTCTGATTCACCCAAATATACGGTCTACAAGAACAGTCAAAACTTTTACATCATACCTAATACAGTTCTTACAAATGACATGTGAAATATGCAAAAATATTAATATATTGAATGCATTGAATCAGATCACGGTTAAGGCAATAAAAACTCGTCACCTAACAAAAACATCCAGTTGCTTAAACGCCATTTAACCAAAAGAGCATAACTCTACTAAATTGTGAAAAATTACTTTTAAAGTCGAGCATCCATCACAGTGGAGACCACCAACCAGAACGGATCATTACTCTCGAGCCGCGGGACGCTATGGGTGATTCAATTTGGACTCAACACCTCAGACCCTCGCGGGGCTGCGATCATCACTAGCGAGAATGACCGAGTGCTGTCAGGCCGAATAACAGGTTCCGAGAACTGATGAATAATATTATAATTATGACGGGAAATAGATAAGGGCTCCCTCGCACTGGAATAAAATAACGTTTGCAATTTATAATAATTTTATTACACGTAGACCAATCTGCACGCTGCAAGTTATAATTTTTTCAATCCTTATACATGTCGCAATACAGTTCTTCCAAAATGCGCAAATGTACAAGATTGAATTGAATTGATAAAAACATTGCTTCCATTTATTTAAAACCAACGAAATATGTTTTACCTTTCCAGCGATACCAGTATTGTGCAATGAGTCCTTCTTGTAAAACATATTTTGTGTTTTTGAAAAAATTGTTTTGCTTAAGCGCCATGCTTAAGATGTTAATATTCACTTATCCTGCAGTGATTTACATCAATGAAACCCCATGGGTTAAAGCTGTAACATTAGTAATATTAAAATGTATCGATATAAAATATAAAATAAATAAATAAAAATTAATTAATCATATAAAGATAACAAAATAATGGAACAGGAAAATAATAATACAGGAATACATATATTCATTGTATTCTTGTACTATTATTTTCTGGCTCCAATGTTGCAGTCATCATTGTAATCTATAAAATATTTGATAATTATAATAAAGAAAGATTTTAGTAAGATATTTTAATAGGTAGGTGTATCTATTTCTATGTAAATCTGTTAAATGTATTCAGCATTTTTAATAGATTTACATCGATAAAAATCAATTATTGTCGGACACATTTCTTGCTAGATTTTGTATATCAAAAAGTCATTCAGTGAGTGTCATATCGTCTATAAAATATTATGAACATCGTAAACTATGAAAGTTGCTTGTAACGACAGAAAATATACATAAAATCTCCTTGCGCACATTTAGCGTCGCGGTTCGTGGCAAGCCTTAAAGCAGACGGGTACAAACGTCTTAATATCAATAAGCTGAGAGGCAGGTAGGCTCTCCGGCCGCGCTAATGCCCGAACAAACATCCATCAATCAGT
Source organism: Lasiommata megera (assembly GCA_928268935.1). NCBI lineage: Eukaryota > Metazoa > Arthropoda > Insecta > Lepidoptera > Nymphalidae > Lasiommata > Lasiommata megera. The sequence continues at coordinate 962,232 of OV743312.1, forward strand.
GCTGATGGTTCAACTTGAGGCAAAAATTGATTTTACTGCGACAGCTTCGTGTGGATGCGCCATTCATTTAACACAATTATCATGCTTTTTCATTTGATCACAAATACTAATCTGACAAAAAGAACCCTACGACTGAAATAATTTTAATTTATGTACTCACAAACTATAGATAATATAGATTAATAAAATTTAAACTATATTTGTAACATATTTACCAGTTTAACTAGAAGATGGCGGATCATCTTGAAATAATGACACTTACCGTCCGACCCCCCCGTTATCCCAAACGTCGCCTAAGCCGAGGTTCGGCCTCAAAGGAGGCGCCCTTAGGCAGTCGTTCCCTTAGTTTCTTCGAGCCCTAGGGCTCAAAATTTCTTCTGGCAGAGCTTCTTTCCGAAACTCGCCAAACAGCCCGGTTACGCTGTGGCAACCAATAGGGTTAGTACAGCTAATAGACAGTCCGAAAAAAAAAATTGTATTCTTTATTTGTAACCCTGTCTAAATCAAAGTCACAGGGTGATACTAGTATTACCAAAGTTAGAGTCCACACTAGTCCCAATGTGAAACGGAAAGCGCATCAGTGGACAATGCGTGTTGAGAGGTAAGGTCGCCGCGCACGATTGTGTCTTGTATTTATTTTCGTGCCTCCTCTCCGCGCCTCACAGGTGTGCTATGACGGACGCCGTATATTATGATGAGTGACACTAGGTATATAGCTTTATCGACAGTACAAATAGATGTATCCGGTATCACAGAAAATCATACATGCATAAAAGCACTGCTTACCATCACTGAAGGGATTCTGTGCTGCGATATTACCAACTTTGTGTGATTCAGCGCTATCTGAATGCTACACATACATACAAAACAAAGTCGCTTTCGCCGTCTGTACGCTGAGTTTTTTTTTTTAATATATGCATCTTTGGGCAAAGGCCGCTACACATTGGGTGCCACCAAAAACAAAAAGACGTCGAGGCAGACCGAGGCGTCGTTGGCGTGACGAACTCGATGCCTATATGTCGGCTTGGCCCCAAATATCCCTACATAGAGACAAATGGAAGGAAGAAAGGGAGGCCTTTGCCCAACACTGGGACAGTACGGGCTGATAATAAATAATAAATGCATCTCGGGTTGACTGTAGTTGTAACTGTTACCCAAGAAGAACATCTGTTACACCTAAGTTACCACGGGTCCAGCCGATTGCCAACTGAACCCGTTAAGTACTGAATTAATTGAATGTAGATCAAAATATCATTAAGATGAATATCATAGGAGGAACCGAAGATGTAGAATATAAAGCTATATTGTCTGATATAATATTATATAGTTAAAGTTGCAAAACCACGCTGAGTCAACTATGTACGATCTTTAAAGTATCCATTATAATGGATCCATCAAAGTTGAATCACATTAGCAGATATTGTTTAGTAGCATTTCGTTTAGATTTAAAATGAATTTCTGCTACAGATTGCACTTAAACAAAACCATTCCTCTTATACCTACTTGAAACAGTATTTTTAGCTAAACCCGCTTTAATTAAATAAAGTTCCTTTAAAAAAAATCATCTTAGCTTTAAATCCCTTTTAGTAATGTAAGGCGTGGCCTGTGCCCACCTGTGGGACTGGTTTCCTCCGGATGATAATTGGAGAAGAATTTGTCCATTTTATTTATATTGCGGCCTGTAACGCTTGTGCACTGACTGAGTCGGCCGTACTTGAGGCGCATTGCTTTCAAAGTATTACAGTGCTTGCAATATTTTTATTACGTTTCACTCTAGACAACTAAGAAGGGCACTTTATATGCCAGATAGAATTAAAAAAAAAAAAAAAAAAAAAAAAAAAAAAAAAAAAAAAAAAAAAAAAAAAAAAAAACAAGAACTCCATCAATAAAAATCAAAATAACAGACGTTGTCTGCTTAAGAAAACGGGCTACTAATGAACGCAGCGTTTAACGCGATTTGCAAATTTATTAATGCTATCGTCATCTACCCTACAGTTAAACGAATAGGGAATATTTTAGCGCGCTTAAGTGCTGAAAGCTCGTGGCGTTGTGATGCGATGTCAATAAAGATTAAGTGGATTTCTAGAGTCGGGTTACGCATTTTGGACAGACGGACGGACAGAAATCCAGCCGCTGACGTGTGATTGACAGAAGGGTCTTTCGGACCGAGGCACCGTTGGAAAAGAAATACAGTCGACATTGACGGGTTTAGCCTTGTCGCTTTTATTTTGTCGCGGGTTTTTTACGGCGTGTTAATTTCGTTCGGTTTTAAACTGATTGATGGTCCTGTCTTTTCATTGGGTCACTTTTATTTTTTATTCACATTTTCCATGTTATTTATTTCGAACGTTCATTCAATGACCAAGTTGCACATAGTTAAGTCTAAACTTTATTTATGCAAATAACTCCCAAAAAAATAACACTTTAATACGTCTAAACTCGCTTCGAAAAGTGCCTTTTGAGAATGGGTTATTATTTAATTTATTTTTTGTCAAATTGTGCCAAGATTTGTATTCGATTTTAGTGTAATGTGTTCTTGGATTAAATAAATATTTTTATAATTGAATACCATTTAGCTATATAGTTAAGTAAAGGGTAATATTATAATGTAACGAAATCCTGTAAAATCGTTCTGCAAACTCAGAATAAATAACCTTTTAACTACTAACAACACCTTACTCGAGTGATCAGTTAATTACTACGTAAAGTGCTTAGACTTCCATATTATTGACTTGTTTTTATGTTAACATTGTTTATTTTAGATTGATTTATATTATATCATTCATATTATTCAAATTATATTATATTATTCAAACTTGATGTATTATATTTGTCATTCAAACTTTATTTTTCATAGTATAATTAGGCTAGATATCGTTCTTAAACGAATAAACCAATAACATTTTTAAAAATGACTATTTAAAAAAAAAAGGGAGTTTTTGTGTACCTGCACAAAAACTCCTAAAAGAGAAAAAATAAACAGCACAACAAATGCAGCGTATACAATTTGGCGGCCTCGCCCTATCTCTTCCAGGATCTAGATTTGCATCGAGATCTAGATTCAAACTAGTCGCCTGACACAAGCTCGAACATCGATCTGGTCTGAGCGCAGCCGTCACTCGCGCCGTCACGCTGACTGACGGCTGAATTGAAATTGTAAACGCAGTGTCAGAAGCAGTTTGTTGCGTCATTTTAGCTATTTTTGCCGCGTGCAGATACGACCGAGTATTTACGTCGCCATTATTGTTATGGAAACGGATTGACGTGATTATACATGAAGATATTTTAATGAATATACAAATATGATACTATTAAATACCATCTACAATATACAAACTTTATTAATGAAATTCACACAGTAACAATTATTATATTCTATACTCTGCAGTTATACAGTGAATAGATAGTTCAATCGCTTAATATGCTGCGTTGCAACTATTATATCGGTATCTAGCAGAAATGCCAAACAAGATAGTCGAAAATAACTAAAAAAAATAACTAAAAGCGTGTAATAAAAACGGCGGCAAAAAGTTAATAACAATTAAGCGTTGCCGCCATTCTTTGAAAAACTCTTTCATTCCTTTTTCTTTTTTCAAAAACGCGCGCCACTGGTCCGATGTTGCCGCCTTTGCAACCACAGATAGGTTGCGACTTCCACAGACGACAACATCACTGTATAGATATGATATCGTTTAGAACTTTCGTTATTTTACGCGTGTTATAAAAAAATTATCATGGTGATTTTAAGACGCGCGCACATCACTGGAACAATAAAGTCATAGGTTGAAGCTGCCCGCTGAACCACTCATTAAGTATAGAAAAAGAGCTACCAACAAAATAGCAATAGAACCTCTATTAGTTATGTTGGCACGCTCGTCACCTCTGACTGATATTTACAATATTTATCAAAATTTTCTATTTTAATGATGCCAAAGTAGAACTTCTCACGTGCGTATAAGTACACGCACTCATTTTTTTCACTACAAATAGACCTTGACGACTGATGATGCAGTCTAAGCTATTAGCGGGATAATCTGTTAGGGGTATGGTGGCATACTTCTAATTGGTTTCTATGCGACATTATGCAGGAGAGTTAAATCACTTGTAATGATCCTACCGACAAAGATGTCGGTAGGGTAGTTAGCCAAGACCGAGGCCTCCCACCAGACCGGACTCCAACCGGAAATCGAATCCAGCATTTCCGACTTTATAATGCGACAGTGTACGCACTGCGCCACAGAGTTCGTCAAATAAGAGGTAAGTATATATATTTATATATATTAATGGTATTACTATTAAGTGTGTATACTGTCTCTGTGTGCGTATATTGTGTGAGTGCTAAAACAATCAAGTTTCAAATCTTTACTCCACGCACGTGAAGCGGTGATAGCCTAGTGGTTAGGGCGTCAGCTGCCTAATTAGAGGTCGGCGGTTCGAATCCGGGCACGCAACTCTAACTTTTCGGAGTTATGTGCGTTTTTAAAAAATTTAAATATCACTTGCTTCAACGTTGAAGGAAAACACCGTGAAGAAACTTGCACGCCTGAGAGTTTTCCATAATGTTCTCAAAGGCGTGTGAAGTCTGCCAATCCGCACATGGCCAGCGTGGTGGACTATGGCCGAACCCTTTTCATATTGAGAGGAGACCCGTGCTCTGTAGTGAGCCGGCAATGGGTTGTTCACGAGACTCCACGTACGCCACCATGAGTAATCGTTCGCTAACGTAGCAATGACGTTCAATGTTCACTGTCAGCCACGCCTGACGAGGCAACAAACACTCATGTCACACCTCGTAAAAATAAACCCCTTCTGCATAATTACCAGCTGTCAGTTATCGCGTTGACAATTTAACCAGTCGGAACTGAACTCGGGACTGACGGCCGCTGACTGACAACCACTGACACTCTCGCGGTGGTCTCGGCACCTGCCAAACGTAAACGTGCCAAAAAAACAGTAGCTACGACAATTTTACGTAATTTCTGCATTCACTATTTGCGGATATCTTATCCTCGTACTAATGTTTACAACATATAAGTAACGATAAATTACAAATAAAATTTTTTAAATGGAGTCGTGAAATTTCCGGAATTAAAATGAAAATCACTGTGTAGATTATCACATCATCATCATCATGTTCAACCCATTGCCGGCTCACTACAGAGCACGGGTCTCCTCTCAATGTGAGAAGGGTTTGGCCATAGTCCATCACGCTGGCCATGTGCGGATTGGCAGACTTCACACGCCTTTGAGAACATTATGGAGAACTCTCAGGCGTGCAGGTTTCCTCACGATGTTTTCGTTCACCGTTGAAGCAAGTGATACTTTAATTGTTTAAAAACGCACATAACTCCGAAAAGTTAAGAGTGCGTGCCCGGATTCGAACCGCCGACCTCTGATTAGGAGGCTGACGCCCTGACCACTAGGCTATCACAGCTTATCACATCAGTGCATTGCTTTGTTGCTGCGAAAAGGAAAACAAACACACGTATTTATGAGTTTAGTAAAGAGCTACAGTCCGGTTACGCTGTGGCAACCAATAGGGTTTGTACAGCTAATAGACAGTCTGAAAGTAAAGAGGTGTTGTTGTAAAATTCACATCATAATCAACCCATTACCGGCCCACTATAGGGCGCGGGTCTCTTCTCAACATAAGAAAGGTTTGGCCACCTTGGGTAAATTTTGGAGAACTCTCAGGCATGCAGAATCATCACCATGTTTTCCTTCACCGTTAAAGAAGATTTTTCCTTTAATATTGCTTAAATTATATGAAAGGTTTTTGTATATAATTCATAACATAACTACGCAAAGTAAGGTGCGTGCCGGAGATCGAACTCTGTCCTACTAAAACGGATTTCGAAATCTTAACCACTAGCCTTGATTTAATACGTATCAGTATATTGTGTATCTGTTAAGTTAATTAAATTAATTACGCGGGTACCGCAGCTGTCAATCTGACGTCTGACGGTGACGATGCGCGATTTTTTAGAACTAATTCCTTCCCTCTACGTTATATATTTCTTCTCTATCGCGTAAAGAACGGTGTCCTTGAAGCGTCCTTGAAATGTCACGCTCAAAATTTCATACAAAACAATAAGTAAGTAGCACTTCAAAAGTTCAATGGTAAACTAGTCCACAGAAGCGAAAGAGCATGAAGCTTCTAATTTCGGTTACCTAATTGCCGGATAATTGCCCCGTTTCTAACGAACGAACGTAAACCGGAACGTGTCGAGCCGCTAAGTATGAGTGACTCGTCAATACGTCAGCGCTGCCGTGTGTGGTCCCGGCGATACCGAGAAATGGAACGTCTTAACCTTTGGGAGTCTATAGGTAGCTCTCTAGTGGCAAGGTTAACTAAGAATTAATGAATACAATTTAATTGTACACCATACAAAAATACAATCAGCAGACAAATATGTATATCTAAACAAATATATACAGTATTGTGTAATCAATCAACTTAACTTGTATGATGTAGGCGTTAATGGCGTTTCAAGACACAGCTATAAAAAGTCTCGTCCTAAAGTTTTAATAATATCGAAAAAAATCACCTTTGCATGCGGTGACGCGTAGAAACCGATTAGACGGAAGAGTTCAGTCGGTGACACCTTTGGTGCTGCAGATGTTCGTGGGCTTTCATGATTAAAACATCAGGTGACCTGCTCACTCGCCCGAGACGTAAATAATTAAAAAAATACCAATGTCTATATAAAAAATTACTTGATTTGTGTCAATAGTACAGAATTCATGTGCAATTTATTTTATTAAACTACTAAGCTCCCTAATTTTTGGAACGTAAGAAATTTTCAGGGGCACCTTAAAAGGGCTGAAGTTTCAAAAACGTTTACTCCATTTATAACCGTTCGCTTCCTCAGAATGTGTCTCCTTGAGGCTTGATCCCTTCATTCGGCAAGAGTTGACCTTTGGAAAATCGATGTGAAATGACGCGCGCCAGGATTCAAAATGAAGGAGCAGAATCGGACCCAGTTTGAATAAATAGTACCGCCTCGCACCAAAAACGGGATTTGATTGAGGGATCACAGAATGCAATTGTAGCCGGATGAAATGGGAAAAAAAATGTTTATTTTTAGCGTTACTCGGCGGGATTTGTGATATATTGACGGCCATTTATTTCGGACGTTTTTGTTTCAACGGACAAAATGGCCATCCATACTAATATTGTAAATGCAAAAGTGTGTTTGTTTAACGCAACGACTGAACAACGGAAGGACGTGCTTATTTTTGCAAACAGTTTATGGGCCAGATACTTTATCCATACAATTCTTAAACTCTTGGTAAACCATATGTATTATGTAAACTGTGAGGCGCACTGAACGGTTCTAGTTGTAGCTGGACTTGTTCCTAAAGCCAAGCTAGTCGGGGAACGTGTTTTATGTTTGAAAGCAATGAACGGGAAGTGCGAGAGACTCCATGATGAAATAAGAGCATGAATGGTCGGCATCACAGTGGGGAAACTATACCTTGAGTTTTGCAATTTCTGAATGCCTCATTTTGTAGTTCTAGTTGAATTGTTGTTCTAATGTTGAGGTGGATGTCTGGATTTTTTAAAGGCCCGTCAGAACTCAAGTTCTCCCTGATAAAAAATATACTGTATCTATCTGAATCCGGTATGCAATCTATCTAATAAACGGTTCCTATTCGATAAACTCTTAGATCAAATCTTTTAATGCCTTTGCACAGTACGTGATGACGTCATATGTGTGTCTACGTTATGACTCTTAACAACTTGAACAAGGTAGTACGAACGAGAAAGTTAGTCTGTTTTTTCCCTTTTCGGGCAACAAAGCGCGTATCATTATCAGGTGGTTAGAAATACAGTGCACGTGGCTGGACATTACAGACAGACGTGACATTACAAAGAGTGTATATGTATATACATGGAATTCCGTTGTATATTATGTAAATACTCCAAATAGTAAACAAAAAGAGATTTTTCTGGGTTCGATTCCCGGCTTGAGTCTGGTCTGGTGGGAGGCTTCGGCCGTGGCTAGTTACGTGTCGCCAAGCGATTTTAGCGTTCCGGCACGATGTCGAGTAGAAACCAATTAGGAGCTTGTGTTTACCATACTCCTAACAGGTTAGCCTGCTACTATCCTAGGCAGCATCATCACTTACCACCAGGTGAGATAGCCGTCAAGGGCTAACTTGTAGTGGATAAAAAAAAATAAAAAATTTTTGTCTTCTTTTCTCATATGAATTCTTCAAACCTAGGTAGGTAGTTTTAAAACGAGTAAGAGTTTGTATGCATGTTCCAGGCAAGCAGATACAATCAGGTGATGTTGTGGCCTATTTCTAATTTATAACAAATATAAAAATGTATAATATTACGCAACACAGAAGCTGGAGTGGCGAATCTTAATAAGCAAACATGTATAGTCCTATATCCATTTGGACCTACGTCGTGATGTGATTTTCGTAAACTGCTCGTATCTCGAAACTTTTGCTTGCAAAATGTTGGAAGTGCGAAAAATCTTCAATCTAGTTCTTTAACTGCAGAGTTGCTATATTTTTTCTACAAATATATTGTGTACAAAGACATGTTTCAGAGAATGAGCCTAAAACCTATTCAACTTATTTTCTCCCTTAGGAACTTTTTAGCGTGTATACCGGAGGCATCCTACGCACTTTTGTTTTGTTAATTCATTTGTTTTTCTCTGGGTAGTCTTTTTGGTTTCCATTCGACCAACACCTGTACTTTCTAGGTAAATTACATTCGGACGTGATTGATACTTGCGTCACCTTTTATTTGGGTACTTTTGTAACTAGACGATCGTTTTATTAAGTATTTATTGTATTGTGACCGATAACTACTAGATATATTGTTAAACCATTCATCGTCATCATCAGCTAGTTTACGAGAGTTTTTCGTTTGCCCTTATGCTTTAGCTTATTTTCTCTGAATCTACTGAGCGGATGGAGTTGGATCTATTCTGTAACGAGTAAGGTTTGTTTGAGGCGTCTGTTTTTTTTTCATTTGACGTGAATCCAGATCAACGAATGTTTATTTATACACCGCCAAGCTCGTCGTAGACACAATGCGATGCAATCACCCAATAAAACTGATGGCACCGATATAATAATCCACAACCCCCTCCCGATATTAACCGTTTAACCGAACACAAAGCCGGCCAATCAGTGGACCATTCTTTCGACTTTCCAGCTTCACGTATTTACGTCACATTTCTTCGATTCTCGCGGCACGTCCTGGACGTAATAAGCGGACGTCCCCGGTCCGTCACCGGGCGGGCAGGGGGGGCGGGAAGGGGGTCGTCGGAGTTAATGAAGTTTTCTCGGCCGCGATTCCCACAGGTCGTCACATGGACGGAGTTTGCGGCACATATTGTGCACGTCCCGCTATCGGGCGATATTGCCCGGCTGAAATGTTTTAATAAGCGCATCCCATAGGCCAGCGTTATTCGCTCTTATTAATGTCTATTGTTTGGAGTTTTGCGTTATTACGTCTGTATATTGACGGTCTGTGTGACGCAGCCTGTCCGTTATTAGCGCGAGGTCCTTGTTACAATTCTCTGTTTGCTAACACACTACTACTTTCAGTTACGTCTGCTCTTTTTCATGTTTCTGTAGTTACCCGGCTATAGTTTGTTGTGGTCTTGTTCTTAAACGAGGACAATTTAGGGGTATTATCGCCATCCCCTCATAATAATAGGAACATTACGTATTCCGAACGAATATTAATAAAGTTTTTTTTGATTTCGATATGGTATTTAACATAAAAACAGATGACACAGGCTTTCTGATAACATTACTGATAATAATACTCTACAAGCTCTTATGTATACAACTAAGCGTATCGTTATTTAAAAAAACAATTCTAGGCAGTGCTACGCATAAATATTAGAGTCCAAGTTGATGGATGGTGGATCAGATTAAGCAGTGTTATACATTGGTAGTGATTTTGGGATTTCAATACTAAATAATGCCTCTTTAATTTTACTTTAAAAAATTCTGTCTTGCAATTTTCGCATTTACAGTATACCTTCTATCCATATCAATCTAATGTCATAAATAATAGAATAACGGACACATTTTTTTTCTTTAGCGTTTGTAATATTATTATTTTTTTGTGTTTTTTTTAGATAGGGCAATAATGTTGCAATAACAGCTACAGTGTAAACTGTGGCGCAACCATTAGATGGGTTTCTTTACGTTTTCTATAATTAAATGTAGGGATTATCATCATCATCATGAACAACCCATTACCGGCTCACTACAGAGCACGGGTCTCCTCTCAATATGAGAAGGGTTTGGCCATAGTCCACCACGCTGGCCATGTGCGGATTGGCAGACTTCACACGCCTTTGAGAACATTATGGAGAACTCTCAGGCGTGCAGGTTTCCTCACAATGTTTTCCTTCACCGTTGAAGCCAGTGATATTTTTTTTTTAAAACGCACATAACTCCGAAAAGTTAGAGGTGCGTGCCCGGATTCGAACCGCCGACCTCTGATTGGGCTGACGCCCTAACCACTAGGCTATCACAACCTTTTTAAATGTAGGGATAAGTAATATTATATTAAAAAAAGAGCTCTATAGATTACTTTGTATTATATGTATAATGGATTATCATCAGGGGCGCCGGCAGGTCCGTCTATTTATTCTAAACTGCAATTCAAAGTTCCGCACTTGGTTCGTTACGCCGGCCGTCGGCTGCGTACGCATTCCGATTGCTCTTCCAAATTAACAAACTTCCAGTCGACCCGGCTCGCTCTGTTTCGTTTCCATTTGTTTTTATACTATTTTCATTTGTAATCAGAACTGTCTTTGTTTGCTTGTATTCAATTTCCGCGCTAATGTTATAATTGCGGACGTGTGTAAACTTGAATAACTTTGAATAGAATTACCCTTTGACCATATCTTCTGCCGGATGCCGGAATAAAGAGGAGCTAATGCCGTTTTTGATTTTCTGTACAAATTCTGGCCCTTTTCATTGATTATATAATTAAAAAACTGGGATGCGATATTTTACTACAATTTATTGCAAATTCCATCTCTTTTATAGCAATCAATGTTAATGAAATGCGAAGTAGCGACTAAATTAATCGTTTTATTAATTAACTATGGCTTAATTAGGCTAGATAATGTATAAAATCTATTCTTAATTCGTTTTAATCATTACTTAGTCTAATAACATATTATTCGGCTAGGTCATAGGCTTTAGATCCGTCAGACTTTTCACATTTTTTTTCTCTCGCTAGGTAGACAAAGTCAATTTGAACTTACATCAGGTTCCGAAGTAAACACGTTTCAATTGTTTCCTGAAATTAACAAAATTCCGGTCCGCTTCTGTCTCCCGAAACGAAGGTTACCGACGCTTTATTGTCACTGCAACGTTTAGTGTTGTCAATTTAGTTTTAAGTTTTTCTCCTAGATTTATTGATAAATACCTGCGAGCGTACTACTGCGAAGTACACTTGTATCCTGACATCCCTAAAAAAAGCTTTAACTTAAATTTTGAAACAAGTGCGTCAACAATATTCGATCATTTGATTGTGTTAAATTTACGTACCTACTATTTGATATTATATAATATTTTGCATTAATTTTGATTTGCTGTTTATTCAGTTTCTTTATCTGTATCCAAAATAGTTATTTTTAAGATCCCTGTTAAATAAAATGAAACTTTAACATTACTAGATAGCAAACAAGCAAATTCGGAAATAAATAACTGAATAAATCCAATTCACTGCTTAAAACGAATACCTATAGTTTTGGAGATCATACAGTATCGCCTAAAACATATATATCGCATAATCGTCTTAATAACATTTCTACTCGCTTGATTTACAATAACAATTATTTCAGGCTGAAACACTTTTATTCCTGATATAAAATACAGCCTACACTTAAGGATCTAATATAAAGTATCCAAGAAAAAAGGAATGAATAAATTTTGCCAGCGGCTTTGTATGTATCGATTATTTCTATAAACAATCATAAAAATTGCTCCTCTTGATAATACAAGTAAAGATTTTTCTACAAAGGAATTACGTCAGTTATTGTAGTACATACAACAATATTTATTGAAAAACTCGATTTATACTCGTAAATAAACATGTTAGTTAAGACAAAAGTTAAGTCCCGTCCAATTTCATCATCATCATCATCATCAATTCCATCTAATATCTGTCTGTATGAGTAGGTGCTGCTCCCGCTACCTATCAGCTCGTCCAGCGACAACTCAATACAGGATCATAGGAGTGCATTAACGACATTTTTCACATTTTCTTACTCTTACTCGGATCACAGGTCAAACCTCCCCTTCGCCCCACGCGGAGGCGTCTGGGGGTCGGGAGGAGGCGCAGGGGGGACGAGGGGGTAAGGCGCGGACGTCTCGTGTCAATCAGTTCGAGCAAACGTGAGAGGAATAGAAGGGATGAGTGTTAAGACGTTTTTTTATGACGTCTATTCGCATTGCCCGCTGATCGAATAGGTGGGTGCTATTTGATTGGGTGTCTGTAATATTGCTTTTGAGATTTCAAAGTGTTGTACTTCTGGAAATTTAATTTTTCGCCTCGCCCGCCAGTGCTTTTCAGTTTCGCTAAGCGGTTTTTAGCACCTCTGTTTCTGTTGTCTTTTAATGCTCGTAACGTGTATTCAAATATTTTAACTATTCTAAAAATCAGGCTATTCAATGCATGGAAGATTTATGGAATGCGTTCGAACAAATAAAACAAAAAAAAGCTCTTCCCACGCTTGGAAGATTGTTATCTGGTCTCTTCTGTTTGTCACAGACAACTTATTGTATTAGCTGTAAACAACCTTTCACCATCATCATGATCAACCCATTCTCGGCTCACTACAGAGCACGGGTCTCCTCCCAATATGAGAAGGAATTGGCCATAGTCCACCACGCTGGCCATGTGCGGGTTGGCAGACTTCACACGTCTTTGAGTACATTTATACGGGGCACTCTCAGGCGTGCAGGTTTCCTCACGATGTTTTCCTTCACCGTTGAAGCAAGTGACATTTTAATTCCTTAAAAAGAAAAAGAGGTTTGTAGTGCTTACTAAAAGTTTTCGTCAAGAGCAGGATTCCCTTTGTTCCATGTAGGCAGTGAATGTTACGTTCGTACCTTTTTTATGAAAAAAAGAATAGTAACCTCCCGGTGGGTCCGATACGTTTAATCCACTGCCAATACCAAATTATAAACACTCGAAAAAGCAGCCGCAAAAAACACATTTCTGAATTCAGTTTCACATAAAAAAAGGTCTGCGAAAGCTGATCTGTGATCACTCGAAGCCGTCGGAGTGAGTGAATGAATGGTTGAGTGAGAGAGTGAATGGAGTGAGCGCTGGGCCACGGGACACCAGTTGATCGGGCATGATGCGCCCGTGTCCGTCAAAGTCAACGGCTGGATAATGGTGGAAAGGGGCTTCTTTATTATCTACTCTTTTGTATCGACGTGAAAAATAAGTGTTTTAAATTTGCAGCATACATCATCTTGCTTGCGAACCCGTAAACATGTAGTGAATAGTAAATTATCTTTCTAAAAATATAATAAAAAATTATATATGTGTTTAAAAATTGGGAATTCGTGGTAAATATTCGGAATTGGTGGTGTTTGAACTCCTACCTATTTGACAGTCGCAGCCCGGCTACTTTGCCAGTTTAGTAACTACAGCATCGGTACTGTTATTTCACCTTTGTCGATTGTTGTTTTAGAAAAATCTATGAAATAATATTTGACTTCAATCATAAACATTTAAAGTTAAAACTAGACACATTTTCGGATTATATGCTTTGTTTGCTACTGTACCTATCTCATGTATTTTACTGAATACGCAATTCGATATTGCCCACAGTGTCATTTATTGAGAATCCAAATAAACCAGTTATTTGAAACCCGAAATAATAATTGATGTGACACAGAAAGTATATTTCAAAAGTGGAAAGCGCACTCGTATATTCACAGGAATCGGCTGCGCTGGGATTTGGTGCCGCGAGCCGACGCAACAAATCGAAACAAGCGGGTTTCATTGAGCGATTTTTCCATTTTATTTACAGCCGCACAACACGGGTTATCGTATGCATTAAAGCGCGCGGCAATAGTGGCCGTGTAAATCAAAAGGCCATAAAACGCCACAGTCCGGCCGGAGCCGACTCCATACTAGCGCAGCGCTTGATTTATTCGCTCACCGGTGTCGGCGCGAACGTACCTCGTGACGTCACGGTGTTTTTTCTCCGCTTTTTGGCTTTTTATTGATGGCGCTCGGTTAAAAAGTGGCCGGGGCGGGCCGGCTAAGCGACTGGCGTCACAATTTGTGAATGATTTTTCATCCGAGCGACTCATCCCGCGTTTCACAGCCATTTGTCAGCCGGTGAAAAAGATGCATGTACGCGCGGCGTTTGTGCGCCGGCTTTTTTTTTTGTCTTTTAATTTTTTTCGACTTTTTAGGCTTTTACGCGGATCCATTGACATGTGAAAGTGTGTTAGCGTCGGTCCAGTTTATAAATCTACGGCCGCGCGGCTAGTTTTTCGTTTTAAGTCCGATTTAATTTCGCTTTTTTGGTCCGTGTCATAGTTTAAGTTTGGCGGATTTTATGATTCACAGCGTGAACGTGGGTTTTGATTTGGTTTTCACGCCGTGCTGGTATTTTTTGGAAGTCAATTTAATGAATTCGTTACACTATGACACACATATCTGATTTGGTGGAATTGATCACTAGTGAACACACTAAGCCGGGCTTGAATTTCAAGTCTCTAAGCTTAAATATCTCCCTTGTTCTCTTCTATTCGAGATGAGACTCGACCCATTAACACAAATGGCACATTAATGGCCTGACTAATCATGATAATGATAAATGCGAGGCAATTTTCAATAGTCAGAAAAAATAACAGATATTTCCTATGCAAATAAAAGTATTAAAAAATTAACATAAAAACATAAGTAGACTAAACTAGGTAATTAAATCGCAAAATGAAGCAATTGGTTCGATATTTCGCCTCCTAATCCATTATTTCTTAATATTTCATCATCAGTATCAACCCGTAATGGTTCACTGCTGCCCTTATCAAAAGGCTTAGGCCGCAGACAGCCTGGTCCCATGTGCGGATTGGTAGCCTTCACGCACTATGTGAGAACATTACGGCGTAACTCTCAGGCATGCAGATTTCATCGCGATGTTTTCCTTCACCATTAAAACAAGTGATAGCTATTTAATTTGAATTTGCTTCAATTTAACCGCAACTAGGTTTTAACCACTTAAATTAATTTTCATTTTACAAAATATGATTGAAAAATGCTTAAGAATCTTACTTAATTAATTTTAGCGATAAATGTATCAGATGATATAATAGAGGCAAAAGTGTGTATGCCGGTTTTTCACGCAAACAACGCTTGGTACCTGCGGTCAGAGAATATCTACGGGTTGCAGTATTAGCGAGATTTGTACTGTATTGAGTATATTATTTATTTTTATTGAAAAAACTTTATTGCAAACTCAAGGAAGGAAACACAAAATAACAAAATAATAGGAGACCTTTTCACTATAGTGATCTTTTTTGGGCAACCATTCGAGTTGAGCCAATGAGCTAACAGTAATCCTTACTCAATATTATAAATGTGAATGTATGGATGTTTTATCGCTTCACGCAAAAAATACTTGACCGATCATCATGAAACTTTGTACACATATTCTTGTAGGAATACCAAATAATAATGGAATAATTTTATTAAAAAAAAAACATATTTTTAATGAAAATAAAACGCCTTCTTAAAGTGATTAGTAATCATATTGATTCATTTCTATAGTGATGATGTAATTTCTGATACTTACTTTATAGCGTCAATGCGAGCGAAGCCGCGGGTAAAAGCAAGCATTTCATTAGTTAGTATCAAAAAATGAATAAAGCGTAAACAGTGATAGAGGCGCCTCCAACAAGCGTCACCTAAAGGGCCGGCGCCGCCAAACCGCGCCGATTTATATTTCGCTATTATTTGGCGGACGTGCGCGCGGATTTACGATTTCATTACAGCTTCGCAGCGGTCAGCGCGGATTTTTAAATTTATACCTGATTTGAAATACGCTTATGACCTTTTTTATTTGGGTCACAACGTACTCTACCGATATTATAACTAATAATATAAATATAAGGCAAAATCTGAGTTACATTACTTATGATTCAAGAACAGCATAAGATTTTTGTCGCCGCCACGAAAAGCAAAATTACAAAAAAAAAAATGTTTTTCATACCCCCATAATATTTGGAATGAGATTCATTCTTAAGTTTATAAATGGTGTAAAACTAACACTATTTGGCTGGTATAATAATTTAGAATTAAATACAGCTGATAAGAGAACGCAAATATTTAGGTTCTAAGGCGAAATGTTTTATTTTTAGTTTTTTATAAATAAAATAGACCTATGGTCACGATGAATGTATTTTCAAAACAAAAATGTATGCTATCTGAACCGGGTCGTACTCGGACATTATAAGTTAAAACATCGTGGACCACGGAGTTTACATAGCTTACAGAGTTACTTGTCTTTAACGCTTTTCGTCTTAAATCTTTGATATATATAGTTCGGAGGATACAGCTCCCTGACAGGCATCTTAGTAAAATGGGCGCCAAAACGAACATCCCCTTGGCACCCTTTATATACGAAATCATTAGAAAAAAACCAAACAATTGTTTATATTGTAAAACCCACCACCATCAGTTAGTTTTATAGTAAATCGGTGTCAGCGGCGCAGTAATAGGCGATATAAATCGGCGCGGTTTGGCGTGCCGTCCTTTTGGCCGATATTTTTGCGGGAACGCTTCAATCACTGCTGAAAACTTTATAGAGCAATAATTGTGTTATTTAAAACATTGTTAGCTTCCTGGCAAACAGTGTTGATGACATCTCTACAGCGCGCTACAGTCCTAGTCATTCAAATTTCTACAGTTTACCAGTGCTTAAGTTGAGACGTCACAAATTTGGTAACGCGATCACTAGAAACGGCTCTCCCGACCTAAGCGCTCCTTTCCGAAAGAGGAGATCTGAAAATATCCTTCACGACCCTGACGATCAGGTAACTACTGACAACATACTCGTACCACCTACCACACAATCATACCCGCTACACACCGTCTTCGCCAGCGAAGACGAGGTCCCCGCCATCTTACGTCATCCGGACGTGGGCTACATCCACGGCCTCGGAGACGTACGGACCACTCACCGTCCGACCCCCCGTTATCCCAAACGTCGCCTAAGCCGAGGTTCGTCCTCACAGGAAGCGCCCTTAGGCAGAAGTTCCCTTAGTTTTTTTTTTTATTCACCACAAGTTAGCCCTTGACTGCATCTCACCTGATGGTAAGTGATGATGCGGTCTAAGGCTCAAAATTTTCAAATTTCTTCTGGCATTCTTTCTTCTTCTTCCGAAGCTTACCAAATAGCCCGGTTACGCTGTCGCAACTTTTTTTCGCAAATTTTACACACAGCACAGGGTTAGCACAGCTAATAGTCAGTCCGAAAAAAAAATCTAGAAACGGTATGAAACAGTCGTTGAAGTTACATTCAGCACTTTGCACCGAAATCCTACTCAAAGATGCAGAGCTGATCTTTATTTACTCAGAATAAAATGCATTTTGTTGAAAATTCGTATCCTATAAATGTATTATTTTTTTTACTTATCCATACCTAAATGTATCCTAATTGGTGCTATGATCTGTCCTTATTAATAATAGTATGTTAATACTATGTAGTGATTCATTTCTAAGTGCGAATCCAACTTGCACTTAGCCAGTTTTTTGTGTCTAATAAAACTTATAAAACGATTTTATTCTCAAAATTATATTTTAATTCTTTTATAAAAACTAATAAATGGACTGTGAAACACTTTATAACAGTTAGTTTAATCAGAAACGTGCGTATAGTTACCAATTTTATATATAAAGAATAATAATATAAACACCCGAACACCCGCCATTACTATCTCTCATTTAAATTAACACAATCTAAAATTAGCTAACACAATAAATACGCGGACTAATCCGGGTAAGAGTCACATATGTACCACAATACAGACTACACTAATTCTGTACCCAACGATAACCGTTAACTAACTCTATTAACACAAAACATAACATATTTGGGGATGGGCTGTGACGTTCTTTGAATAGAGGTTCATACGCGAACGTTGCATAGTAAGATGATGTTAACAAAATGAATACCTACTCGACCTATTTGTAAGCTTCTTTTTAGATAATCGTTTATTAATCGTATTAATTTTACTTAAACCCCTGTGTTCTCAATTTTTAATGGTAACGTTCGTTTTTGTTGACATTATATGTCCTTGCTTAGTTCCTCTTTAATCTTTATCACCATTCAAGATTCAGTTGTAGTTAAATTCCCTTATCTTATAAGAAGACTAAAAAGAAAGTTTGGGTGTGAATTGCTCTCCCTCCATAGGGTACCATAATTTACTATAAATGTGTGATGGTGATAACAAAAAAAAAACAGCTAAGTTTGTTGTGGGTTTCTTTTTAAGCCTGGATGCGATTTGAAGCCTTAGTTTAAAGTTGGCGAGTGTAGTTATTACCATCACTTATAGGAATAATGAAAAATTGTATATATACCTATCTACGATTCATAGATGCCTGTAATAGGTTTATATGAATAGATATATTCATATAAATCTATTACAGGCTATTCTATTTTTGGTTTTGATTTTGATTTTTGAAGAATTATGAATATAGATAATAAATGTTGTGTAAAGAATATTTCCATGTTGTCAGTAGCGAATGCAAATGTTGGGTAATTGCCTTACTTTCATATCGCGAATTGCGAGCGTGAGCCTCGCATCTAGGCTTTCAAATATATCTTAAGGGCTGGGTCGTATCAATGGAAGGTAAACAACCTAAATATGTGGAGTTTATCGAGTGGGGGGTAAAATCGTTCAGTCAGCGCCGAGCACCGTGTTAAAACAAACGGCGCCTGCTAAATACCCCGGGGGAGCAGCTATTACAATATTTGCAAGAATCTCGTTATTTTTAAGTATCTTCCGCTTGTGGTTTCCAAAGTTCACGGAGGTAATTCGTTTTGACACACCCTATTACTCGTGAGGGTAAACAAATCGCCCGTTTTAGTTTCGTTTGATAATTCTTAATTAGTTATACACAATAAACAGCAAGTATAATTTGCTGTATTCCGCCCACAACCGGGAGATTTGTATAATATAACAACACACAATATCTTCCACTAGAACCTCTACGCACGTTTCGACCCGACACCGGATCATCCTCAGGAGATGTTGTCTTCACAAGCGCGAAAAGTAAAGATTTTTACTTTTCGCACAAATTTCTATAGCAAATTATACTTGCTGTTTATTGTTTATCATGGACTTCCGCAAAGTAACGCCTTCTTCAATTCATTTTGTTATTGAGAATGGGTTGAACATGATGATGATGATGAAGTACCTAACTTGTGAAATTTCAAAATACGATTCCTTAATTTCGTTTTATTCCCACTTGAAAACTATTAAACATTAATTTAAAAGTGTTCTTACCTTTTGAACTTAAACAATAAAATATAAAGTAAAACACACGTTCATCATACAACAACTTTGGAAACTCTTTAAAAAGGACACAAACGATTGTTGTGTGCATTCTTTTGAGAATTATATCCTAAAGTTTGAGGAGCGGCGACCACCGACTGCGCAGCGTCATAGCGCGGCGACGTACCGTTGTAAATTATAATGTTTTATGGGTTAATACTGCAGATAAGGCGGGGGTAAGGAGCCTATTATTAACCGTGTTAACGGGTCGGGGGGGGGGGGAGGGGGTGCCCGGGGGAGGCAGTGCAACTTTTGAGACTCGCGTGTACAGTAAAAACACGGGGCAGCAAGTTTTTTTTTTTTTTCAGACTGTCTTTTAGCTGTGCTAACCCTATTGGCTGCCACAGCGTAACCGGGCTGTTTGGCTACTTAGGAAAGAAGCTAGGGCTCGAAGAAACTAAGGGAACGTCTTCTGTGAGGCCGAACCGCGGCTTAGGCGATATTTGGGATAACGGGGGGAGGGTGTCAGACGGTGAATAAAACGGGGCAGCAAGCAACAATGTTGCTTCGTTGAGATACTTCTAGAGAGAGATTGAATATTTGAACTTTTTATTTTATATTTAAATTGAGTTACTGTCACAGTAGTTTCAGTGTTTCATAATAATTGCGTAGCGGATTAGGGTTACACAGAAAAGACTTAGAACATGTATTCTAATTTTTTAAGTTATGTATGATATGTTATACTTATGACAGGCGGGTGTAATGTGTCTATTACAGCAGTAGTTAAAGCAGGGCTTGGTTGGAAGGGCTCACGTGTTGTCGTTTTAAAGGGTTGGTCTAGTGGGAGGCTTTGGCCGTGGCTAGTTACCACCCTACCGATAAAGTTGTGTCACCAAGCGATTTAGCGTTCAGGCACGATGTCCCGTAGAAACCAATTAGGAGTGTGGGTTAACCATAACCCCTAACAGGTTAGCCCGCAACCATGTTGGATTGAAAAATCACTTATCACCAGGTGAGATAGCCCTCAAGGGCTAACTTGTCGTGTATAAAAGAAAGCATTCGTTGAAATGATTTTTAATTATTAACTAAAGCTAGTAGGGTTTCAATTATTAGCAGCGTCTACAACCCGTGTTAGGTAACATTATCTGTCGTTTTAGTATTGAATACATGTTATAGAAATTGTGAATTATTTAATATTTATGTTATTTATAACTTGTATGTAACAGGTATGTATATGATTATTGCCATTCCACGTATCACTAGACAACGATCCCTTTTAATACATACCTAGCATACAGGGTAAGAAAGCTTTTTCCTTTATATATTTTTTAAAAATATTTGAATTAAAAAAAAAAATATTTATATAAATTTCTTTATTGTGCAACCAACTACTACCCAAAAATTGCATAGCACCGAAATAAATAATTTTGGTAACACCGCATATATGATTTTAAACGAGACTTCCGCGCTTTGTAATTGTGTCGAATGATTCGTAATGACTATTTATGCGGCGAGACGGGGAAATTAGTTTTTATTGTTTTACCAATACAAAACTCGTCGCCATGTTTTATTATATTTTGTGACGTTTGCATCACGCACGCGTAAACCACTGGCCTACCCTGAACATTTTTATAAACTGTACGTCAGAAGGGAGGGGTTTTTTTTATGGGTCTTAGTAGAACGCTAAATCGTGGCGGCATCAATCAAAATGATGAAATTCCGAAATATACCCGCCCGGGATCTCCGACATAAGTCAGTAAAGAACAAGACAAATAAACTTCTTGTTTAACAACTTTCCCGAACTTACCATTTTATTATTCGCGGCGAGCGAACGACCGCGTATTTGGTTCCTCGACTCATGAACGGCCTACCTCCTGCGTTCCAAAAATTACACATTAAAAATGTCTAACCAAAATTAAAAGAATATTTTTTGGCTAAGTTGGACGGTTGATTCATTTGTGTCGACCGTCTAACTCAGTTAGGAAATGTTTTTTTAATGCTTATTCAGTTCCTCTAGTTTTGAGCTGTTAAATTACAGATTAGCACCGAGGACTCTTTCATTTTTTCGGTGCCGTTATTGCATAATTATATTCCTTTTATATTAATAATAAATAAGTTTAAAATCGAGATGAATCGAAAACAAGCCCGTATCTCCGTTAACAAGCAATACAACGTGAACTAACTCATATTAGTATATTACAATGGCATCTATAAAATCAACGCTATATCGCCCGTTAGCATCAAGGTCAGTTAATTCTAAGAGCATACACTTATCGGTCGCTCGGTTCAGCACACAGATAGCTCCGCTGACCGAACGACCCAATAAAAAGGCAAATAGCCGTAATCCCATTGTTTGAAATAACCGATATTTACCATATCTCGCAGGTAGGCAATCTCGCCGCGCCCGTCTTAACTCGCCCGCTTTACGCACTACACGTATCAGTGGGCGTGTGGTACAATCTCTTGGAGATGGCGAAAAATTAAATGATCGAATGAATGAAAAATGAAATGAATGAAAACCCGCTTGCACAGGAGTCTGCTGGACTCATTATTTGATATATTGAAGTCCCGACTCGTTGATTGACGCATCATTCCAAGTTAAATCTAAGTGGCTGAAGTTTGGCACATCGTTTCTTTTTATGATCGGTTTTTCTTATATATCCGTTTCAGAATCTTATAGTACTCAACAGATGTGACCACCCAAACCTATTCCTACTTTCAATTATATGGTATTTTGTTGAACAAATTTCAATAGGTCTAGAGTAAATAAAAGAGTAAATTACAGCCTCAAATCCAATGTACGCGATGATGACTGATTCTTCAATTATTAAAAAACAAAAAACTTATTTTATATAAACTTCAGTTCACGAGTTAAAACATGCAAGTTACATTAAAATTTCTGTAACATATATAAGATTAAACCCTTAATTTAGATAATGAAGAAGCAATTGCGATTACAATATCTCACATGTTCGCAATCTCGTGGGGCTCGTCTTAACTTGCCCACTTTATGTTGGAGGTATCGATGTAACAGCGGTCTAAGTTATAAAGAAAAGCGACGAATATGGTGTGCGATTACAGTGTACCGCCATTCGGAAGTTTTGTTTTAATTTTAATATGATTGTTAGAATAATTAAATTACAAGTATATAAAAATACTTGTACAAAAACTCTCATGTGCACTAAGTTCAAACATGATGACAATTTGCGGTGTCCATTAGCATGATCTGATATGAGAGTTCGGTTTTTCAATTTGAATATTCATTTAAAACAGTAGCGTTATGTATAGCTATATCATTACGATTATGTATTGGTATACTTAGTTTATTTAATGTGAAAATTTATATTAAATGTATATTCCATTTAACCGATTAATATAATTATGTAATTTTCTTATATTTCAATATCTGTATATCAAGTTTACCAGCTAATTAAAAAATTAAAGCTATCCTGCTAAGCTAGCTGATAATAAGATTGCAAACAACTGAGTTTATATTGAAGCGGTGATAGCCTAGTGGTGACGGCACTAGCCTCGTAATCAGAGGTCGGCGGTTCGAATCCGAGCACGCACCTCTAACTTTTCGGAGTTATGTGCGTTTTAAAAATTTAAAATATCACTTGCTTCAACGGTGAAGGAAAACATCGTGAGGAAACCTGCACGCCTGAGAGTTCTCCATAATGTTCTCAAAGGCGTGTGAAGTCTGCCAATCCGCATATGGCCAGCGTGGTGGACTACGGCCAAACCCTTCTCATCTTGAGAGGAGACCCGTGCTCTGTAGTGAGCCGGCAATGGGTTGATCATGAATGAGTTTATATCGATGAGTACACATGTTTTAATTACAACACTGTTTCTTATATTATGAGGTATATTTAATATTTAAATTCAAATTGAAATGCAGCATTGCAAAGGCGGTTAAACCAAGGTCGAACGAGATGAGTACGAGATGAGTACGAGGAGGTGATGAATAACATAGAGAAAGAAATCTCTTCAATTCGATTTATAAAAGCACTTGTGTTAACAGTCGAGAGCTTTCGAGGTCCTAGTGGTGCACGTTCTTAGAGTTTCATACCCAAAGGGTGCAAACGGGATTCTTCTACTATGAATCCGCTGTAATTAAATGACATCATAACAATAACAATTAAATTATTATTAATTATTCATACCAGTATTTGATTTTTGTTTTTTTTTCTTTTTTTGCTCGATCTTAATAATATAAATACTATTGTCGTTATTGTTTTGCATAAAGTACCTGGGCCTTTACCTATCGTGTTGAGTTCCACAACAGCCGCTGGTCGCTCGCGTCTCGCACCGCGCGGTAAATATTTCATTTATCGCTCACCGCGTTTGCCAGAGATTATAGCAAATCTGCAATTGTGCGGTGTATTGATACAACCATCTAGTGGCTAATCTATCGCTAATGTTTGCTTTATGTTAGCCAGTTTACGCGCGTTATTTTATCTCGCTTCATTGCATCTAAGCCGTTACGTGTAAATATTTGAGGCTCATTGTTTTGAGTTTATTGGTTTTGGAGATTAGGATCGGCTTCTTTATGTTACATGCCTGTTTTTCTATTTGAACTGCGCTTCTATTGTTCTAAGTTAGATAAGTTTTCATTCTATTTGATGATGACCAACGGAAAATTAAAAGGTTTTCATTTGGTATTGCGCATTAGTACTTCTATTTAGCATTCAAACAACTAATTGTGCAGTATACAATGTAAAATCCACCCTCTTTTTATTAGTAAAATCACACGTACAAGTCGATAGAACAAAACAATATACTTTACAGTTTTATTTAGTTATACATATTATAAACAACGTCACTCAAAATATCCCATATGTAACATGTACGATACAAAAGAAGTAAATAATACTCATAAATAATACACAGTTCAGCGAAAGAACCTTTCTTTCCAGCATCCTCAAGAGATGATATACGCAGGAATCTCTGTTAAAGTTAACCCCTAATAGTAGCAAATCTCCACAAATAGTAATCAAAACATAAGTACGGAGCTCATCGTCCCAACCCTTTCCCGATTTCTAAAGACAAAACACATACACACA
Organism: Lasiommata megera; assembly: GCA_928268935.1. NCBI lineage: Eukaryota > Metazoa > Arthropoda > Insecta > Lepidoptera > Nymphalidae > Lasiommata > Lasiommata megera. Next base: position 986,813 of record OV743312.1, read on the forward strand.
CGCAGATCTTGCACCCTAGTGTGCAAGGTGGTGCGAAAATGGAATTAAAGGGGGGGGATGAGAGGGGGTAAAATGCAAAGGAATCACCCGACGCGCGCGGGGGCCAAAGTGTCCCAGACCGGACACTTTGAACGAATTATGACGGTCATTATTAGAACGTGGACAGAATTAAATTGCCTCCTACCCACCCCCTCTCTCCCCTTCTACCTTCCGGCTAAGTATGCCCGCATAATGATACCTGTCTGATGCTAGCAACACTTATCTGCCGAGTAAACGGATCTGTATCGAGTGTTCTGTGGTTTTTAATACATATTTTTTTTCTTTCTCGTAAATTAGATAGAGTATGCGTTCATTGTGCTAATAAGGATTTCATTATTGCAGATGTTTTGTAAAGCAATGCTTTTCTTTAAAACGTTTTTAACTTTCGTGATCTTTCACGAAAAACAAAATACATTTTATGGTAATACAACGTGCCTAGATTGTGCCAAGTTGTAAGGAAGTTTGACTGCGGACTACTAGATCTTCAGTTCAATTTAAAAATTGACCAAGGCGCTTTGGATTGATTGTAGTGTCAATTCTATGAACAACCAGACCATAGAAAACCAAAAATGAGGAATAATGACTTTCTTTTATACACTACAAGTTAGCCCTTGATGGTAATATGGTTATACGCGACATCGTGCCGGACCGCTAAATCGCTTGGCGACACATCTATGTCGGCAGGGTGGTAACTAGTCACCGCCGAAGCCTCCCACCAGACAGATGTTAATTCGGTATTCTATTTCGTCAAGAAATTTTTATGATGAGTACGGAAAGTTTGGTCGTCTACCGCCGTGTTATGAAACCCTTTGCCCCAGTTTCTATCTATCAATGATATGTGATTGCAATAGGCAAGTGACACAATATTGGGCCGTCTGTACGATTGAGTCGTGGTGACGCAGTAAGCCTTAATAGAGTCGAGACACCGGTTTTTGATCTTGGTTTAGGAAAAAAGAAATATGTTCCAATACTTCAAACCTCATTCAAAAATCCCCGCGTCTCTGTCGAAATAAAAAGTGCAATAACTCATAGACGAATCGAGCGGCATTCGTTTTAATCCCATACAGGAAAGATAAAAATCGTGCGCCACACTTGAGATTGTGTGTAAAGCTGGGTGCACACGATATGCTTACTACTAGTCGCCATCATCATTATCATCATCTCGGCCCTCCACATGCACATGTTTCTTTATTTCCTACATTAGAGATCATAGTTAAACAATTTCAGAGCATAATTTCTTGTCGAAATTCAATACACAAATACAACCAAATTTGCGTTTCGTTATTTTTGTTTCTTTGTGGCTTAAAGTGAGGTGATAATTACATTATTTAACTTTGAAGTTGTCTTAACGCTATATTGTTTTGGGAAAGTCGAACCCATCGCTTGCATCATGTACACCGAGCTTAACAACCAAGTCGGCACATGTAAAGAGCGCTTTATCAACACGTGTAGCTGCGTATTAAGTTTGATTTATGCCTCTTTATATCGCAAATGGATTAGGGAAAGGTCCCTTTGGTACACTCGTGTGCTTTAATGTCCCCGGTTTATGGCCCGTAATTGCCGCCCTGGGCTCCTGTTTGGGTGATCCGCGACTGAATGTCTTCTGGAGTCTTTGTGTTTTTCGATCTAGCGGAGCCTTGAGCTTTGATCACCCAGTGGTATATACCAACATCAAACGTCATGCATACAACTCGTTGATTCTCTTAATAAAGTGTGATTGTAGCACTACAATTTGTGACGTTAAAGCTGACAGACCTTGAGACGAGTTGTAAATTTGTGTCACGAAATGGACTTCATTCAACTTCCCAGTGCTCGGATTCTCTTGCACATTCTAATTGATTCGAGTGAATGGATAAATAATTCCGTTCGCGGAATTCTTCAACTCGATGTGCGGCGTACGGGTTGACAAGCCGTATAAGAAAACGTGTCAAAACATCACAAAATCGAAGACTTGAGATTGAGTACACAAAATACATTATGTAAAATTTGCCAGGATCCCGAATCTCTATTACATTCTAATTGACATTAGTCTGTGGTATCCTAACGTTGTCTGGCAGAGAAGCTTCTTAGCGATAAGGCCGCCTTTTGTTTATATTTTTCTGTTATGATTAACCCATTCTCGGCTCACTACAGAGCACGGGTCTCCTCTCAATATCAAAAGGGTTCGGCCATAGTCCACCACGCTGGCCATATGCAAATTGGCAGACTTAACACGCCTTTAAGAAAATTATGGAGAACTCTCAGGTGGGCAGGTTTCCTCACGATGTTTTCCTTCACCGTTGAAGCGAGTGATATTTTAATTGCTTAAAAACGCAAATAACTCCGTTTTTCTTTCTTCGTTTAAATTTTGTGGTGGACTAATAAAGAGTGAAGAGAGGCATCACAATTTTTGTCTCAAGATGCAGTTTTTGTATGCCAAGTCATGACGTCATACTGCTTGGCTACTCCAAAATCATTATTAATACGTAGGTGGCGAACTTTCTTGCACCAACAGTGTTGAAGTAGTAAATACGCTTATACATTGTTTCGTCACACTCTTACTTTTAATAAGCGCTGTGAGTTGAAGTGTGACAAAACATTCCCTAACTATTTAGCTGTTATGCATCTTTTATTTGTAAGGTCAATAATATTTATCTAATTAAAATTACTTTTTGTTTCAGGTAAGTTTTAAGATGTTTCGTCAAACTCTGCAGAAGTACGAGTAAGTTAAGTGCTGGGTTTACCTACTTCCTTAACTAAACATTTAAAAAGAATCCACACACACAAAGGTAAACTTATATTTTGTAAGTACCAAAGCTTTTAGGTTTGATTAGTAAAGTTATCTTAGCCATATTATCTCCATATCTAATTATTATCTGAGTAAGGTTTGATTAGCAAATCCCTAACAGCTAAACACAGAAAAATGGATTTAAAAAAATAGATTCCCAAAAGGGGTTAATTGATGCACTCAGAAATAAATTTACCGAATAAACATATCCAAGGGAAAATAAAATCGGATAAGACATTCTTTTCTTACTTATGAATCCAAAGACACAAAATTTCGTGTTTAGTATTAATTTTTTTTTTTTTAATCTTTATTTAAAGAGATTAGTCGCTGAGCGAGTATGCCTCTCTGTAAGTTCACAAAAAATAACATAAAAAAAGTTAAGACTAGGACAGTCTTATTACGAGGAAAATATTATTGTCTGTACTCGAAGGCAATCCTAAGCAATTTCAACATCTGAGTTGCAGAAGCCGACTCCGGATATGATAACACACTATTGAAATATCCAATAGAGATAATATATAATATGATATAATAAGATAATTTTTACTTACATAGTGAATTTGGAATAGAAATTTTGTAACATACGGGTAGGCAGGCTTTCTGCCCGGTATAATAGCTATGTTTACCAGCAAAAGAATATCTTAATTGAAGTCGGTAATAAGGGTAATTTTACGCATCAGAAGTCGCGCGCAAGTGCTGGTTTCTCTTTAAACTTTTTCATGACATTAGCATGTGTAACGTGTTCTAGGGCCACCGAGTATTTAATAAAGAATAAAAATTTTATGACGACGACATTAGAGCTGTAGTGAAGTGCAGTGCAATTATCGATATCAGCGGACATTTACTACTTTTAATTAAAACTCAACCCACTTGCATCCATTAGATAGCATATGACGCTCTTAATGTTTTAACTTTATTTCACGACTTTATTTTTTTACTTACTTTATTTATATCTGACTTACAAAAGTAGGCAGTTACAAGTTTGAGCCAAGTATTTTGAAGTTATAGCTAGTTATTTTTGGTATAGAATAAGAAAACAAATTAGCACTTCGATGGCATATAATAAACATATTTTTTTTAAATTAGTAACTCTGAAATATCACAAAATATGTGGCAAATACATAATGGCCGATGTAACCGTTTTCATATGTTATTATGTATTAACGCTATCTATTGAATAGGTTTCTTATCAGTTGTTAGTCGTTAAGTCTACTATAATAATCTCAGTGTATAAAAGTAATATTACTTCAGACAAGTACTAACAATATCAGTAATATAGAAACTATATATAATGAATAGCTCCAAATCAGAGGTCGGGGGTTTGAACCCTTATCTTTTCGGAGTAATATGTGTTTTTAAGCTATTAAATTATAAACATCATATGGAAACCTGTATGCCTGAGAGTTCTCCATAAGGTTCTCAAAAGCGTGTTAAGACTGCCAAACCGCACATGGCCAGCGTGGTTGACTATGGAGTAACCCTTCTCATATTGAGACGAGACCCGTGCTCTGTAGTGAGCCGGCAATGGGTTGATCATGATGAGAAACTTTAGGTATAAAATTAATAATTTTTAAAGAATCGTTTTTTTATAAAGTTCAAGTTATACATATACCAAAAGGGTATTTAAATGTAAAAGAGCACCATTTATATCTGTAATGTTTATGTATACACCTTACCTTTCAGTCAGTACTCGTAATAATTTCACACCGCTTCATCGTTTTCACTATTATATTTAAATGTTTTTAATGCTTTAGTCGAGTGGGTTTTTTGGTTATTGAACTAAGCAATGATATCATATACTTGCATTAATTAATTTTAGTTCTACACTGAAGCTAAGCATCAGTTTTAATACTACGATAAATAATAAAAGTTATTTAGTTATTTGGAAATTCGCAGCAACCATATTACGGCTGGGGACTAGTGTTGTCCATTTATCGGCGCCGGGCGATATTTACGATTTTTAATTAGTGCCCCACGCTAATATCGACACGTGATGCGGTCGTGCCTTCCCGCCGTTTCCGAACGTTTGCTAACGAAATCTGCTCTATTTTGTTTGTTTTAGCAAAATAACGTTCATAATGGTTGAGTGGGTGGATCCATTAATATTATATTTTATCGCTAGTTTCAAACGGCTGCTAATTAAACAGACTTCTATTAAATAGCAATATCTTCTGATACTTCATAAGCGACTGAAATACAACTTAGCTTAGTTGCAATTTTTCAGTAACATTAGCGTATTCTGTTTACGAAAAAATAACCTTAACCTAACCAAAGATTAATCACTGTAGGCCTTTCATTTAAAAAACGTAAAATATTGGTTAATTGTATAATCTTTTGCTGTGTCAATACTTTTGATGTATAAATATTTCTTGTCCTTTTTGACATTTCATTTGGTATTGTAAAAATACGAAAGGGTATATTACACCTTTCTCATTTCCACGTTGCTAAGTTAAATACTAAGAAGTTGGCAAAAAAAACAACTGTGGCTTGACATGTAATTTCCCGTTCCAAACTTAAAAACTATAAAAAAGCTTTTAAATTATACAAATGTTTTTAATGTTTTACAGATTCGGATTCTTTTTGACATTAAAATCGCAAAGAACCATCGAAAACCCGTTGTTTTTTTCCATCTACAAGCATAAGGTATTCCAATGCCGCCTCCCTACTTGCCTTCCTTAATCGTTTTTTTGTTTACATCCCTAATCTCCATCGACAGTCAATAACACGTACCATTTTGAAAATTAAAACGGGCGAAAAAAGAATTTCTATTCGTTAGACTCGTTTGCATAATGAATGCACGGATATTGGACATTGGCGACTTAGTGCACGCTCACGCTGGCGTCTGTTCAGTCTTAACGCCTTATATGTATGCTAGCAATGTGTGGCTACACTTGTAAAATAATGCAAGTTAGGTGTTGATAGTTCTTATTGATAACAGACATTTTACGCCTAATAAGCCACCAATTACAGCAATATTACAATTATTGTCAGTTATATTTTCAGACTTTTCGTGCAAAAAAGGACTTGGACCTGAGTTCGTAATCTAACAAATTCAGTCTAAATCGTAAATATGGCAAAATTGATAATGCTTGTGTCGAACCAAGGCAGCAGTGTAGTCAACATGCGCCTGTCTATAGAATATGCTTAATTCTGAATGATCTCAGGAACACCCGCGACATCTCCTGCAGTTCTATGACCTTCTTTAAAAACCAAGTAAGACTGTTCATTAATGCACTATAGGGTAATTTAATTATTTAGAGGTAAGGTTAATTTTAAGGATGCATGCTTTGATCAATTCTAGAAAGTCACTATCTCATGTTTGTTCTTCTGTTTGTGTGTTTGTTTGTTTGTTGTTTATATTCGGATTGTGACTAGTTTAATGATCCACAAAAAAAAATGTGAAGTCGTTTTTAATGAATTTATAGGACTTTAAAGTTGTTTGTAATCCGTTTGTCCGTACGACATTGTTTGTCGTACGAGACGGCTAATGCGAGTGTGCTCGTACCTTTTTTTTTGAGTTCATAGCTTATTAACGAAGTAAAAATAAACACCCTTATTGAATTGTAATATGGCCATCGTTTGTTAATGTTATTGCGTTTTTGTCCGTGACGGTGAGACCTCTTCATTTAATTCCAATAGGCAAGCTTCCTTGAGTTTTGTCCAACTTTTAACATGCAGAGGGCCTTTATTTAATAGTGTTTTTTTTTTTTTAATTTACGTAATTGTTTTTTTTTATCGCTGGGATGAGCTCTAGGGGATATTAATATTTCGTTAATTTTAGTTATAAATCTTTGTTACTTATGAAAAAAATCTTGCTTGTATCCAATTAAGGACAAAAAAAAATATAACAATCAATTAGGAATTTCGGTGTGAATAAACAGATAAACAAGATCTGTATCGTAATTCACGAATAGCTAAGCACTGCCTAACACATTAACTGCGCAGGTGCGGACTGGAGACTGGTCCTTTAATCAAGGGGGCTCATTTAAATAAACACACCTTCGCCTATGTCTGTTTAATCCTGATTCATTAGAATTTTGAAAGAGTAAGCCATTACACATTCTACTGGTGGTCGGCGGCTGCTTTCTGTAGTCTTTACCTACCAAGTCGTTTCAGCGACTATTGTGTTTTTTTTTGTATATATGTAAATTTCTCTCATTCTGTAATCGGTTATTTGACATTTGAAAAAAGGAACAAAACAATATAATACTACAACAGGCATTGTCCAACATAATGTGTATGTTCTAGAGTGTGTTTTCTCGTAAGCTAACGTCATATGAACGTCAGGGTATATCTGTAATTTTTTATGGAACAGGTAAATATTAGATAAATATAGGTTATGTGATGTTTGATAACTTCATATTTTAAACGGTGAAATAGATTTTTATGTTTGGGGCGCGTTTGGAACCCTCATAGCTTTAGTTTTAAGTTTACGAATGTAGTTATCACCATAGAATAACTACTATGTAAATTGTGTACAAATAGTCCTTAAAAAGTGCCTTTTTAAGGACTATTTGAATAAAGATTATTTTGAATTTGAATTTGTTCTGAAATCGTTGGTAAAAACATTTTAAGAACTAAACTTTTTTACATTACCTAAAGCGTATCTACACAAGAAATTCAACCTGTTATTCATCTACCTTTTCTGGTCTCGTACAAAGCTGTCAAGTTGACAGCAATCGCCGCTGTCGACTGCTGTCAATATACGTTTGAAATGGCAGGCGACGATTGCAAAAACGTCAAAATCGCGTCGCTTGTTACATTGGTCACTGCGAGTTTGAAGTTTAAAAATGTGTGTTTTTTTACTGACAGATTACATTAGGCTCCCCAAGAAAATATTAACGAAAGATAAAATTAAATTTTAGTTAATAATAAATCTTATATATAATAAGTATGGTAAATTTTAATTAATTATTGAAACTCAGTATTTAGTTAATGGTAATGTTTAATGATGATGTCCAAAAGTATAACAAGGTAGTAGAAGGCATCCTTCGTCTTAAGCGATCAAGTGTGAAACGCTTAAGACGAAGGGGCTTTATCGTATTATAGCAATGGGTAAAAAATGAATGTATTATAAATACGTTATTACTGTAGAAATTATTTATGTTTAATATATATATGTATAAAATATTATGGTATAAAATAAATTTACTCCTTACCAATATGAAAAATGTAAACGTGTCTATTTATTTTAACAAAACGATGTTTGGCTAATACTAGTAGCTTTCACTTGAAAGATGGTAGATCACCTTTTGTATCATAGAAACATGTGAAGGATACTAAAAAATAAGTCTTCTTCTAAAAGTCTTCTTACGTACACATAGCTCAAACGTTACACCGATCTCGACGGCATCTGATCTGAGATCCGTGTTAAAAACTTTT